>OX402061.1:5575121-6175121 GCA_947859365.1 Archips crataeganus | reverse complement strand
AAAAAAAAAAAAGTTAATATACATAAATAAATAAAACATTAATACATAAATACACACATTTACATACAATACATAAAAAAACACAAGTATAAAGGATAATTACTTACTAAATAAATAATCAAGGAACTATAGTGTAAGCCACATCTTCTTCAATGTCTCCCTGAACGACTATACGGAGGAAGATTGTCGGACGGTGATCGGCAACCGATTCCACAGCCTAGCCGCATGCATAGAAAAGGATTTGGAGTAGAACTTGGATGAGGTAGAAGGAGATGCTAGAAGGAGGTTGGCGCTTGACCGCAAACGATGTTGGCTGCCTTCAGCTAAGTAGCTGAATCGCTCGGAAAGGTATAAAGGAGCCAAAGGATTAAAAAGAATGTTGAAGAGTAGTGACAGAATGTGGACGTTTCTGCGATCCCTGATAGGTAACCATTTAAGTTGCGTGCGAAACTGTGCAACTGTGCGAAATGTCGGACTAAAATAAAAAAAATAAGTGAATATATCGGTCTTTCTGGCCCACCCCTGATCTGGGCACGGCGCCCGTATGCCTTCATGGTAAAAACGGTATTGACGGCTGAAGATTTCACGCTGGGCCTCCCTATCTGGTGGACTTGATCTTGCTGGCGGTTAAAAATGAAACTGGAGACGACAGCAATGAAGCTGAAGCGAAAGCTCATATTTATCTAGTGGCCTGGCCATTTTGTGGTCAGCGTACGAAACCGCCGAGTGGGGCCTGAAGTAAACACAGAGATGACTTGCATTAGACTGATTTATTGTTTCGTTAAACCTACCCACATGAACACATATTTATAAATACACTACATGCCCCTTTTCATGCAAATAACTATTATTCTTCGTTTACATTAAGTAGGACATATTCTTATCATCTATCTGTAACACTTTTTTTTTTTTTTTAAGTATATAAAGTAGGTAAGTAAACAATAATAATGATGGCCAAACATGCAGTTGAAAATATTTATATTATTTTTGTTGAAGTACAATCTTCTATGTTTTTACCATAAAGTGATAGATAAGGATTACATTTTTTTTTTCATGAGTGGAATAGACCTCAGATATTATTATATGGTTATTGGCGGAGCTTTCGTTTCGCTTCGATTGCTGCAGCCCTAGGAGGGCGTTGGCGGTCAACATCGTAAGCAAAAGGTTGCCGTGGAACGACAGACTGGTTTACCGGATCAATTGAGTCGTTGCTGCCCGTGCTATTGTCCAACGTTTCCGCCACGTCGTGGTATATGTTATCACTGGAACAATCGGCATCGTCTTCGTCCATTATCTCATGATGAGATGATGATGGAGATGCGTCCTTCGGTTCCAGTTTAATGAGATGCCGTCTGTTTCTTCGGTAGCGCCTCCCTTCCGCATCCGCAACAAAGTAGGATCTCGGCTGGGCAGCTCGGGCCAGCACTTGCGCCGCGCGGCGCCGCGCCCCGCGCTCGCCGCCGTCCAGCGCGATCACCCGGTCGCCCGCCTGTAGCTCCGGCAGCGCTCGCGCGCGCTCGTCATGCCATGCCTTACATTTTACTTGGTTTCGTATTATATTTGAGTAATCGGCGTCATTATTTCTCTGCGGCGCAAGTTTATTAGAATGGGATGGCAGACGAGTGTTTAACCGCCGCCCCATCAATAGTTGAGCCGGGCTGGCGATTCCGTCTCTCGGAGTCGCCCTGTAGTTCAGTAACCCGATGTAAAAATCGGTCCCTGTGTCGAGTGACTTTTTTAAAATCGATTTTATCGTCCTAATAGCACGCTCACTGCGTCCATTTGACTGCGGGTAATTAGGTGATGACGTCACATGTGTAATACCCCATAATTCTGTGAACTGCTTAAATTCTTTCGAAGAGTAAGCCGGGCCGTTGTCTGTGATTAAATCCTGTGGTATGCCGTGCCGGGCGAACTGATCTTTCATCGCGAGCACCACACTATTAGTCGTGATGGCTCTCATGGGAGACACTTCGACAAAATTGGAAAAGTAGTCGACCAATATCAAGTAGTACTTGCCCTTGTGCTCGAAAATGTCGGATCCCAGTTTCGCCCATGGTAAACTATGTATGGGATGCGGCACCATCGGCTCCCGGCGCGGCACGGGCGCGTGGTCGGCGCAGGCGCGGCAGCGGCGCACGAGGCGCTCCACGTCGCGCGACATGCCCGGCCAGAACATCACCTCCCGGGCGCGCCGCTTGCAGCGGTCGATGCCGAGGTGGCCCTCGTGCACACGAGACAACATCTCCGAACGTAGCTCATGAGGAATGTATACCAAATCATTTTTGAATAACACCCCATCAACATATTCGAAACACTCCTTGTGCTCCCATATTGATCGAACTGACTCATCACAATCATGTTTCCTGTCTGGCCATCCACTCTTTATGTATTTGATGAGCGCTTGGCAAACCTGGTCCTTTTGCGTGTGTTCCCTCACAGACTTCATTTTACTGTCACTGAGGCGCACCGTACGAAGCAGGTAACATGTTTGTTCATCGACCTCGCTCGATATTTTGTCCTGCATCGTGACCGGTAGTGGGGCACGGGACAGGGTATCCGCCACATACATGTATTTGCCCGGTTTATAGACCACGACAAAATCGTACCTCTGTATGCGCAACATCATGCGCTGAAGCCTCGCCGGTACCGAGTCCAGAGACTTTTTAAAAAGCGCTTCCAAAGGCTTATGATCGGTTTCCACCGTCACATCGCTCTTACCATAGATATATTGGTGAAACCTCTCCAATGCGAACACGATCGCCAGCATCTCCTTCTCAATCTGCGCGTATCGCTGCTGCGTGTCGGTGAGCGTGGCGGAGGCGAACTCCACCGGGCGGCTGGCCTGCAGCAGCACGGCGCCCAGCGCGCGGCTGCTGGCATCCACCGACACCACGCACGGCTGCTCGGCCGCGAACAGCGCCAGCACGGGCGCCGCGCACAGCGCCTGCTTCAGTGCGTCCACTACGCGCTCCTCGCACGCTCCCCAGCACCACTCGCTGTCTTTTTTGAGGAGGTTTCTGAGAGGTGACACCTGCTCCGAGTAGTTTGGAATAAATTTGGCCACGTAGGTGACCATTCCCAGAAAACGCTCTAAAGACTGCCTGTCGTTTGGACTCGGCATGTCTTTGATGGCTTTGACCTTGTTTTGATCAATCTTAACTCCTTCCGAATTGAAAGTGTGACCTAGGTATATGACTTCTGTCACACAGAAATCACACTTATCACGATTAAATTTAATGCCTACCTCTCTGGCCCTCTGTAGCAGACTTCGTAAGCGGGTGTCATGCTCGTTCTTTGTCGATCCCCATACGATGACGTCATCGACGAAGGAGTCGACGCCCTCCAGGTCCTCCAGAAGCTGTCTAACCTTACAGTGAAAAACCTCCGAAGCGGAGTTAATTCCGTAAGGCAAACGGAGAAACTGGTAACGCCCGAAAGGCGTACCAAATGTGCACAGGTCTGCGCTGTCCTCATCCAGCTCGATCATCCAAAAGCCCGATCTCGCATCCAGCTTACTGAAGTACCGTGCCCCTTTCAACTTTGTTGCGATCTCTGTAACAGTTGGTAAAGGATAATGCTGACGCCGTATCACGCGATTCATAGGCCGTGGATCGAGACACACACGGAAACTGCCATCTTTTTTCGCAGCTATAACGATGGCATTTACCCATGAAGTAGGATGAGTAACCTTACGTATAACGCCAAGTGCCTCCATACGAGTTAATTCTGTCAGCAATTGATCTCTGATGCTAAGCGGGATCTTACGCACTGGACATATGCACGGGCACGCATCGCCCTGAATGGGAATTTTATACTGCCCGGGTAATTTACCTAAACCTTTAAAGAGGTCATCAAACTCGTCGATACTTAAAGAATATATTCGCTTCACCAAGTCTAATCGTTCCAGGGCTTCCTTCCCGAGAATACTTTGACATTCCCGACTAGATATTATAAATTTCAAAGTAAAAATGGTATCTTTAAACACACATTTTATTAAACACGAACCTAGAATTGCCACATAATTACCGCAAAACGACTGCGCCTTAACATTATCCGGCTCAATATCACAAAGAGAAAAACCCATGTTAATGAAATTACATTTCGATAAAACATTAAGGTCGGAACCTGTATCCAATTTAAAATTATGTTTCGTTAATTTGTTTTCACCACACAATACCTGTAAAGTTTCAAACCATTTAGAGTCTTCTATGTGATCAATCGCTTCAATAGTGTCTAAATAATACAGTTCCTCGGTATCCTCACGTAACTGATACACTTTGTTCGATTTCCGCCCTGGACACACTTTTTTATAATGACCTCTGTTTCCGCACATAAAACATTTTACATTTCTAGCCGCACACTGAACACCACCGTCGCAAAAAGCCTCCGCGCAGGCTCCACACAACCGCTCTAGCGCGCTCCGCGCCGCCGCCGACGCCACCGCCGGCGCCGCCGCCGCCGATCCCGCGCCGCCGCCGCCGCCCGGCGCGCGCCAACCGGCCCCGCGGCCGCCCCGGCCGCCGCGCCGCGACGCTCCGCGCCACGTCCCGCGATTGCTGTTTAACACATCCACCGCCATGCTTTTTGCCGACTCACTTTTCACGCCTTCAATCTGGCGACTTTCTTCGCTGGTTATTTCACTAGACTGACATATTTGTATAGTTTTTTCCAGTGTGAGGTCGTCCGTACGTAACAGTCTATCTCGCACGACGCCGTCTCTGATGCCGCAAACGATGCGATCGCGCAGCAAGCCATCTTCAAGTTTTTCGAATTCGCATTGCTGACTTAATATTCTTAATGTAGTGACGTACTCATCTATGCACTCGCCCGCCTCCTGGTTTCGCGTAAAAAATTTAAAACGCGCCAGAGTAATATTCGTCTTTGTACCAAAATATTTATTAAATTTATCTATCAACTTATCCACATTGTCCTTATCGGTTTCTTGTTCGAATTTAAATGTAGTGAATACGTCGTAACCATTAGATCCGATTAAATTAATCAATAAACTGGCTTGCACATCCGTGGGCTCTTTGTACACTCCCGACGCCTTCAAGAATACTTTAAATTGCTTCAGCCATTTTCGCCAAGCATCAGCGCGACGAGCTGGACCGCCTTCTAACGTCAATTCGGCAGGCGGTCGCGCGTGCTCCATTGTTTATAACAATTCAATAACAGCACTTCAATAATAATTCAATAAGTTCAATAACAGCACTTTTACGCGTACAATTATTTAATTTACGAGCACCGCTGCCACCATGAAGTAAACACAGAGATGACTTGCATTAGACTGATTTATTGTTTCGTTAAACCTACCCACATGAACACATATTTATAAATACACTACAGGACCCTTACGGCATCACGCCCCCTTTACAGGGGTAGAGAAAACCAGATCGCTCTCCGGATTGCCCAACGAATATATATATGTATTTACTCCACGTCACTGATAAATTATGTTATTTGGCAATGCGACCTCATTTCGACTCCTATTCACGGGTCAGTACATTTTAAGGAGAAATTAACGCTTAATTTTCTGTCTCTCCTTGATGAAACTTTTCAAATTACGCTACTGTTTGTACGACTACAGCACTGTTCTCTGGGGCAATGTTAGTGTCTACATAAAATGTCCTAAACCAACGTATGGGCAATATTTTTTCGCTTCAGTTGCTTTGGGAGCCGACTAAAGGGAACAAAATTACAACATATCCGGTGTCTTCAAAAAACATATTTAGGACTTTCTCGCTTAAGCCAAAATAGCGGGGACTAAGGGTGCGCTTTCATAGGAGCCGACCGGAGATGTGTGGAATATTCTAATCGTATTATTTGAAATCCACGTCACATTGTCACGTTACAAAGAGAGTGGGGCAAGACGTATATTTTAACTAATTTTATAGATATACAAATAACAATATTGTTAATAAATATCGTAGGATAATTTGACACTAAATTACCTAGTCCCAAACAACGCAATAATTACTAGGCAACGGATAAACATATATCATATTTTAATATATCATTCTGAGAGAAGTTGGGCTGCACACCCTGCAGTAGGAGGAAGGTATATAGGCTGGGATTTTTAGGTATAATTTTTCTTAAGAAGTTCTGATTTTTGGGGACTTCAAAAAATGGCGCATACACAGAATAAAAAAAAACTACTGACTGGAACTATCGATCTTAAACAAGAAAAAAAGGTGTTCCAAATGTTACCCGATAATTTTCGCTGTCCGTTTCATCACCTCGTGACAAACAGCAAAGATAAAAGCTTACCTGGGGACACATTTTTCTCGTTCTAGAGTCAGTAATATTGTTGATTCAGAAAAGAAATAGCCTAATAAAAAACACTAGAAAAACACGCTTTTATAAATGCACGTAAAAACAAAAAATAAATTATGGATTGTTCAAGTTGTCTCTATTTCTGGGCTGAAGTGTAAACTATGTGCTTTTAATTATAATATTTGATTGTAAAAGCGTGGGGCGCTGGAACAGGAAAGACGTTCTTGGATGCGTCAACAGTGGTAAAATGTAGAGTTCTTGTTCGTGGACGAGATATCTTTGGTTCCCTTTGGTAACCCTTTGGCAGCATAAACGTTATGCTCTTGTGCGACCTCGTGCAGCTTCCGCCAGGAAGTAAGTATTAATATTTGTTAACAAGAACGTCTTTCCTGTTTCAGCGCCCCACGCTTTTACAATCAAATATTATAATTAAAAGCACATAGTTTACACTTCTGCAGCCCAGGAATAGAGACAACTTGAACGATCCATAGTTTATTTTTTGTTTTTACGTGCATTTATAAAAGCGTGTTTTTCTAGTGTTTTTAAACTATTAATTTATTTTATACTTTTTGGTCTTTGATAACGAAATATCTCCAACTAAATACAAAATTCCCAATTCCCAAGATAATAAATAAATTCCCAAGATACACATAAGAGACACATGAAGGTTATTTGTTCGTCTTAATTTCTTAAATAGAATCGGTCTATCTTATACTTTTTCTTTGGTGCGCGCGCACTGCTCTACAGTAATATACCAAACGTAACTCTCTGTTTCTATCTTCACCCCCTCACCCCCCAACCCCTCCAATCCCCCAACCCCCCAACCCCCTAACATCTGGGATCAAAGTGCTCGTCAAGACGAATCAAACGAGCCCAAACTCGACGGGGTTCTGTCGTTTTATTGTGGAGTGCCTTTGGCCATCTTCCAGCTCCATCATCAGACCCTGGTTGCCATCTGGGATCAAAGTGCTTGTCAAGACGAATCAAATGAGCCCAAACTCGACGGGGTTGTGTCATTTTATTACAGATTTCCTATGGCCACCATCCAGCTCCATCATCAGATCAGCTCCATGTTACCATAATTTTGCATTGTCATCCAATTTACACATACGTGCAAAATTTCAGCTCAATCAAAAACCGGAAAGTGGGTCAAAATCATGTTCAAAGTTTCCATTACATACTTAGTTACATACAGGTCGACCTAATAAAAGCGTGTTAAAAAAAAATACGCATTTTTCAGCTCTAATAAAAATAGAGACACAACCATGCAGTTCGCTAGTGGAATTCGCATTCCGGTGATTACCTACATCGTATCAGTGATACGGTCTGGCTAATATTTTTGACTAATTCGCCCTGTGTAACGAGTGCGCGCATAGAGACTATGCAATAATTTTCCGGGATAAAACTATCCTATGTTATTCCCGAGGTCTCACTGTCTCCATACCAAAATTCATGTAAATCTTTTCAGCCGTTACAGCGTGATTGTATAAATAACATCCAAACATCCAAATATCCAAATATCTTCACAAACTTTCACACTTATTATATTAGTAGGATTGCCGTACCAAGGTTCAAATCAATGTCATTAACTGTAAAATTCCGTTCGCGGCTACGATCCTAACCAACCAGACCATCAGAATTTAATTACCAGATCATTGTATTGTTACCGGACTTATTCAGTATGCAAATTTTTGCTCAATGGAAAGCCAGGAAGTGGTCGAAAAATGGTTTTCAACTTGTGTAACCACAACTTGCTTACGAACGTTGCAAATTAAATAGAAGTTAGTATAAAACTTAAAAAAGGCTCCTATTGTTGCCCGACTGCCGAAGGAGGGTTATGGTTTTCAAGCGTATGTGTTGATACATAGATCATGTCATTAGATTAGTCTCACAATCAGTTGCGAAAGTGACATTCATAGTTTCATACTTAATATTAATATTAGAAAAGTAAAAGTTTGTTTGTTTGTCCTTCTTTCACGTCGAAACTGAACGACGGATTGCCGTGATTTTTAAGGCAAAGTTGAAGGGCTGGAGAGTGACATAGGCTGCTTTTTACCACGGGAAATATCTCATTCCTACGGGAAAACACCAGACGACCAGATGGCCTAGTGGTTAGAGAACCTGACTACGAAGCTTGAGGTCCCGGGTTCGATTCCCGTGTCGGGGCAGATATTTGTATGAAAAATACGAATGTTTGCTCTCGGGTCTTGGGTGTTTAATATGTATTTAAGTATGTATCTATCTATATAAGTATGTTCATCCGTTGCTTAGTACCCATAACACAAGCTATGCTTAGCTTACTTTGGGACTAGGTCAATTGGTGTGAATTGTCCCGTGATATTTATTATTTTTTTTTTTTTATAAACACGCTTTAATCTACTGCAGCGGGGCGAAGCCGCGGGCATCAGCTAGTGGGGTACAATATTCTTCCAGAATTCCCGTGGAAACGGGAATTACACAGGAAACACCGATTTCCGATATTACTTGTACGATACGATTTCAAAACTTCCTATTGAATTAAAGTTGAAATTTGGTAGTCATATAATAAGTTCGGTGACCCAAATTGACGTGTAACAAATAAATAAATTTTATTTAAACATAATGGGCGCCACTTTCTATATGAAAAATTTTTTACGTAGTCAGGGTTTTCTTTTCAAAACCGATCCACAATCGATCGATCTTGTATTTTTATTTTTATGTGCAATAAAGAGTTTACATACATACATACAGTTTTTTATTAAGTACTAGCTTTTGCCCGCGACTCCGTCCGCGTGGAATTAGTAATTTGGGCAGCTTATTTTTTTTTTATCCAATTTGCTTTTTCATCAATTATGGCTGTCCTTAGTTCCTCGGTTTTTAAAAAGTTACCCGCCCCCGCACCCCCCCGAACCCCCCCGCACACCCGCGTTCACACTCAACACCGTACTCCCAAGTCAAGCGTGCCTATAGAAGTTTTACTTAAAAACTCCCGATTTTGAAACATTCTTCCGCTCCGCTCCGCTCCTATTGGTGTTAGCGTGATGATATATAGCTTATAGCCTTTCTCGATAAATGTGCTATCTAACACTGAAAGAATTTTTCAAATCGGGGCAGTAGTTCCTGAGATTAGTGCGTTCAAACAAAAAAACCTATTCGATAAACTCTTAAAATAAACGTATCTTTCTTATTTGTGAACCGATTCAAATGAAACGAACACTAAATGTTAATCCAAGAAAATACCAACATATCAGTGAAAACCGCATCCTTCTAGGTTAAGCCGTTTCTGAGATTAGCGCGCACAAACGCACAGACAAACAGACAAACAGACAAACAGATAAACAGACAAACAGACAAACAGACAATAATTCTAAAAATCATTGTTTTGGGTTCTATTGTGCTAATAAATAGCCCTAGTGACAGTTTTTCTCAAATATCTTCAATGTACAGACACCGACTTGTTACAGATTTATTATATATATATATATATATATATATATATATATATATATATATATATATATGTATATATATAGATAGTAACGTTCTGTACGGTCAAGTGCAAAAATAAGTATCGATTTAATCCTCCCATCGTTACATACCTATATCTTAATTCGACGACATAAGAGCTATGGGACATATTTATGAGCAAGTTGTGTGCACCCATATTTTTACACTTGACTACACACGCACTACATGTATGTAAGAACTAATATCTTATTTACACCTATAGCTTATTTATTGCCTAATACCGAAAATCAGAGGTACTTTTATTGTTATCAATATAAATGAGGCTATTAGCGAACCTCCCACACAATAACTCACGAGAGCACATAAAAATGTCACTTACCAGTTACAGCTGCGAATGCGAACAGAACAAAGAATAAAACAATTGTCTTCATTTTTACCGAAGAAAATATATTATAATGGGTCGCGTAACGAACCTTTTTATACTTTTCAGGCCGGATGCTTGGTGGAATTAGGGAGATAACGGCAGTCATTTGTTAGAAAATGACACACAAAGTATTTAGTAGGTAACATAAATAAAATAGATGCTTGTTAAACAGAAAATTGCTGCAAATTTTGCTTAGACGAACATCTTTTATTTTAAACGACAACTAATAAATAACGAAGGTACAATTGAAATAAAAACTATCCCAAAAATAACCTAATTAAGTAGGTATAATGTACCTACAATTTCCCTAAGTCCTGTCCCTGCCAAAGAGTGCCCATAAAGCAGGCAGCATTCCGCGCTGAATTGTGATGATTTCGAATGAGTAATTCATGTTGTAATAGGTTTTCTACAACAAAAAATACGTAGGTACGTAGACGTAGTTGATATGATTTTCTAGTAATATTAACATCAAAGAATGGCTTAATATTAAAGTGGGTTGAATTACTTATAAAACTCTTGATCCGTTGTAATATATCAATGGAGCGAAATTCAAATCTTTTACATAAAATTAATTTAATTTAGCTATTAGAATTAGGTAGTAAAAGATATGCTTAAGAAGTATCAAATTGAAAGCTTGACTAACGATAACGAAACATTTGAATGATATGATAATTAATCTTAAAAATATCTAATTACAATTTAATACAAAATAATAAAAGCTAAAGCTAAAATAAAAATAAATTAAATATTAAATAATTAAATTACATATAAATTAGGTACTTTAAATCAACATATCGGTCTAAAATAAACCGCGGGAATTTTGTAATGTCCTGGCATATAAAATAGCCTGTATGTAATCCATTAATGTAAGATTTTTTAGGATCGGTATAATAGTTCCAAACTTCCTAAGTACTTACATTCAAATAAACAAACGCACAAACTTACAAACACAGAACCTCTTCATCATTACATTCGTATTGGTAGATTTACTTTGAAGGATAGAATGAATGATGAGCTGATGACTGAGCTGAGAAGATATTGAGTCAGTTAGGTAGCCCATTGACTGAAGTTTATATATTACTGAAATACAGTGACACAGTTTCCATCTTCCCACTAATATTTTAGTTAAACGTGAAAGTTTGTATGGATGGATGGATAGATGTGTGGATGTTTGTTACTCTTTCACGTTAAAAGGTCTTTCATTTCACTATATTACACCCCAAAGATCAGTTTACAATCTACATTATGGATAAGGTACTCGTAGTTCCGATGTCAATGCAAGTAAGTACTAAAAAACAAATAACACAAGTTGTTTTACATAATGGTAATTTCTTACTTTCGTAAAAACCTGAAAGGAACTAGATTCACTAAGAGCCCGTTGTTTGATCAATAGTTAAACAAACTAATAGTTAAAATATATGGCAAACATAACAATAGTTCACGCATTTCAAAGGCAATTGGACTATTAAGTAGTATATTTAACTACTGATCAAACAACAAGCACTATGCTACCGTACTAAATCGCGACAGTTGAATTAAACCTCATTTCATTTTCTGTTGACGGATATAATCTATCTCTTCTCCCAAACGTCATGGCGGGATTATTGAAGATTTCCCCAATTACTGCCTAATTGGGCTGTGTCCCTAATTCCCTTGTTTCAACCTCATTCTGGATGTCTCAAATATTCGTTATTAAGAACAAAATATGTTAGGTTATCGACATTTTATTCAATAAAAAACATAATTATCAACGCACAGCCTACACCACTGAAGCTGAAGACTTGAAATTTGGTACACATATTATAGAATCGAGAACAAACGTTCGTATTTTCATGCACATATCTACAAAACGCGGAAATCGCCATTTGCTCGTCTAATTATCTACATCATGTGAAAAAAGGACAGCCTAAATAGAAATATTGGTACGAAATTGGAACTATTTCACAAATAATTGAACAAACAAATTATTTCCTAAGTGCCTAGGTAGTATTAAATCCATGTTAAGTGCCAAGAGATTCAAATTAACCGTAACTTTGCGATACGCCTGTCACATAGTTCTAATACCGAGTTAGGGTTAACGTCGGTCTTAAGGGCTCTACACACACGAAGCAAACACGCTGGCCTACTAACATACCAACAAATAATAATGTTTATGTTGTTATTTTCTATTTTGTGTCATCTGTATCCAGAATATCGTCAGTCACTACTTTGAGAAATCTTGTATCAGCTGTCAATTATCTTTTAGCTATAGCTAAACCGTTTAAATGAGTCCTCGCCCACGCGGTACAGAGGCTGGGGTCATATAAGTGCGGGCGAGGACTCATTTAAACGGTTTAGCTATAGTCCACACTAACTGGCAGTACATTGAATGCAATTTTCATTTATATACCTGTAGGTACCTACAATAATAGATTCTGACGATATACCGATGACGTAAAATTCTAATTCTGCTACCGGTTCAGCAGTTATTATTTTCGAATAGAAGCTACGACCAATAATTGCTAAGTTTTCTAACCACTCGTATGCTTTGTGCAATTATGGTTGGTTGCCAATTTATTTATTTATTTATTTCAAATTTATTCCTTAACACAATAATGACACTGTTCGAAATCCCTCTCTGATATTGCCGTGCCCTTACGGGGCGTCACATGTATACCTATTCTATTATTCCAGCTTATGCCTGTAATGTACTGCACATATAAAATTAACACTGTATGTCCTAGTGTACAAAACCACTACTTAATTATGCACTGCATTGTTATTAATACGATTGTGCGCTAAAGTATCGATGTGTCTATATCAAATTTTAAATCGCAATCCGACGACTAGAAGTAAGTAAAATTCAACACTCGAGATTTGTTTTAGTTCATTAATATGGACCTCCGCAAAGTAACGCCTGATTCAATAAGTTAAATAAAGGCTTGTAGAAATACAGCCATAATTTTTAACTATCTTTCAAATAAAACCTCGAATGTAATGAACGAATTTGCGAAATTTTCTACTAAATTTTACACATAAATTCTAAAAACTTCTTCCTCGTGTTGTGATGAATAATTTATTGATTAAACGAACTTACCTTAAGTGAAGTTCAATCATAATTTTACGAAGCTCGTTGTCAGAGACATTTACAGTGTAGTTTACGTTGCTTGCAACAAACGTCATCACATTTTTGAAGCTCCAAGAAAAAACGAAACGCAGTATTCCGGCCGTCATGGTGGCAACACTGCTTGTTCTTCATTAGGTTTGAAGCTCCTCATGAGCAACCCTAAATCTGGGCAAAACTCATTAGTGGGAGGGTTGGGAGATTGGTCTCTGACAACGAGCTTCGTAAAATTATGATTAAACTTCACTTAAGGTAAGTTCGTTTAATCAATAAATTTTACTCCGCTCGTTGTCAGAGACATTTACAGTGTACATGTTTGAAGATGGTTGCGAATGAAAGTTTTTTAATAAAGAGCTAAAGGATGTGGAATCTTCTGTTAAAGGTCTGTTGTAAAATCTAGCAAAAGTATTAGATGAACTGGTCCAGCCTGCACTTTTTCGAATTAGTTCTATGCTAATTCCACTCCTCCTAGCGGCGGAAGCAGAGGCGTGTCTGGTGCCATAGGCAGTAAACACTGTGGTGTCTATAGCTTTTTTTTTTTTAAGGCAGCAATTAATTAATTTATGTTTCCTCTTAGAAGACCGGTGGTATTAATATAACACAAGTATTTTTACAGGGCATATCTCAATTTTTACTTTTTTACTCTGAAATTTTATGTTGTTAACTGTTATGAGAGATAGAGTTTGGATCCTGTGCCCTGTTGTTAAAGCTAGGATTGTAACCAGTTCTCTAGTCAGGCATTCTAGGGTTATATTATTGCTTGGATAGCATAGACGGTCCAAGACAAAATCCCAGGTAAAATCATATTGTGGTTTTAGGTGGCTTTGATCCAAAAACGCATTTAATAAATCCTTCAATAGAGTCATCTCTTCCTAAACCGGATCCTAGCAGTAATGAAAGTGCGGACCGTGCTGAACCAATTGTTCCATATGAAGCACCACTTTCAAACCTTTTGGTTAAGAATTGGAGGACTAAGGTAATTGAATTCTTATATGGATTAATTGGATACTTGTTACAGAATTGCCAGCACAATCTCAGCACTATGTCATACTGTTTGTAAATCGGTTGATAACAATGTATGTATAGGAGGAAACCATGGTTCTGAAGGCAAATATGGGAACACCAGTATCCCAGTCGCTCTATTGTTTTTTAGTTTTTGCAATAATGCAAAAGGTGGGAATGTATAGAAAAATAAATTACTCCAGCTGATAGTGAATGCATCTACTACAAAGGTTTCAGGATCTCTTTTCCACGATACAAGTTTTTTTTTTTTTACATTTTGCATTTATTCTTGATGCAAACAAGTCAATGGATGGAACTCCAAATGAACTTATTATTCTCTGATATGCACCTTTTGAAAGTTCCCATTCTATATTTATTTTCCTTGACTCTGCATCTGTTTGTTATCCTTGGTGTTTACATATGATGCATAAATCCAAATTATATTTATTAATGTGTTGTACCACCAATCCAATTCTTGAAATATCAGTGTTGATAATGACATTTTGTTATCATAGTTTCCAAGAGAGTCTAATAAAGCCAAGTATTTTTCTAGTTCTAGTATTTTGGTATGGCTGGGCATAAGGAGTTAAGCAGACCTAGGATTTGTGCAAAATCTCTTATCTTAGATGTGGATTTGTTTTTAAATAAGTTTATTTTATCTCTGATACCTCTTTAGCCTAGTTGGCAGTGACCCCGCCCACGAAGCAAGGGGTCCTGGGTTCGAATCCCGGCAAGGGCATTCATTTGTGTGATGAGCACGAATATAATTTGTTCCTGAGTTATGGATGTTTCCATGTATTCAAGCACTTATTCATCCACAAAAGTATGTTTATCGTCGTCTAGTACCCATGCTTTGCTTAGTTTGGGACCAGGTTGACCTGTGTAAGATTGTCCCCCTTATATTTATATTTATTTTATTTTATTTATATTTATCTGTTTCTCTTGTGGCACTGAAAGTAATAAATTATTGGAGTTTAATATGAAGCCTAGGTATTTCATAATCATCATCATCATCAGCCTATGTTCGTCCACTGTTGGACATAGGCCTCTCCCATGGCACGCCACTGAGCACGATCCTCGGCCACTCCCATCCAGCTCTTGCCAGCCGCCTTGCGAAGATCATCGCTCCACCGAGTCCGAGGACGTCCCACGCTACCCAGGTATTTGCATAACCGATTTGGTATAAGGCTGCTTTTCTCAAAATTTATGACAAATCCTAGGTCAGTCAAGAGACATGCAAGTTCTTTTAATTTGGTTTCACAGTCCTGTTTGTTTTCGGCAAAGCAAATCCAGTCATCCAAATAGAGTGTTACCAGTGTGCCCTTATTTCTTAGGTATGTTGCGACAGGCCTAAGTATTTTTGTGAATATGAAAGGTAAGGTGTATAATCCATAAGGTAATATATGGAATTGAAATAATTTGTCATTATAAAATCTCAGATATTTTTTAGACTCTTCAGCTATTGGTAAAGAAAAATAGGCCTCTTTTAGATCAATAGTCCCCATGAAGCAATTTTTCGTCATTAGTTTCTTTAGATTAAGTATGAATCCAAAGGTTACATTTGGTTTTGGTCTGAGAAAAATTGGGGATATAAATTGCCCTTTACAGAATGAGCCGTCAGATATGACACCAAGGTTAAGCAATTTATTAATTTCTAACTCAAAAAAAACTTTCTTCCGTTAAAGACCATTTTTGTCTATTTGTGTTTTCAGGAAGAACTGGTCTAGCAAATGTAATTTTGTAACCTTGTACCCAGTCTAATATAATGGGATGATCTGTTACTGTAAGCCAATTTTGTATATAATTTTTCGGTGTACCCGCATGTACCTGGTCTAATAGCATCGCTGGTTGGCTATCCGTGGTACTTGTTTCCCCCGAGTCAATGTAGGGCGACGCGATGTCTGACTGATTGTAGGGCACCTTGTTGGTCTCTGCCCACCGCGACCCCTTTGGTTGGCTGTCAGGTTATGTGATGGGCCTTTTCAGTTTAAAGATTTTGATGTTGTTAATGGAACTTTATTTCCTGTTCCTTGGATTTGTGCAGCTGTTTGTCTGTACTTTTTTTAGTTGATTGTTTAGGGAGTCACCGAATAGGTGTTTTCCTGTCTTTGTTTCATTACAGGCCATTTGTACCGTTTTTGTAGTTGATGACAAAGCAAAGAATTTTCTTGACTTGCTGTCATTAGAATGAATTTCACATGCAATTTTTGCCGCATCATTAATTTGTTCAAGAAAATATTTTTAACTTGTTAGTGAACCAGTTACAATGTATATGTGGTAGTAACTTATTGTCTATCCGCTATGTGATAGCGCATTAGTCAGATAATTAATGATTGATTTGGAATCCTTCAGGAATCGGTTCTACTGTTTTCTGGAAATATTTTTAACTTGTTAGTGAACCAGTTATAATGTATATGTGGTAGTGACGTATTGTCTATCCGCCATGTGATAGCGCATTAGTCAGATAATTAATGATTGATTAGGAGTTCTTCAGGAGTCTGTTCCACTGTTTACTGGAATTATTTTTAACTTGTTAGTGAACCAGTTACAATGTATATGTGGTAGTGACTTATTGTCTATCCGCCATGTGATAGCGCATTAGTCATATAATTAATGATTGATTAGGAATTCTTCAGAAATCTGTTCTACTATGTTTTCTGAAAATATTTTTAAATTGTTAGTGTTCCAGCTACAATGTATATGTGGTAGTGACTTATTGTCTATCCGCCATGTGATAGCGCATTAGTCAGATAATTAATGATTGATTATGGCCAAAATCTTTTTTCTTATATTTGTGTTATGTAGATATTGACAAGTTGTCTATCCGCATGTGTTGTGATAGCACATTTGTCGAGGTTGATTAAGCTTAACCATTCATACCTAGTAATTTATTAGGTTTGTATTGGAAATTTAGTTTTACACAACTCGAGTTGAAGTTCCTGGGTCAGGATCTGGTGTAAACGGGGGCAGTGGTGGCTCTGTTTGCGGGCCCACCGTCTGTGGTGGTATTAGTATGGGTGTTGTTGGGGTCATAGCAGGGGCTTAGCTACCGCCGTATCAATTATATGGGGCCCCTGAGCTACAGGAGCCCTTAACGTGTGAAACTGTAGCTTTTGTGAGAAATCTTTACCCTTCCTTCATTTGGGTCCTCCAACTGATTTTGATATAGGGCCCCTCTAAGGCACGCTACTCCAATAGGTCATAGATGGTTGGGGCGAAATTTATGTTTCTTCTCTATGTTCTAATTTCCTCTGTAATCTTCTGATATTCTTATATCTTATATATCTTAATATATCTTAATATATTCCGGGTCTTGTCTTTTAGTTTTTCCACTTTTTCACATTGTTACAGTTTGTTTGAGATTTTTATTTTCTGTTATTTCCGTTGAGCTTTCACGAATGAAAAAGATTGAAAAGTAACGGAGCGCGCGTCGAGTCAATTTAAAGATCGATCGTCCACTAGAGCGGTTCGTAATATAAACAACCACTTGACATGTTACGCTACGCGACCTAACCTCTTCGTTGTAACTATGTTACGAGTAAAAAACCTATTATTTGAATAAGTCTTTTGATCAAATAATGTTGTTTCAGACGTAAATGTTTTGTTAATTTATGTATAATATGAAGTATGTGAGTCTGTCACTTACCCAGAATGTTATTTGTGCCGGATTTTCAAGTCGAATAAAAATGTTGTTTACATACCATTTCTTCGTCACATTCATGCTTTTCCACAATTATAAGACTTGGGTTCACCATAATTGATCTTTATAACACTTCTAAAAACTATATTTTTCCCTTTAACTCTCGGTTGTTGATTATTTCATTGCAAAACGAGTGATAACGTTTGACACAAAATACCGTAATGAAGAACAAGCAGTGTTGCCACCATGACGGCCGGAATACTGCGTTTCGTTTTTTCTTGGAGCTTCAAAAATGTGATGACGTTTGTTGCAAGCAACGTAAACTACACTGTAAATGTCTCTGACAACGAGCGGAGTAAAATTCAAAGGCTCGCTGAGTTGAGAACTAAGGGTGCGCTACACTACCTACTGGAGGGAAGACGTTCAGAATTAACCAATTACATTACTCGAAATTCACGTTACGAAGCGGAGCGAGACGAGAATTTTAACTTATTTATATTGGTCGTATCCTCCGCTCCGCCTTAATGAAAGCGCACCTTTAGTTCCCAACTTGTCGGCGAGCTTTAAATTATTTAGCGTAACACATTAATATTGGTCTGGGTTCGACTTCACATGTTACTTCTCTCTAACCAAAGGTCATGACGTTGATTAAAACGAGAAAGTTAAAGTTATTGCATTTTACAGGAAGAGGATAATAAATTCTCAAAGATATCGAACTTGATTCGGGTAGGATGGTGAAAAATACTTTACGACCCAACTAGTCTCATACCTATTAAATATACAGCCTAAACAACCGTTTCAAAATGAACTTTTTTAAATTTTAAATGAAATGCTGAAGACGGATGATAAGGTTTACTTCCGAAATTGTTGCAATATTCAAGCATTTTATGTTAAAAATTGTGTCAGTTATTAAGTATTTCTTAATTTGTGCTTTTAACCTTAGTCATATCGACGGTTAAAAGGCAAAACGCATGAAGCGACAATTTTTGAACTTTGCATGAAACCCGGCTCAAACGACGGAGAAAAATTCGCTGATTTCAAATATGTATATAACTCACTAGCCTTCCGTCCGCAGCTTCGCCCGCGATAAATTAATTTTCCCGTAGAAAAAGGTATTTTCCCGCGGTAAAAAGTAGCCTATGTCACTCAGTGATAATGTAGCTTTCTAACGGCAAAAGAATTTCGGAATTTCGTTTCAGAGCCTATTCAATGCAAACAAACAAACAAACAATCAAATCTTTCCTCTTTATAATATTATTATAACTCATTTTGACAAAAAGTGTCGATTCATGCGTTTTGCCTTTTAACCGTCGATATGTATTTTTAACATGCGTAAATTTTTGCTGTCATCGCTATCAGATTCAAAAACTGGTTATTTCTTTACACTATTTAGGTAGTAACCAGTTATTAACCTTCATTTTATAAATTTACAATCCACTGGTGACCATTGTCATACAACGAGGAAACGCAGCCAGTCACATAGGCACCCAGCCCAATATTTAGCAGCGATCTGGGTGATGTTTGTAAGTTATAGGTTTTTTGTTCTCCTTTTATTACCCCAATCCCGTGTATATTTAGGTTCGAGATAATTTCCAGGCTTTAGAGGACGTAACCAAATTAATAAATGACGGTAAGTAGAAATGCCCTGAATATTATCTGAGGCTTTGGTCATTAAATAGATATGAATAGGATTAGAATTAGGCAAAAGAATTAGCAACTATTAGTGAGCTGATTAATAATCACACAAACCCAACTATTTGTTTTTGGAAAAGAACGCTTTTTAGCGATAAGACCGCCTATAGTCCGCCTGAATTTTTATTTCTGTAATGTCACTGTACTGTTTTTGGTGTTCAATAAAGAATATTTGTATTGTATTGTATTGTATTGTATTGTATCACCACCACCAAACCTAACCTACCCTAATTGTTTGAGTTCATTGATATGAACTTTCCGCTTTGTTTCGTATAATTTAATAAGTCATAATGCATCATTCGTCATAATCAACACACAGAGATTAATTTCTGAAACGGTATTTTTTTCAGGACCTTTTTAAATGTCATCTTATAGAATGCAGTAGGTTAGTAAATAATTGAATCAGGCGTTACTTTGCGGAGGTCCATATTAATGAATAAATATCCATATTAATGCCAAATGTTAGCATAGCGTACGGTTGTGGTACCAACTCTGAAAATGAGCTCTGGTTGAGTTCGAAACGCGTCAGTGTAGTTTGGTGGTGGTGATAGTTGGGTTTGTGTGATTTGTGTGTGTTCGTAACAGTGTGGAGGTGGAGGAACTGCATGAAACACGCATTTCTTACATAAACGTAACTATCGTAGGGTGAGCAAAGTAATTGTTTCAGTTCAGTAGGTTAGGTTAGGTTTGATTTATAACAATAATTCTAAAAAAAATTGTTTCAGAAATAAATCACTTTATGACTAACGTTGATTATGAAAAATGATACATTATGACTTGTTAAGTTATGGGAGTCATTATAGACCACTCCGCAAAGTAACGCCTGATTCAATAAATTGTATATCAATAAGTTACACTAAGTGAAGATGAAAGCGAACAATAAATTGTTATCTGATTATTATATCGCCCAATCGACATTCGTGCTTGTTACATAGCATAATAAATTGAATAAATTATATAGTTTTGACTTTTCCTTGGTTGTAATAGCTTTGCCGCCAAAGCTTTTCAGGGCATATTTAGGAAATAATTACTTTTTACCCGAAGGGTTATGTTTTTCGAGCGTATGTATTTATTTCAAATAATTATTTCATAATACAACTGAAATCTCCAATTATTCTAGTCTGTGTCGTTTGAATGACGTGATTTTTAATTAGATGATTTTAACGATGCGTCGTGCCAGTGTTATCCTTTTCATATTCAAGTCTTAGGGTCCCCCACATCTTTCGACGCGGGCCGAATGGAGCCGAGCTGATCGACGTATTTTCGCTATTATTGCGTTCACATAAAGGTTTTTCCGATCGGATGAAGCCGATTCCGCGTCGATAGATGTGGGGAGACCCTTACTCATTATAGTAATACCATATTCAACTTAAAGTGGGCCATCTAATTATTCGATTGCGTATATTTATTGCCTTCCTTATAACTTTTATTAAGTTGACGTCCTCAATAAATCAGGTTTGAATCCACTGTCGTCTACTTGAGAGGCCATAGGTCAAACTACTAGGCTATGTCAGGTTCACATCACTGAGTTTTCCGGATTCGTGTGGGAAATTTACATTTGAAATTTACCACTGGCTTTTTTTGATGAAATCCGAGCAAGAACTAAAGTTACGGACATAGCTCGAAGAATCGCTAGACTTAAGTGGCAGTGGGCAGGGCACATCGCTCGTAGAACTGACGGTCGATGGGGCCGAAAGGTTCTCGAGTAGCGTCCGCGGACCGGAAGACGCAGTGTAGGTAGACCTCCAACAAGATGGAGCGACGACCTGGTGGTGAAGGTGGCGGGAACGCATTGGATGCGGATGGCGCAAGGCCGATCTGTTTGGCAAGCCTTGGGGGAGGCCTATGTTCAGCAGTGGGCGTCTTTCGGCTGAAATGATGATGATGATGACTGGCTTTACGAAACTCGGAGACACCTGCGAAGCAATTCAATGATGTGCATGAAGTTCCTAATCCATAATGGGTCCTCGCGGGAACTACAGCCCAAGTGGGACGCAATGGAATGATAAAATAAATCTAACTAGGAGTACCACACCTGAACCCGCACTACGCCCGCGTGAGAACTACTACCCTAGCCCTCTTATTCTGACAGGAGGCGTGTGAAGCTGGAATAATAATTGTATTTTCTCCCGCGCGTTAGACAATATAGTTCCCGCTATACCACACCGTTGCTCAATACATGTACTTTAGTTGCCAGACTTTATAGACAAAGGCTCTACGACCCAGGAAACCACCAACTAACGATGTGTAAATAGAAGTAAGCAAATAATGGTAACAAATCGTCGTCGCACTTCGCCACCGGATTTTGGCAAGGCATGATATAAATCCACATCATTTGTCTCAAGAGCGTCAAGGAGGTCCTCAGTCCTGCAAATAAATGGACACTTGGAATAATACTCGGTTGTTAGTATAAAGCGACGGTGAGCCTAGAAGTTTTGTTTGTAACGACAGGAAATAATATCTTCCTATAAGTAGGTATAGCTAAACCGTTTAAACGAGTCCTCGCCCGCGAGGTACAGGCAACTATTACTTATTCTGTGCTAGGAGGTATGACGACAAAGCGGGTGGCAGCCACACGAGGCGCGCTCGCCGCCCGCACCTCTCCCGGCCAGGGTTGCCAGGTGTCCGGCTTTAGCCGGACATGTTTGGCTTTTTGCGGTCGCGTCCGGTCAAATATGTACGTGTCCGGCTTTTGTCAGGCTTTTTGTCAGAGTGGCGATTCGTACGACGATGGGTGGACGAGCGCCCGAGCGGACAAGGGCGAGCGGAGAGCAAACTGTCTTCCGCCCGCGCATCGCGCCGTCCGGCTTTCGTTAGGCTTTTTATTACTATCGCCCTGCGCGCGCGCACGGCCTTGCCCAGTCTTGCCATGCCCCGCCCGCATCGGACGGACACATACACACACTCAAAAATCCCTTTTTTTAGCATCCGGCTTTGGAATTCAAAAGTCCCACTTTGAAATGTGTGTTTTATTCGATATTTTTGTCAAAAATCCCTAATTTTTCTTAATGTCCAGCTTTGGGACCCAAAAGTCCGGCTTTTTTGACGGGTAAGTTCGGCTTTTTGATTTTTAGAGATGGCAACCCTCCCGGCGCCCTTTGTCGCCATACCCCCAGGCCCTGTACCACGCGGACGAGGACTCAGTAAACGGTGTAGCTATAGTTTCTTAAGATTATTGTGTTTTTGTCAGAATTTTGAGTGCCGCAAATAATACTGTGCTGGTAACCTAGTGGTATGGCATATGGTAAGTATTTGAAACAAATGGGTCATACACAACATGAAACAACAATTTGTCTCTCCTGTAGATATAAAATTACCGACTCCAAGTCAGCTAACTTAAGATTTATTTAAATGGGCTGAACTTTGGCCAGGCGTTCCACAAATATTGGCTGTAGTATAGAGTCCATACTATAGACCCTTAGCTTTTACCATGTTCACTGGAGAGACAAGAACAAAAAAATATGTAGGACCCAGATAGGTGGTCGTAGTGCTGGACCAAGCTTGCAAGGAACTGCGAAAATACACGAATTTATGTGACACGGATGAAAACAAAATGAACACGTAATTGTTAGTTTTCATGAGTTTATGTTATTTTGATTGTGTAGGTACCTATGTTATTTAGAGATAAATGGACCTGGGTGAATCAACTTCTGTGTTGTTTACTCTGTCCCCGATTGTTCAAGTGACACTTCACACTGTTACATAGAAAAATGCTTAGGTTGTCCAAGGGACAAAATTTGTGTGACCATAGCAACGCACTAACAAGTTGATTCATCCACCTAATCAGTAGCCCTTTCGATCTGCAGCATAAAATACGGCATTTTAATTTTGTCGCATTTGGCCGGGTTCGAGTAAAATAATACAAGCTAAAATCTATAAATGCAATATTTTTTCTTTTTTAATAAAGGAATGTCTCCTTTGGATAGAAAAAACCCTGTAATCCTGAACCCTGTATATAGACATTAACCTTTGATCAATTATAACTGTAGATCCACAGTCGCGCGCCCGAAAATGTCCGAGCCAAATGAGCGCCACTTTGATAAAAGTGGCCTTCTTTTTTCTCAGTACGTTGCGTGAAATTGTCAAGTTTAGCTGTCAAGTGTCAACCGAAATTCGACTGTAATGAAGTAAAGACTAGGTTCAAATTTCTGTGTAGGTGATGATTTTAATTGTTACGCAAACAAGTAAAAAAGTTCGGACATTCTTTGAAGGGGATTTTGTTCGGCAATGTGTATCTTCAGTTATAATTGATCAAAGACATTAACTGTCATCTTGATGTAATCGTCCTAGATACAAACTTAGATTTTGTTGTAACTGACAGTTTTTTTTTATATAATGATATGGGGCAAACGATCATGAGAGTCATCTGATTGAAAGCCAACCCCGCTGCCCGTGGACACCCGCAAAATGTATTTAGTATTAAAAATCGTTTAGAAACTATTATCATATCACCATTTGTTTGAAAAGGCTAGTTTTCGCTGTTGTTTCGCAATCCTCCTCAATCAGACTTCCTCTCACGTTTCCCTTCTAAGAAGTCAGTCCGATGATTGATTGGGTCATGAGATATTCGATCATGTTGCAAGGGCTGCCCGCTTGTAATTCTAACGAATATATAAATTGATTACCAGACCTTGAAGTAAAACTACGTGTAAGCCAGCCGGCGAAATTAGCTCGGTACACACCCGTAACTCATGGTAGCCTACTAATTTGACCTATGGTCTCTCAAACAGAGGGTCGTGGGTTCGAGCCCGGGCTCGCGTTTCTGAGTTTTACGGAATTTAGCAATTGATTTAGCTTATTTGGTGTTGAAGGTATTTGAGTCCGTGTTTTATTAATACACACGCGTATACTTTTGTATACTAATCATCATTTTACCCATTTCTACTCGAGGAATCGGAATAAATGACAATCTATGTCCTTTTTCATGTAAAATGTGAAAATTTTGACAAGATTAGTTGATATTATGGTTGTTACCAGAGCGACCAAACATAAGTGTAGGAATATTCAAACAAACAGATTATTATGTAATATTAGTTAGGATTCTAAATATTTTGTATGAAAATTTGTTCTTTGAGATCTATCTACCTTTTATGGAAACTACTTAATCATTTAGTTACTAAAGATTGCTTGTTTTTAGGAAAGGTACAACATCGTCAATAATGAAAAACAGTTGTGAGCAAACAGAAAGAGATTATCAAGCAAATATATATTTAGGAAAATAACATTTTCCTTCAAATCTCTATAATCTGAAGCAAGAGATAAGGATACTCCTTATTTGATCTCGAATAGCCCTTTTTAGTCCGAGCAAAGCAGAGGAAAATTTCTTAGTAAAAATTATCTTTTTATAAACTACGCCGAAGTATCTATAGTCACTTATGTCATGTCAGTCGCTCGTTCTCTGAACATCAGAATTGCAAAATACTAGATTGCCGACTTCCCTATTTCTAGAATACCATATTCCCAGAATACTAGACTTTCCTGTCACCATGTTTTTCTCTATATCGGATTCCCAAAACAGCTTCCTTTCAATACATCATGCTCCATTCAAAACCGAATTCCCATAATACCAGTGAAACCACCAGGCTTGTAAAACACAATATTCTTGAAACACCTATCAGATATTGAATATACAAGGGGCATCCTTATGCCGAATTAAAATTATACAACTAATTTCACGTAACTGGCATTACATTGCGGGACCGATGAGCTAACGAGTTACAAGTGACCTATGAGTGCCTATGAAGCGCCGCAATGAAATAGTAGTTGTATAAAATTAGTAACGTAATGTGAGTTCGTGATAGTGATGGTGTGAATTCGAGCCCGCAGCCGCATCTCTGAGTTTTCGAAATGTATGTGCGAAATTACGTTGAAATCTACCATGAGCTTGAAAGAAAACATCGAGTTGAAATCTGCCACCAGCGATGACATTCAGTGGTATTGTATATATGTAGGTACGTAAAACTCTTCAGTACATGAAAACATTAAAATAACAGTTAAAAAGAGGAACAAATGTATACAGAAGTGTACGTGATGTTCCCAATCAGCACTGAGCCCGCGTGAGAACTACGGCACAAGCCTTCTCATTCTGAAAGAAGGCCTGTGAGACGTATAGGCCAAGGTGATGTAAACTAGACTAGACCTCAAAAAACCTCATCTAATATAGGCGTGTAAGCTCATTTATTCTGACTTATTTGTGGAGAAACGACGCCGTTGTCATGGCAACGGGCAGTAAAATGAGGGTTTTTCGCAAATTACACGGCGAATACGTCGCATGGATTACCAGGGCGTAAAAAGGACATAAAGCGAGTAGACGATAATGCGGGTCTCTAAATACATTTATGATGAATTTATTTACGAAGCAGTGAGCCTGGAGCCTTATCGGCCCACTTTAGGATATGAGAACGTAAAAATTTGGGAAATCTAATCGGATCGGATTAAAGTCTGCTCAGAAAAAAAAATGGTGGCTCCGTGATGCGGGCTATTAACTTTCGACCGACTTTAAAAAGGAGGGGGTTCTCAATTCGTCTGCACATTTTTTTAAGAAGAGGGTCATGGTGATCTCTTATATACACACTAAATTACGTAAGCACTCTTTAATTATTTCAAACAGTCGAACTGAAATTACGGGATTTTACTAAATTGCCATGGGAATTCTCAAAAGTTATATCGACACCTGTTAGACTAAGTGGTTAAGATTTTGGGATCTTACATTAATCCCGTGGTAATATCGGGACATAAAGTAGTCTATGTTTTATTCCAGACGTCTAGCTACCTACATAGCAAATTTCATCCCAGTCCGTTCAGCCGTTTTAGCGTGCAAAAGTTTGTTGGAAGAGCGGAGCATCCCAACACAGGCTTTGTAGCCTAAAGGGAGGCCCCAGTAAATGTAAATCTACTTACCTAAAAATTATGAAATAAAGATTTTTTTTGAACAAACACACACTTACACGCATTCGTTACGTATGTGAGTTTGTGCGTATTCACAAACTTTGGCATTTAAAAAAGCTTTCTAAGTTTTCGCTGTCATGCTATCTATATCCATAGACATTTAAACATCATTTATTTTCTCGTAATGCAGAGATAACGCGTAAAAATATAGTACCTAACTCCGATTAAATATTCATAGCATTACCTAACATGAAGCGGAACTAGTGCCACTGGTTATTAAAGTGAGAGGTGTCGAGTAAACAAATATTAAGTGCCTATAATACTAAAGTTATACGATTTAACTCATAATTTTATTACAAGTTGGGAAATCCAATTAGTTTCTGTCTTTTCGAAAGACCTTCTTCAATAGGTTTACATTTTACATTGTATGTCTACTTTAAAAAATAAAGATTCTCACGAAAAAAACAAGAAATACATATATTTTTCGATTTTAAGAACTATTTTCTAACACAGAATCAACAGAACCCTATTTTTAAAGCCAGTTTTGTTATTTTTTCACACAGTTAATGTAATTCCTCACAAAACGGGTATGTATTACAATACCGAAGTACGAAAGACCGAATGTATTAAAACATCGAATGGCTCAAAAGACCGACACGATTTTTTTCTGAAACCGTAAACTTTTCAGAATTTATTAAAACGGCATAATACAGAACCCATTAGGTTAGGTTAGGTTTGTTTTATAACAATCTTAAAAACTTAACGGTTTCAGAAGAAAATCGTGTCGGTCTTTTGACCCATTCGATGTTTCAATACATTCGGTCTTTCGTACTTCGGTATTCAAAACGTACACATAAAAAAAATATAGAAAAATTTGGGATGCTCTTTTATTCATTAGAGAATGATAAGATAATCTATGAAAGGAATAAATTGAAGTTTTTACAAGTCACGAAGGCGAGTGGACTTTACTTGTAGTGAACACGTATTTGTATACGTGTCAAAGTGTGCGTGAACGCGAGATCGGGTACGGTTAGTATACAAACTAAAAATACAATAAAAATTCTACAAATTTATCGTGCAACGCAAAGCTTACACACATTCAATCTTATAATTTCGTTAAATCACGAGTACCAAAAGTCCATTCGCCTTCGTGACTTGCAAGTAGGTACTGTAAATAGTTGTCCAGGTACCTTTTGTATTTATTACCTAGTATTTAGTGTTCAGTAGTATTTATTATAGTATTTAAAAGGTGCTTAGTACTATAATAAAAACGCAGTGCGTAATCGGTAACGAGTTGGCCCTGTTGACCTATTCGACATTTTAATCGGAGGTATTCCCAAAGCTGCGTAATACTGCACCTAACTAGGTTTGAAAGTCCATCGAACCATTTTATTTGTAGAGCCAACCAATTTAATTCCTTAGTCACAAATAGTCACAATAGAACCTCATCGTAGTAACAAATTTTATTTACCTGTAACAATGCTTATTGAATGACTTAAATGTCACTATAACAAGGTTCCGTGGTGGCCTAAATAGGAATCACATTAGTTTTGACTGTACGTTTTGCAGAAACTAAAAAATCGAACAGAAAAATAAGCGATACTGGTCAAGAGGCAGGATTAAGAGCCTTATTGATGACTAGCATAAGCTCGCGGCTTTGTTCCCGTGGATGAATAAAAACCGGCTTGTTACAATGAACCTCTGAAT
The DNA here is from genome assembly GCA_947859365.1 of Archips crataeganus. NCBI lineage: Eukaryota > Metazoa > Arthropoda > Insecta > Lepidoptera > Tortricidae > Archips > Archips crataeganus. Next base: position 6,146,942 of record OX402061.1, on the reverse strand, counting down.
GACAAGGTAAATGTCACTAACCGACTTCAAAAAAAGGAGGCACTCAGCACGAGCCAGCAGGAGTGGACCTAGTCATCTACCTTACCTACATAGTATCTAAGTATTGGGTTTCTACCACTCCTACTGGCTCGTGCTGAGGCACCGACTTCAAACAGATTAGTAGAAAGATACTTCATGCTTTTTGTTTGTAAGTAGTCGGTTAAATTTTTATTTCATATTTTTTTTGCTTTTTAGTTTTTGGTTGTTTTTCAAGGCAGTATTATTTTTTATTTAAAAAACCGGTTGTCTGTAAAGTCGGTTTACGGACGATAGTTTAACGTGACAACGTCATAACAAAACATTCAAAATTATTTTTATTGATATGGACCGCCGCCAAGTTAATCGATTGATTAGTTATTTAGGCTAGTTCCGTATCCCAGGAGAATTTCGAAATATCCCTTCTTAATGCTCTTCTATGATTTTCAAGGGATATATATGTCAATTTTCCTAGACAAACGCCTTCTCCAAAGAGTTCCACAAATATCGATCTTGCGCTGCCGTCATTCAATTATTGGACCTTTACCAGATCGTCAGTTCACGTTATGTTATTTATAGACAGTTAATAAAGAAAGAATAGTTTGGTGGCTTGACCTCTTATTTGAATTTATTGCACAGTAACAATTTCTAGACATAGTGTTGGAAAGATAAACTTAGAACAATAAGCCATAAATCATTATGAAAGTTGGCATCAGGACAATAACAACAGAAGCTTACACGAGAATGTAGCTTTCGCTGGCGACTGGGAACCATTTTGCACAAGCTATGTGTTTATTGTTGAACTGAAACGTACCTACAAGTCCTACAACACACTATCTGTGTCTTACTTACTGCTTTCTCCATTTATTACGCCACGCTTAAAACGAAACAAATATACCATCTTTTCCTATCTTATCCCAATAATCTTATAAACGAGAAAGTTTGTGAAGATGTTTGGATTTTTGTTACCTAGTCAATCACGAACGGGTTTGAATGAAATTTGACGTGCAGATTTACAAATTTTTTACAAAAATCTCATTGTGCATTTCCGTGGAATAATACTTTAACTTTAAACGAGGATACAGGGCGCAATAAAGTGGTCTCAGTTTTGACAAAAGTTTCTGTGAGATCTAAATGGAGAGAGAGAGAGAGAGATGTTTATTTACACATATTCGATACACAGGAAATACAGTTGACAGGAAAAGATACAAATAAAAATCATCGAATAGTATAAATTGGGTCCCACTCAGCATAATGTTGCGCTAAATAGCGCTAAGGTTGATTTTTCTAACTGAGTGAAGTCTTTATAGTCACTGTCATCATATTATTGCAAGGGAAAATCGGCCTTGTTGTATCATGACGTGCAAATGCACTTCAACCGTAAGGTGGTAAACCATATTTTTGTCCGAGCGAACTTAATCGTAACATTTTTTTTACCCAAATTCTAAGACTGTAAATGTTTTACGTGAAGCTAAGACGGCCGATGCCACGGTTTCAGGCTAGGTATTAAACAATTCTGTATTCATCAGCTATCATAAAAGTAATGTTTTAGTATCTAAAGTGAAGTATATTTTCATAGTTACCAATTTTAGGTCAAATGACGGTCTTTGTTAAAAAAAAAACACTTAACATAGCCCCCAAATTGACTGAACCAAAATTATTGCAATTGCAATAATTCTCTAATAGCTCTAGTATACCTTTAAGACAAAGTCGAATTACCAGTCACCCTCAAATTAGGCCCACTTATCGCTAAAGGACCTCCTTCTCGGCAACAATAACAACCTCCATATATAACGTGGCAGCTTCGTTTTATTTTTGACTGCTTATAAAATGTTGTTATTTGTACTCCTCGAGAAAATTGAGAAGAACTCGTGGAAATATAAGTACCACGACGTTACAGTAGATTATTGTGGAGATAGGCCTCGATATGTAGGCCTCAGTAGGTATGTAATTTTAACTAATCCTGCTGAAGAGCAGCAGTGCTTGTGCTGCTGTATTCTGACGAGAAGAGTAAGATAGCCGGTGGAATTACTGGTTCCTGGTACTTGGTATGAGTGGTATGGCATCAGATATGAGGTATGAGGCATGAGGTATGAGGTGAGTTCTGGTATTGCGGGCGTCCTTAAATGGTGATGTTCGATTACCACCAGGTGATTGCTTGCTCCTTTGCCACAGTATATTATAGAAATGCACTATGAAGCTTGTTGGCATACCAGTTCAATGTGCCATCAATCATTTATGTACAGTTTGTTTGTATTAGCAAGTTATGATATTATTAACTTCTACAGCCACTTAACATCTGAGCAAAAAACAAAATGTTCTAATATTGTTTACCTGAATTATTACTACATACGCAATAGGTTTTTCCGAAAGCCGCAAATTCCAAAAAAAAGATTCAAGACTTCAAAAAATTTCGATAAGTTTCCTGATTAAGCAAGTAGGTACTCCACTCCACAAGGCCTGTGTAATATTTCGCACTCCTAGATAGTATATTAACTCAAAATAAGGAGCTATTTTCTTTTTTATTTAGACTTTCTTGAAAGTGAATGAAGTCTACATTAAAACGGGGTATTATTTTGAGTTGTTTACTCTTGATCTAGGATTGCAATGTATCAAGTTAGAAATACTATACGCCGTGTGAGTGCAAAATTAGAACATTTCAAAAATGAAACAAAAACCAACCGAACACTTAACTTTCTTATTAACTATTCACCTCGCCTTCGGTCTGGGTGTGATCGGAATTTCAATCGCTTTGAAGAGTTGGAAAAGTTTCAAAACTTTAGATACTTAGCCGCCTCGAACCATGTCTGCTCACATTTGTCAAGAAACTTTACTCCCTTCACCAAATAAAGGCCGGGCCGTCCCTGAAATAAAGTGCGTAATTAAGCAGCGGTTTTTATTATACGCAACATAACACACAACCTACATTGTCTACTTCACCTAACGCGGTGCCTACATTACACTTCTTTATTTTATTTTGCATAGCCTTTTCCTTATCGAATGACAATTTATTTGAAGTTTACAGATCTTACGTATTTATTTATGTACAGAGCAAGAAAAATTTTGCCAGCACGATACAGAATTCGTTAGAGACCATTACAGCGATATCTGGCAGGTTTTTCTCAAACAAACCTAATCTATTCTATGCGGACTATATTGGTAAATTATTATATTTTTAGTTTTTTTAACTGCTTTGTTTGTCAATCGTTTTAATGGTCACAGTAAATTTTGATACTTAATGGACTCTTGTAAACAATTCTGGCAGCATTTATTTTTTCGATCATAATATTGACTGTCAATGCTCCAATCTATTGAGTACTTCGACGTTCATAAGAGCTTCAATTGAAGCCTAAACTAAAATAAAAAAATTACTTTGACTTTTTGACTTCCTTGGTAAGGTACTTACCGCTATTTGGTACTCTTTGGCAGTTGGCTGGCACTCGAAAATGCGCTCTGTCTGACTGCTTCTTACACCGTTGACCGTGTACCGGCTTATAGGCATGGATCTTTTACATTGTAACTAACTATCATGTGCCTTTGTTTTGACACTATAAATAACTTAACTAAGTAGGAAATTTGAAGAAGAAAGCTAGCAAAACAAACATTAAAAACATGCTTAAAAAATTTAATAAATAACTTGTCTTTTATCTTTAAACCCCACATTTTTTCTTGCACACGGCGCAGATGTATGTCGGCTCTTCTGTAGTTGTAGTTGGTTTCGAGGTAGTAGGCGCCTGGGTAGTAGTCGGAAACTCGGCTCTGTAGAGCTTGTACTGGCGAGGGGGATTATGGTCGTAGTAGTATGGGTAGTGCGGCGACGGGTAGTGTTCGAAGTAAGCAGGAGAGTCATCGACGTAGATGACATCTGGAAATAAAAATAGCTATCGATAAATTTATCGAAAAATATCGCTTGAACGTATCCAAATTCAAAGTAATGCGATATTTAAAAAAATATCCCCACAATGTAGGTGTGTGCTTCAGTTAAAAAATATTACAACAACGTATGCTTAAACTTAATATATAATTACACACTCTGCGTATGCAAAAATGTCCGTAGAAAAGCTTTAAATAGGCTATGCTGTAGCAAATTGGTAGATTTTAAAAGAAGCACCACAGCTATAGCATTTCAGACACGCCTGCTATTCTAGCGCCACTCTTGGGGGATTCGGAACTGTTATTTTATCACTTAAAGCTGGATACTTTTCCATCTGTTCCCCTTTATTACATTGTTCTCTATTAACCTCTATCCTCCATAATCGTATTCAGAACAGATGAGCTTTTTTGAAGTTTTTGACTAAACTATGGTCATTATAATGCTAAAAATACTACCATCGTGATCACGTTTCCTTCGTACGCTGGACTTTTTAGCAGCCGCACTCGGTGGCCATGTGCAGGGCACCAAGAAACGATTTTGGTTCTTAACTTTGTGGTCGGATAATGCATCGTTTTCATTGGAGTACGAGCCGCTGTCGTAATCCAAGATAGCTTTGTATGATGAATCTGCAAAATTGAATGACATGGCATATTAATAAATACAAATCAATTTCGAAGTATCACTCTAACCGCCTTGTTTACAGGTACCTTTGTCACCTTCTACTAGACTTTTACTTTTATCTCGACGCATATCCTGTGTGACTTGTTTAATGTCACGCGGCTCAAAGTATACTCGACCAAGTAAGTGGTTTAGGTACCATTTCTTACGACAGTTCTAGTTCAGAATAAAATCAATAAGGTTTATTTATTGTCACATTGACTTTTAATCGAAAATAGTTTTTGGTGTTTCAAGACATACCTATAACTAACATTGAACTTTAGGATGGTGAAGGAATTACATGGTTAACTATACCAAGATTCATTGGATTAAATTAGCAAAAGAATTTTTGATATATTTATTTGTTAGAACTATAATAATTATTTGCCGCAGAGTACAGTTAAAATCACTGATCCACTCCACAACATATAACTTGATTTTTCGTTGAAGTACTTACTATGATATACAAACAATTTATCAAGCTTGCTTTTAGATTTGTATGGAACCCTCGATGCGTTAGTCCGAATCGTACTTGGAATTATCATTTAAAAAATTCATAAATATTAAAAAATATTTTTATTTCGGATTTTAAATCCAAAACAATTAAAAGTATGATTAAAGTCTATGTCACACAGATTTTTAAGGTTTATAACTATGCCATACAGTGTTTAACATTTTAAAACTGGTACTACCGTATTCTTTTCTTCGATGTCCGGGTGGTCCGGGTGGTCCGGGTGGTCCAGGTGGCCCAGGTGGCCCAGGTGGCCCAGTCCAAATAGGCCAGTTGTTCGACCCGAGCATCATCGTCATCATGGTCGTAGTCGTCGTAGTCGAAGTAGTTGAAGAAGTAGTTGACGAAGTCGAAGTAGTAGATGACGAGGGTGTTGGCTTGCAGAGTAAAAAGCGTTGTGGCTTCGGGTCATTGTCGTCGTAATCACTCGTTGTAGCGACTCCATAGTCGATATCGCCATCCAAGTAGATGTTAGATGACGCATCTAAAAATTGCAGTTAATTATCGTTTCTGAATTAACACAAATAAATATTCTGTGACTTTATCACTGATTTTTATGTAATTTTATACACATAGGCGTTACCACGTGTGTGTCTAATTTATGATTTACACTAAATACCAGCTTAATCCGAGGATCAGATGTAAAATTAATTGGTCATGTTGAGAAAAGAAAACCACCATGTCTGTTAAGCCCAGCATGTACCACACAAACATGAAGAAATACCGTGTTTCTTGAATCTGGGCATAACAGAGAGTTTTAATTACTTAGTGGAAGGACAGTTAGGTAGTTAAATTACGCAGCTTATGTTGTTAAATACTAAAATTGTTAACACACATGTATTTGAACTTCTTATGTCTACGGCTTAGACTAGTAAAACTCACTTTTCGCAATATGTACACTCCTGAACGTGCACTTTCTTACCTGGTTTACACTCGCGTACGAGTGGCGAGACGAACTGCGGGACGAGCCACGAGACGAGAGTGTGAACAGGCGCGCCTCGCGCCTCGTCTCGTGATTTGCCTTGATTTTGAGGCTCGCGTCCGGAGCGAGACGACGAGGCGAGGCGCGAGGCGAGGTGACGAGGCGAGAGTGTAAATCAGGTATCTCAAATAAGGTTTTTTTCTCGAAAGGCACACTTTAACAGACATGTTACCCAATTCCCAATAAGTGAATTTTCCCAAATAATACAATTTTCCAGTGACTGCTTTTATTATAATTTGCGCAAATACGGCTCTTTGGAAATTGTATACCTTTTGGGAAAATTTACCATCAGAGATAATGCTCCACCTGACAAAGTGCTCTTTTTGGGAAATAGTACCATTATAAAGTGTACATTTTAGACAGTGTACCTTCCGTTTCGAAAAAGTGAGTTTTAGTAGCCTAAGCCATATCTACGAACAAAAGACCCTATTACAAATGATTAAGTCAAAGTGTAAATGTAAGAATATACGTTACCATTATCATTTCTTCTGTTATTTCCGTGTGTCTTGCAGTACAACGGACAGATTTTAACGCAAAGAATGATGGACTCTCCTTTTTCTAAAACACATTGAAATGAACCAATAAATAAAAGACCAAATAAACCTTGTAGGAAACAACTCTCAAACTGTAAACTGAACTAACTGTAAAGAAAACTGTAACTTTTCAAAGTAACAGTGAAATTAATTTTCTTTATACTATACATAGGTATGAGAAGAAATAAAATAGAAGGTAGAGAATTCAAATTCATTTGACGCATAAATCATTTCCAGTTACGTACTTTCATGCCATATCTATTGTTCTTTCCTAACTAACTTTTGTAAGTTGTCTTAGCCTAGCGGTTTGACCTATGGCCTCTTAAACAGATGGTTGTGGGTAGGCACAGGCCTCCTCTCAGATAGAGAGTGCTTGGGCCTTAGTTCCCACGCGGGCCCGGTGCGCATTAGAAACTTCACATTCACCATTGAATTTCTTATTTGCCTTCACCGTTAAACATCGTGCTGAATTTAAAATGTAAATTCGCACATAAATTCCGAAAATATCACAACCGATCGAACCCACGATCCTCTGCTTGAGATGTCATAAGCCAAACCACCAAGGCCTACATGTTTCTCCTGTTATCTGTTAATTTGTTGTAAAGAGATGTTGTGCATGTAAAGAGTTACAAGTTACAGTCTAAGAAACTGAACCCTGGTGGGTGAATCTTTTATTTAGGGTTCCGTACCCAAATGGTAAAAACGGGACCCTATCACTGAGGCTCCGCTGTCCGTCCGTCTGTCACCAGGCTGTATCTCATGAACCGTGATAGCTAGACAATTGAAATTTTCACAGATGATGTATTTCGGTTGCCCCTATAACAACAAATACTAAAAACCAGAATAAAATAAAAATTTAAGGGGCTCCCATGCAACAAACGTGATTTTTTTGCTCGTTTTTGCTCGATATTGATAACGGCAACAGGTAGAAGCGTGAAATATTTAATCATATATTCACTTTAAAAATAAATAATTAAAATTAAATAAAACGAATATTTAAGGGGGGGGGTTTATAAACGTGTTTTTTTGCCTTTTTCATAGATAATGGTACGAAGCCCTTCGTGCGCGAGTCCGACTCGCACTTGGCCGGTTTTTTATTGCAAATGACATGTTGACATTCGATACATCTGCCAAAGAAATCATCGTAAAATTGGTTTTGTAAAGGTTCCACACTGGTAGGCGATTCCGTTTCCTTGACTGCACATATATCATAACACAAATATTCAAAACAGTGCTTGAAGTACTGTCAACACCAATAATTGTAATTGGCTGACTCCAGTCGGGATCCAATTAGTATGGAACACTTGAACGGTTTTCTCCACGAGTGAACGTTACACCACAAGGCATGCCAAGATCTTAATTTGAAAGTTCTAGATCAACAACATGTTATGATATTAGTCTTTGCCCGCGGGTTTGCCCGAGTCAAGCATTAGATCTAACATTTGAGTACGCGTTTGATAGCAGCCGCCGTGGCGGTGTGCTCCGGGAAGAAGAGCTAGTACGGATTAGTCCAAATAATTTTCAATGCGTCCATAAAACAGTTGAGAACTCAAGTTTTTAAGATAATGCCCAATCAGATTCCTCACTAAATGTCCAATTAATACATTTGTCCATTGTATTTATTTTTTTGTTTTTGTTCTTTGCATCACTATTGTTTTCTTTTGTCATGTTTGAATGATACAGTAAGTAAGTGTTATTTTAATCAAGAAAGTTATCTAGTTATCACAGTATGTTTTGGTGAGAATTGTCAAGGAGTTACATTTAGTTTTTACTGTTTTTGTTCATTTCATTTTAAAATTGTTTTGTCATATTTCCATCTCTGTTGATTCTCCATGAGAAATAAATAAATAAATAAAATGTCGGGCAATACTCGATTAATGACGTGAGTTATCCGTATATTTCACTTTTATTGTCTGCGAAGAATAGACGTATAAAAAAATAGCCTACGACCTATCCTCAGACCTACATATATTGACAAAAAGTTTTATAAAAATCGATCATGCCGTTTCGGAGGAGTTCGATAACAAACACCGTGACACGAGATTTTTATATATTAGACTAGCTGTTGCCCGCGACTCTGTCTGCGATGAATAGGTATAAAAAATAGCCTACGACCTATTCTCAGACCTACCGAGTATGGAGAAAAAAGTTTTATAAAAATCGGTCAAGCCGTTTCGGAGGAGTTCGATAAAAAAGACCGTGACACGAGATTCTTATATTTAGAAAAAGATATTCCTGAACGAGTAACACTCATGCAAACGCGCATGCACGCACGCACATAGGTGTAGATAGTTGGGTACTACAAATAAATTTTCACACTCAAAATATTGGTAACGTTAAAATGGATTATTGTATGGGTACATTACTGATATAGATTATGTGCAGAACAGGGTTTCTGCTCAAGAACTTAAAGAACATAATGGCGACTTAGATGGGCAAAAAAAAAAGATTCACTATGTAAGTATGACTACTAGATGTACATTTAAAATTGTTTTATTTTTAGGACGTTTTCTTTCTTATTATTTTGTTAACAGGTGTTTTGTAAAAAATTTAAACGTTTGAAAACAACAAGGTAGACGTTGCCTCAAATTGTCAGAAAAAAACCTAAATATCGTTGTTAAAATTTTGATTTTCATTCAAAAACAGCTAAGAAACTAATACAAACTTAATTTAAAATTGCTTTATCGCTTGACTACCTACTTGCAATTGGTAAATAATTGGTAAAAGCTCAAAATTACCTTTTAGTAAAAAAAATGACGAACTTAGTCCACATACACTTAGGAAGCACAATATCAATGAATTTAGATGCATATTTATATACTTATTAGGACCTCGAGACAGTGGATACCTTTCACTTCAAAACGAACACAGGTTTTCTTGAATATTTTCCGCGATATTTATAAGCAGCAAGGCAATACCGAAGCTCCTTCATTACGTATGGTGAAAGCACCAACCACGTCCATTACGATGATAGGAATAACTCTAAATGCTATGTCATCTGAATTTACGCAGAATATAGTGCCTAGAATTTATCCGGTCATAGCTTTAACTTTTTACTGTAGACCTAAGTAAATTTGTTCCTAATCCTTAACTCATCACTTTCTTCCTTACTAATAATATAAAATGCGAAATTAACTCTGTCTCTCCGTCTGTCTGTTACCTTTTCACGCTTACTTAAACCACTGAACCAATTTAGGTGAAATTTGGCATGGACATACGTCATAATTTATAATATTTATCCTGGAAAATTACATACTTCCCGCTTGAAAGCGGTAAACGAATTCTTCGAATCCCATCGAAATCGGTTCAGCGATTTAAGCGTGAAGAGTTGACAGACAGTCAAAGTTATTTTCGTGTTTATAATATTAGTAAGGATTAATTTCAAATCATCTTATAAATAAGTAGTAAATATAAGTCACAAATACTTATGAAGATACGTAATCAGGCTAAAAGGCTAGAAAACTAGGAAACGAAGTTCGAGCTTGCCCATATCTTGCCTAATATTATTACTTCATTCAAAATCAACGTTGAAAGCTTCGTACTTAACCTACCTACATAAATTATTATTTCCACTATACCAGCATACGAAATAATTAGAGAAACTTCCCAACTTTCATTGTCATTATTTAATGAATTCAGCACTCTACTCACTGCTGTTCAACTTCGCAAGATACCTATGCAATTTCTTAGTGTTTTGCCGGACATTAAAAAGAAATAAAATGAAATATCGCCGAAATCTTTAACTAGGTTAACATAAAATACTCAAATAATTTCATTAATTGATAATGAACTCGTAGAGGGTTCGAAACTTGTTAGCATTTTGTGTGGAATCTGAGATAGTTGGACGTGTGTGCCATTTCTATTGTTTTATGTGGAAGAGGATTCGAACGAACGAACTCCTCCGAAACGGCTTGACCGATTTTTATGAAACCTTTTTCTCTGTACTCGGTAGGTCTGAGAATAGGTCGTAGGCTATTTTTTATCTTCGCAGACGGAGTCGCGGGCAACAGCTAGTAATATATAATTACATTGTTTTTAATTTTTATTGTTTTTAATATTATCCTTGTGACATTTTATATTAATGTATTTTTCATTTATGTTTTTAAATTCTTTTGACGATCTTTTTGTGAATTCTTTATATTGGTGACATTTGGAATGCTGAATATAATTGTAATTTTCAATCTGAAATAAATGAATCTATCTATCTATCTATCTATCATGTCGAACAGAAGTAGTATTGTGGTGCACAGTTAATAGCGGAGTAGCAAGATAAAATATTGTGGTTCATAATCATAGATAGATCTCCGCAAAGTAACACCTGAATCAATCTAATAAATAAATACGTTATGAAGTAGGTGGGTCTATACATACATATTATGTTCACATAACATAGTAATAATCCTACGCCTATTGCTTACCTTGTATATTTTTTCCATGTACTTGTTTTTCTGTATTGTTTTCTTTGTGGTGTACAATAAAGAGTCATTGTATTGTATTGTATTCCTAATTCATATAAGCATAACAATATTCGCATAATTAAATATCTGTAATGTTAATGCCGTGAAGCCGTGCTGGCCTAGTGGTTTAACCTATGGCCTCTCAAGCAGAGGGTCGTGGGTTCAAATCCGGTCTCGCACCTCTGAGTTTTTCGGAATTTATGTGCGAAATTACATTTGTAATTTACCATGAGCTTTAGTGAAGGAAAACATCGTGAGTAGTATGGAAAAGTGGATATTTATCTTCAAACATTAAAGGCTATATTCACTTACGAATCAATGTGACAATCAGCCTTATTGTTTTAAACAATGGTAAAACACTGGCTCGACTATACGATATTGACACATGGATTGACACAAATTAGTTTAATTCTATTAGAATAGGACATGTGATATAATAATAAATTACATGGTTATTCCCGAAAAAACGTCACAATGTTATCGATGTTCTTTTTCCGATACACATAAATAAATAAAAATAAACTAGCTGACATAGGTACATTTTTAGGGTTCCGTAGTCAACTAGGAACCCTTATAGTTTCGCCATGTCTGTCCGTCTGTCTGTCTGTCCGCGGCTAAGCTCAGAGATCGTTAGTACTAGAAAGCTGTAATTTGGCATGAATATACATATCAGTCACGCCAACAAAGTGGTAAAATAAAAAATTAAAATAAATTTTTTTTAGGGTACCTCCCATAGACGTAAAGGGGGGGTGTTTTTTTTTCTCGACTAATCCTATATTGTGGGGTATCGTTGGATAGGTCTTTTAAAACCATTGCGGGGTTGCTAACATGATTTTTCTATTCAGCGATCTGTTTGCGAAATATTCAACTTTAAAGTGAAAATTTTCATTAAAATCGAGCGTCCCCCCCCCCTCTAAAATCTAAACTGTTAGGTGGAAAAATTAGAAAAAATTCAGAATGGTAGTAAATATATCAAATTTACTAGGAAAATTATAGCGGCTAAAATTGCTTGGAAATTATTTGTAGTTTAAGAGTAAATAGTAGCCTAAGGTATAAAACATACCTAAACTTGGATGATTCCGTACACATACGAAATCCTTAGAAAAATATTACTTGATTTTTTTTGTAATGGCTACGGAACCCTACCTTGTGCGTGTCCGACACGCTCTTGGCCGGTTTTTTAATTAACCATGAGCTTTGCGGTGAAGGAAAACATCGTGAGGAAACCTGCATACACCTGCGAAGAAATTCAATGGTGGGTGTGAAGTTCCCAATCCGCACTGGGCCCGCGTGGGAACTACGGCCCAAGCCCTCTCATTCTGAGACTAAACTATTATAACTATTGGCATTTTGCTCAATATACTTAATTATGCGACAGAATAGTGATAGCGGTTGAGATGGTAGACTAGCGAGTCTAACTCCCAAATGTTGATACACCTTACATCAGATTTTACATTTGTTTCAAGTTCAAATCCCTACACGTGCTACATTGTTTGATGCGAGGCAGTCGCGGAGAATGAGACGGGAAGCGACTCCCGGTACAATTCAAGGCGAACGCTCCTCACAGACGCCTTATCTTTACAAAGCAGCTTCCTCCTGTTACCTTCAACGTAATTTTCGACTTGCGAGGCTTATCCGGTCAGGTTCTGTGAAAAACGACTTAATTTTAAGACGTAACATGAATTCTCGGTCGTAATCGGAGAAAAATTGCTCTTAAATATTAAAAGTGTCAGACTGTCTCTATGCAGGCCATTTTCATCGCTCCGTAGAATGTCGCAAGTAAATCCAAGTTGGGTGGCCAAATTAAATTTTATGTGGTTGCTCTAAACTAGCTGTTGCTCGCGACTCCGTCTGCAAAGAATTCGTTCTTATACTCGTTAATCTAAAAAAATATCGTTAATCTTAGATATTCATTATTTTCCGGGATAATAATTCCTATATGTTATAAACTATTATGTGTGTCAAATCTCAGCCGAATCCTACAAACCGTTTTAGCGTGAAAGAGAAACATCCACACATCCATCCATCCATACAAACTTTCACGTTTCTAATAGTGGGATGAGAAGAGGGTGCGTTTCAAACGATATAACAACATTTTATTTAATTTCACACATGACATAATGCTACAGTTAATATAATGCGATAGAACTCAAGAACTAAACATTATAAATTAGTTACCTACTATAGGTATTGGATTACTTAAGTTTATTTTATAAAGCAATCCTGTAAAGTTTAGTCCTTCAGTAAATCACATTATCTATACTTCTATACTAATATTACAAAGAGGAAAGATTTGATTGTTTGTTTGTTTGTGACTTTGCATTGAATAGGCTCCGAAACTACTGGACCGATTTCAAAAATTATTTTGCTGTTAGAAAGCTACATTATTACCGAGTGACATAGGCCACTTTTTACCGCGGGAAAAAACCCTTTTCTTACGGGAAAATTAATTTATCGCGGGCGAAGCTGCGGACGGAAGGCTAGTATTATATAAAAAAAAACTAGCTTTAAATCGGTTAGAAATACATTCCAGACAAACATTTACAATCGTATATAGAGTTTGGCCTGAAAAAAGGTTACGATAATATTTTTGAAGAAGACACGTTCGCAAGGAAAACGACATCTATTGATTGCAAACGAAGTTAATAATTGTCATCTTGAAAGCCGTGGTACTCTCAGATCACAGAAAACAAATGGTAACTAGGTACTTCAACGTTCTTAGACAGCGCCCTCTACCCTTGTTTAAATCTTAAATATTATCCCACGGAAACTTATTACTCGGATATGAGTATCCTATATCTCATCTAGATCTTTTTATATGTGTACGCCAAGTTTTATCTTAATCCATTCATATTAACAAACATCAAAACATCCGAACATCAAAAAATTTTCACAAATTTTCTCATTTATGTTATTAGTAGGAAGTAAGATAGGATAAGATGGCACTTTGCATGACAAATCAATCTCCATAACTTACATGATACTGGAAATGTGTAACTCATTTATAGTATACCATTTGAATTTACATTGTAAACAGGTTTAACTTCCTTGCCTACGATAAGGATGTATCAGTAATCAAAATGTAAATGAAATATCGTTAACCTGACTTTGTGACGTAACTTGGTATCAGGCTCTAGGTAGTGACTAAAAAGCTTTCCTCAAGGTAAAATAAAACAAGTCATATTGTTACAATCTATCAAGTGGGATACAGCTGCCGGGGACTACTATTGTGTGTCGAAATCGGAAGCCGAAGGAAGGATGTAGCGCTATTATGTCACCTATTCGGTACACGACCTTCAGTTTTCGCTCGAGAAAATCACGAAAACATGTACGTATTAGTGTTGCCAATCGATATTATAGTCGACCAACTGCTTTACCAATTTTACCATCCTTTTGTGACAGTTGCTACATCAGAATAAAAAGAATGAGGCTGATTGACACATTGACTTGTAAGTGAAAATAGTCTTTGATGTTTTAAATCGTAAAGCGACATTGAACTTTAGGGCGGTACTCAAAGGATTTTTTTGGTCGACTTTACAATACAGATTATGTTAAATGCGAATCATACAACGGCTGCTCGGCAAGTGACAATATAATCAAATTTGACAAACTATTTACACTGAAATGGAAAAATCTCGCCAGCGCAATTCAGCATAGTCTAGTTTTGTATACAGCGACATCTATCGGAATACAAATTAAACAACAAAACACTTCACTGCTGTACAGATTGTCTATCGATAACAGTTCGATGGCAAAAATATCGATAGGACTACCAACACTATCGATAGCTCAGACAGATTGCAAAGTTGTCGGTAGCTTTCAAATTCTGAAAAACATTAGTATCGCTAATTGATAGTAATCGTTCTCTAGTACTGCGATAATATCGATAGCATTTTACTTCGGAATACTTAGTGTTGCCAGGACTTACGCATAGATTTCATTATTGTCGATAGGTATATCGATAGTGTGGTAACTCTGGTGGGTGCGCCTCGATAGATATAACAACATTTGATATAACTGTGACATTTGGTATAATGCTACATTTGATATAATGCGATTTACTCAAAAAGTAAACTTCGGAGGATTGATATTAATTCTATTTGATATGCATTAGGTTAGGTTAGTTTAGTTTATTTTATAAAAGAATCGTAGAATGTTTACTTCTCGAGTAAATCGAATTATGTCAAATGTAGCATTATACCTACCAAATGTTACAGTTATATCAAATGTTGTTATATCTATCTTTACACACCCAACTCTGGTGTGTATTACAGACAAATTATCGGTGCTTGTGCTTTATTAGAGACGCGGTAGTAGTCAATATTACATTTTCAATACACTTCTTCATTTCCGAGAAAACTACTGAGTAGTCTTTCTTGCCAGTCATTTTTCTCAACCGGTTGTTTACTTATATCCCCCTCGCCCACACTTATGTAAACGATGTTTTGATTTAACGACGTCTCATATTCGCGCACAAAATGTCAGAGATAAGCTCCGAAAATACATATCTCGCAGAACATTTTTTCAACAAAAACAGAATACAAAAAGTTACCGTTATTTAACAAAACTGAGCTTGAAACCGAGCCAAAAAGCGCTAGCAAACTGGCTTACTGTCTGTTACTGCTTTTCAGTGCGTGATATTCTCCCTTTGGATTGTTTCATGAAAATGACAATAGGTAATATTGCTGCTTATTTATTTTGGCCAGCGAATGTTGGGTAATGATAAAGCTTCTGTTAACGCATCAATTAAATTATGCTATGTGTACTCAAATACAAGCTCGAAAAGTATTTACTTACCGTATATTTATGTAGTTGAAACACATAACACAAGTAGGTAAAGGAAAAAAAAACATTTTTTATTGTTCGAATATAAAATTACAGTGATAAATACGGATAACTCACGTCTAAGATCGATTTTAGCTCGACATTTTATTTATTTATTTATTTTATTTATTTATAAACAAAACGTTTGCATGACATTACGGCTACAACCATTGCGTCACGAAAATTTATTACAATTAAACTAGACTAACAACTAAATTAATTAATTTATGCTACACAGAATATTAATATCAAACAAACAAATTAATTATATTGGGACAGTCGAACACTTGTCTTGTCATCCATCGCCTCACAAAATCTCAAGCATTCACTACACATTGCACTGCCGCCCATCGCCACGCAAACAAGTCGCACTCAGGTGTCGATGCCAGTAGCGCATCGAGCTGCGTGAGCGCGGGGCAGGGGGCAGTTCCTACTGTAAGACACGACACAGTGCGCGCCGGCGGCACGGCCAACAGATCCTTGGGATATTTGGGACAAACAATCACAGCAAACGCTCCACAATTTCGGGACAGTCCGACTCACCCTGAAAGGCTCGACATGCCATAACCACAAGCTGATAATTCTACCTGACCTCCAAGGAGTTGTACCCAAGGGAGCCGAGAAGATACTAGGTAGGGTACACAGACATGATTTAGGCTAATCTGTAGCCCTTCATCACGGAGCACACGCCACGGCGGCTGCTGCCAAACGCGCACTACTACTATTTACTAGTAAGCCTCACGGTAGTTTTATGTTCAAAGTAAATAAAATGTTAGAAATTTTGTAAATGTATATACGTGATATTTTTAATAATTGAAACTTAAAGTCAAAACTCAAAATATCTTATTGTCTTATGAATGTCAAAGGATCTACCAACGGTTCGGAAAAACCCTGTTGAGAAGAATGCGGCAAGAAACTCAACATGGTATATTCTTTCAAACATATATACAATGTTATAAAAAGACATACATCCAAAGTATTTAACACAACCAAATTTTTTGAATATTTTTATGAAAAGCTTGCAGTCGGTACAAAAACGTACAGTAACTGGTTACAAAAAAAAGGCAAGTGATGTAAGCACTTACTTAAAACCATGTTTAATAAATGGATTCCCATATTTAATACTCATCTTTTTTTTAAACTACACAAATATATTTACTTGTAAAATATACAAGAATTAACAAAAAGGAATTTAAAAAAACTAAGTTATTCTAGCCTTTTAAACCTATATTTACAATACTTTAAATAACTTCCAAAGATGAAAAAAATATTATAATAACTTCGACTACAAAACACATTCCTACATTTATTTAGGTATCTTCATAGAAATGTAATAATGCACATTTTTGCTTCTCCTTCTATTCTAATACAAAATACGCCTTGAAAATTGAATCTCATTAAATCTGAAAATAAAAAAGTAGGTATTCGATGTAATTAAAACGAGAACTAAGCTGTATTATTCCGTAACGTCAAAATCATGTTATTTGCAGTCTTCTTTTGAATTTATAAATTAATGTTTCACTTCATTTAAGTTAACATCAGGGTCTGCTAAGCTAGCTATCCTAAGTAAACTAACACTAGCTAAAAAAAGCCTAGAGGTTTGACCTGTGGCCTCTCAAGCACAGGGTCTTAGGTTCAAATCCGGGCTCGCACCTCTGAGTTTTTCGGAATTTATGTGCGAAATTACATTTGAAGCTTACCATGAGCATTTTTTTTTTTTTATTTATTGAGAAACGATTGATTACGGTGAAGGAAACTTCAAACGCCTGCTGAAAGGTTCTGAATTATTTTTAAGACACTTCGTATACATACTATATGAAAGGTATGTACAATGTACATATGGTATAATAATGAACTGTACCAATTAGGTACTTTGCTCATCCGCGACCTTTTTCTTCGCGAGGTCGCGGGTGAACAATGTAATTGATTCAGTTCATTAATATGGACATCCGCAAAGTAACGCCTGATTCAATAAATAATCATTAAATATAAAAATAATTTGTAAAAATAAGTAGTGTCGCAATATTTGTGAAAACGCAATATTTTGTATGTGTACCTAGAAGCTTTAAATTTTTGTCGAAACAATGATACAATACAATCAAGACCTGAAACGTTGTAAGAGTATAAATAAAGTACTTAAATATGTAGGCCTGCGGGGGTTGAGTAACTACGAGCATGTATTTTTTACCGAAAACTAATGTTTCTCTTCGATTTTAGCTCCATATCAATTTGACCTTTTGGCCCCGCCATGACTAGGCGGACGCAGCGACTCGAATACCCATTTCGTATTCATTGTTCGGTGAAAAAGCTCACTGCCCAACGATTCCTTGGCAACCATCGATATCGATGTTGGCAACACACGGAGTGCATCCATTACAAAAAACAGCTTGTCGCGCCGCCGATCGCTCGTAGTTTTGACCGATTCGATAGAATATAAAGGAAAAAATAACTAAGCGATTCTGTATTTTACGTTTTCAACTACATATCCAAACACTTTTGATAAACATAAAAAATCCATAGAATTATCAAACCTGCTCACAAAATTTCACGAGAATTGGTTGAGAAATGCGACCTCGACGGCACCTGGACATCTGTCGGACATCAGCTGGATATAAAGCGGAGACGCTTCATTCGCTCTTTCTTCGATTCGAGCGCTCATCGGTCGATAAATTAAAGTGTTGAACAAGCTGCTTGATCGATTTCTTGAACAATGAGAACGATAGGTCATTATAGAAAACAACTGTTTTACTTCATTATCAGATCTGGATAAAATATAAAATTTATTATGTACCTAAATGAAAATTCCTTAAAAATATTTCTAGTAAACACAATATATACTTAGATAAAGATATGAATCACTTACATAAAATAAACAAAATTCTAGTGAGTCAAAAAGGCTGTTCATTTGAAAAAAAAAATCTAAAAGGCAATTCTGCCGTCGTAATTATAAAAGGCACAACTGCAAAATTGCTCAAAAAAGAAACAGCGTAGGTTTACAAAGAACAAGTGTGCACTTAGGCCTTTTCTGTTTCACAAAAAAATCTAGTTGTGCCCCTTTTTCTTACGACGGCAGAATTAGAGTTCACCCGTCAGGGGACTACAAAGTCTGCACGTTTTTATCTGCACTAAAAAACGTCTCTCTTGTTCTCGTATGTACAAAAGATTTTATTTGTCAACGACACCTTCTGTGCCGCTACCCTTTAATAATTAGGCAAAAATTTTCATTCATCAAAATTGAAAACAGTTTCAGGACAACCGTTAACCAACCGGATAAAAAGTAATAGAACTTAATTCAAATACGCATGGCACATCCATCTGCTAAATTCCATTAAATCAATGTGTGTCTTATCTGCTATATACTTACCGCGTTTTAGAGTGCTCCGAGGAATCATTCGGTCCATTGCCTGCTGCTAAGTTTTTTCACCGAACCACTCAGAACTAATTTTCCTTCTACCCTCACATCCTTATGATTGGCAGTCTACCCCATTTTGGTTCTTACAGTAACTTGCACTTTACACTTTGGAATCAGTTTGTAGTGCCAATATTTCCGGAACGATAATGATAGAATTTAGTTCAAATGTGCAGTCCATCTGCTAAATTCCATTAAATCCCTGTGTGCCTTAGATTATTTACCTCATTTAAGAGTGCTTCGAGGAATTGTTCGGTTTGTTGTCTGCTGCTTTTTTTCACTGAACCACTCAGAACTAATTTTTCTTCTATTCTCACAACCTTATGATTAGCAGTGTGCCACAGTTCGGTTTTCACCAACGGTTCTTGCGGAACCTGGGACCGGACGGGAGGCCAAGTTGTAAAATTTCTAAAAAAATAAGATAAAATCCATGTCGGTTAGTTTTAGCGATAATCGCATTTTTCCGAGTATATCTAGTAGGATGACAGCACCAATAATGGACAAGTGCCACACTGCATTTTTAAACTATCAACACTATGCTCAGATACCTGATGGTCATAACTGGTAAAGTCCATGAATGGTGGGCTACGAGTATAAGGCATAGAATCTTTGCTGTACTCTACTGGGTAACTACTGTGCTTAACTAACATGTCCATGATTGGTGACGTCACCCTACTAAAAGCAATCATGCAGTAACTCTGACTTTTAGTACCTACTAGATATTTTCGAATAAAATGGCTATTATCGCTTTACTGAGTTACATAGATTTATTTTCTTGTTTTTTGAGAACTGGTATAACTTGACCTATCCCGCGGTATCAAGTTATTGTTGACTTTTGGGACTCCTGTATAGATTACAGAAAAACCTGTAATTAAAAATACAGTACTTATAGTAAAAAATACCATAATTATTAGAATATTTTATGTCGTCCGGTTTTTTCTTTTGAGGTACGGAATCCTTAAAACAGCCAAAAGGCGTCTTAACGACTTATATTTATAATTATACTCGGCAAACGCATCTAAGGATCTAGTGAGTATAAATTTTTTATAAGGCGCGTATAAAAAAAGATACCATGCTCAATAAAAGAGAAGAAACAGGAACACTTATTTAAATTGAAGCTGCTTCCGCAAAATACCGTTCAGTTCAAAGTTGTACCTAAACCACTTACAAGCTTAACTATCCTTTAGTGGTTGCAAGTCAAGTTTTATTACTGTTGAGCTGAAATGTTGCTGGATAATCGACAGTTACAACTTCAGAATGGACCCCAATTTGTGTTCGAGTCCAACTTGTTGATTAATTCTCGGCAACTGTGTAGATCTGCATTCTGTTTCATTTCTGATCAATTACCGATCTCTAATGGTTTGCTTTGACG
The DNA here is from genome assembly GCA_947859365.1 of Archips crataeganus. Classification (NCBI taxonomy): domain Eukaryota; kingdom Metazoa; phylum Arthropoda; class Insecta; order Lepidoptera; family Tortricidae; genus Archips; species Archips crataeganus. The sequence goes on along the minus strand of OX402061.1, from coordinate 6,126,308 downwards.
ATTAGGAAAAGCAGTTCCAATTTCACTGTAAATTATGTAGACTCGTTTTTTTAGGGTTCCGTACCCAAAGCGTAAAACGGGACCCTATTACTAAGACTCTGCTGTCCGTCCGTCTGTCTATCTGTCCATCTGTCACCAGGCTGTATTTCATGAACCGTGATAGTTAGACAGTTAAAATTTTCACAAATGATTATTTCGGTTGCCGCTATAACAACAAATACTAAAAAACAGAATAAAATAAATATTTAAGGGGTCTCCCATACAACAAACGTGATTTTTTTGCCGTTTTTATATATAATAGTACGGAACCCTTCGTGCGCGAGTCCGACTTGCACTTGGCCAGTTTTTATGTAGTTGGAAATAGTCTTGGGAAGGGTCCCGTTCCCATCCAAAGAATTTGCCACGGGCCTCAGATGGTATAGTTACGCCACTGATTGTTGTATACAAATATTATAGTTTTGCTAATTAACGAATATCATATTTGAGTGTGACAATATTAAGTGCTCTTACCTCAATGTTACATAAGCGCTAAGCTTTATACATACATAGTATTTATACATTTACACTTTATACATACATAGTATTTATTTATTTATCTAAGCTGATCTTTATTGGGCTGACACTCTGAAAGCTTCAAGTAGGATCCCATTGTTTCAAACACAGACAAAGAACCCTTCAGATTTTTGCGGCTCTTAAACGAGCTAAGACGGTCTTTGTTTTTGATTATTATTCGGCGCTTTGATTTAGTGACAAGCAAGTTTGTTATAAAAAAATTAGACTCTGTTATTAAGAAAACATGCTATGGTACTTGACATGATATCAATAAAATCTCATCTAAGAGCTAAAAAAATTTAGGAAGATACCTAATCGCGAATTTATTGGTAAAATTACCTACTTAAATAGATGTAAAAAAAATAACCATCGCGAAAGTTTAAAACAAAGAATGTTATAAAACACTTAAGCTAAATTACAACACTATTTTTGCAAAAGTTTTTATCTCGATTTTCAAGGCAAGTTCGCAAAATAGTTTCTCTCCTGATTAGTTTATTATTTTACATTTCGTACAATTATAAAGCCGAGTTTAGACTAGCAAGAAAAACCGTGCAATTTGCATTACATTGCGGCGCTTGCTTGACCACTTCAATCTCGTTCGCCTTACTGTCTCGCAATGTAATCCAACTTGCACGTTTTTTCTTGCAGGTCTAAACTCGCCTTAAGATTTTTCTAACAATATAGGTATGTCAACTGACAGCTCAAAGTCAGGAATTTAGACATGGTAAGTAGCAGATGTGAGCATTGCTTAACGGTCGTTATTTTATTTTGAAACACGGCGATTTTTTTTTACTAATCTTTTCGGCACGGACCTTGCTTCGTGCTCGTGTCATATTTTATGAAGTTTAACATACACCAGTTACTTGCACAAAAATTTTCAAGCTGCAGTGCAGACATACATAGATACATACACACAGACATGTCATAATCTCTCTCTACACATCCACTCTCCCTCAAAATAAATTCGAATCACGTAACTATAGGAAGACTTACGTTACCGTCAGTTCGGTGTCATGCCACTGACACATCTAAATGGAGCACGTTCGAAATTCAATCTCATTCCAAATACCATATAAAGGAACGTATATCGGTTACTATTACCGAAATCGAAATATAAATCTTTATCTTGTATCTATTTACGGTCTACGCAATTTCTCTTTTGGATGACTAATAAAGATTTAGTTCGTTTTTTTATAAAATGTGACTTGTTCCGCTGTAAAGAAAATTTTTGCCAATGTCAACCGCTGTTAAGTAAGCCAATTCTACATATATATAAACACCCCCTGCCGTGTCGGGTTATTAGTCATCGGCCAATGAATATCCAAAATTGGCCATGAAATCATTGACCGATGCCCAGGGTGCACCAGCCCAACCATTTAATTGACAGATACTTAAATAGTTTAACAGAAACACTACACACATTCACATCCATTCATATTACCTATATCATATTTAGTATAAAGCTGAAGAGTTTGTTTGTTTGTTTGTTTGTTTGAACGCGCTAATCTCAGGAACTACTGCTCCGATTTGAAAAATTCATTCAGTGTTAGATAGCCCATTTATCGAGGAAGGCTATAGGCTATATATCATCACGCTAACCCCAATAGGAGCGGAAGAATGTTTCAAAATCGGGGGTTTTTCAAGTAAAACTTCTATAGGCGCTAATCTCAGGAACTACTGCTCCGATTTGAAAAATTCTTTCAGTGTTAGATAGCCCATTTATCGAGGAAGGCTATTATAGGCTATATATCATCACGTTAACACCAATAGGAGCGGAAGAATGTTTCAAAATCGGGGGTTTTTGAAGTAAAACTTCTAATCTCAGAAACTACTGCTCCGATTTGAAAAATTCTTTCAGTGTTAACACCGGGGGGTGGGGAGGTTGAGGGGGGTGAGGGTGCGGGGGTGGGGTGCGGGAGTTTTAAGGGGGGATGAGCATTTCATTGATTTTGCCGTAGGATGCACCGTTTCCAAGATATTTGACAAAAACACCAAGGGGGTGGGGAGGTTGAGGGGGGGGTGCAGGGGAGGGGGTGCGGGGGTCCAAAGCGGGGATTAAAATTTCATTGATTTTGCCGTAGGATACACCGTTTTCAAGATATTTGACAAAAACACCTGTATACGAAAAACTTCATAGTGACTAATCATAGAGTCATAGAGGTTTTCTTTTTCAAGACATGACCTTTCTTCTCATTCATCTTTACAAACATAGCAGTGGCAAGTCCCCATAACAAGTGGAGTTCCATCGGGTTGCCTAAATGTTTTTCTATTCGCTAATGTATCTCATTCGCCCTTTCTGCACTCGCTGTTCCACTAAATACATCACATTGATACATACATAGGTACATCCAGGAAATAACCTAACTTTGAATGCTCGTTAATGTCAGTAGACACTTCAACCGCAACCAATACCGTCAATGTCCGATGCTCATTTTATTCCCGTTCCGTGATAGAGATGGGTGAAAAATAACGCTACGATGACAAAATCACAGCGATCCGCTGTCTAAAAGTATCACCGTGACATGCGAAAGAGAAACAACGTTACAGCATCACGTGGTTCGTTTCTTCGTTTTTTAGGTATCTCAGGGCAGTAGCCCCGAAATTCGAAAATCGAAGTTCGCATCGTACCGTCTCGCTCGCTCTCGTATTAAATACTATTAGTATGAGCGGAATAGCACGATACGAAGTTCGAATTTTACACTTCGGAGTATATAGGCCCTGTCACTCACGCAACGATAAAGTTTTGGTATCACAATAAATATCGCATCGCATGATCTACGGTACGGGTGCGCCTCGATAGATATAACAACATTTGATATAACTGTAACATTTGGTATAATGCTACATTTGATATAATGCGATTTACTCAAAAAGTAAACTTCGGAGGATTGATATTAATTCTATTTGATATGCATTAGGTTAGGTTAGATTAGTTTATTTTATAAAAGAATCGTAGAATGTTTACTTCTCGAGTAAATCGAATTATGTCAAATGTAGCATTATACCATTATACCAAATGTTACAGTTATATCAAATGTTGTTATATCTATCATTACACGCCCCTACGGTACCTATACAAGCTAAACTAATTGATTTTTAGTTAAGAGCTTTTTTTCAAGTAGTGACGATATTGTAATAAGTATAGGCCGATGATACGTTATTGTCCGTGCATATTACTACGAGTACACCGACACCGACTATACTGAATTGATTCGCAAAATGTTATTGTGTCTAGCGTGAGTGACCAGCGTGACAAAATCGCGATTATTTTTCACTGTGTTTTTGTAACCGTAATGACAGCCACGGCGAAAAGAAAGTAACGCTTTTAGCCAACACCATCGTGAATTCCTGTAATGTATGTTCCCGTAATTACATGTCGAGTCAAAGTTTCCCTCGCCGCTCAGCGGAGCATGCTTCTGATGGGATGCTCACCCGCCTATGATAATCGGTTTCATTCGGCAATTCGGTTTTTGCGGACGGGATATTTCCATTCCTTGCGGGTGACGCTTCGCAGTTTACCTAATGTTTTGGTATAGTGGTTAAGATAGTTCAGGGCGAAATGGAAATTCAGGGATGAGGCCTTTCCCCAGCAGTGGGACACTACTGGAGGCTAACAAAAAAAAATGGCATTATTAAAAATTAAATTCTTCTTCTTCTTCTTCTTCAGCGCGTTTTCGCTCACCGTTGGGTATACATAAAAATGAAATACAGATCATAAATCTAATTCTACATAAATAATTTATTTGAGAATTTCTCAGGTCTTACAAAGGCCCTCGTGTATCGAATTAATGGGTGTAACACGCTCAGTGACGAATTCAGAACTTCTGTTTGATAATCAAGTTCAACTTCACGATCGATCAGGAACGTTTTTGTTCGGACACAATTGATGAAGGTATTTTATAGGGCATAATTATTTGGGACCTTCGGCCAGGGAGGATTAACTGCCGCTCGTTACACTGCAGCCCTTCAAAACGATTCCAAACCTTCCTTATAAAAGATCCATCGGAAAATCGAAGAATGACGCATTATTAATGACATTCAGGGACGCATTTTTCTCCTTTTCCTTTGACATTCATGATTCGTTGAAGCAAAAGTGTAGATAATTTGGCCAATACACGTAGGTGTCCCCTGTATGCAAAGATTTTGAAAAATCAGTTTATTAGGTATGGTGTATGTATGGTCAACCGCAAAAATATCTGAATTTAGTGTAAGTATTGCCACTTTCAGTAATTTATAACAATTTATGGAAACATAAGCCGCACCTCTGAGTTTTTAGACGTGCGAAATTACATTAAAAATTTGCCATGAGTTTTATGTTGAAAAAAAATATCGCGGAGAAACCTGCGCACACTCGTGAAGAAATTGAATTGTGTGTGTAAAGTTCCCAATCCGCAGTGGGCCCGCGTAGGAACTACGGCCCAAACCCTCTAATTCTGAGAGGACTCTGCCTGTAGTGGAACGTACATAGGCTGGAATTATGATGATGATGACTTTTCTCTTTAAAAGCATTAATAGCGATGTTCAGTGAAACCAACCTAACCACCTGACAAACTATTTCGAATTAATTTTATGACTGCGTGGATTTGGATTTACATTTTAAGCGGCCAAGTTTCCAAACCTAGCTCACATTTAACGTAAACGATAAAAACACGTAACCTGCCTCGTGACGTCACGGTTACGGTTAAAGGCACCTTCGCAGGTCCGTAAAAGGCCTTCAATAAGGAACGGATTCAAATTATTCCAACCATTTGCAAACCAAAGTCATAATCCTTTGGAAATTGCGTTAAATTACTGCTTGTCTGCGGAAGGTCACACATAATGGGCGGTATGTATGAACGCCGCACAGGATAATTGTATGGGACCAGGGCCAGGGTCCGATTTCGTATACAGTTTGGAGGAATATTCATGAGTGGCCACTTAAGACGCGGTTAATTTTAGACACAAGTACATTGGAAAGTTGTTCTAATAATAAAATTAGTTGAGAGGGTCACATGAAAATGGAAAACCTTTGAAAAAGTCTTTTGCTTTTTTTTGTTCGTACGCTCTGAACTGTTGCCCAAAAGTGCCTAGGTTAGTAGGGAAGGTAGGTTTACGAGGGTAAATTAATAATTGCAATCTTCTAATAAATAAATATCTCGTGTCACGGTGTTTGTTATCGAACTCCTCCGAAATGGCTTGACCGATTTTTATGAAACTTTTTTCTCTATACTCAGTAGGTCTGAGAATAGGTCGTAGGCTATTTTGTATACCCATATTCTTCGCGGACGGAGTCGCGGGCAACAGCTTGTTGTTGTATATGAAGAAACCTGTTTGTTCATGTTTCAAATGCGCCGCAATTCAATTATATACTCTGTATAGATTCGCCACCTTCAGCTGACCTTTTAGCTGAAGCAATGAATTCTAACTTAACTCTAATCTAACTCTAATTTGACGACTGGATGGCCTATGGGTTAAAGAAAAGCTTGAGGTCCCGAGTTCGATTCCCGGTCGGGACAGATATTTGTGTGAAAAATACGAATGTTTGTACTCGACTCATGTTTATCCGTTGCCTAGTACCCATAGTACAAGCTTTGCTTAGTTTGGAACGTCAATTGGTGTCAGTCATTGTGCGGTTTTTTTTTCTAATTCACATTGCTTAAAGAAAGAAAGAAAGAAAGAAAGAAAAGAAAGAAAAACATTTATTTACAACAACAATAACACGTACACAGGTAAAAATAAGAGTACAAACATAGACATAGACAAAGGAATGTACATATTAGAGCTGTCACAAAAAAGGTTGTCTTAACAAGTAGGGGAGGAGGGGGTACCACCGGATAGTTAAGAAAAAAAAAGCGTAATTAATTATAACACGAAGATATATTTCAATAATATCTAATATCAAAATCAACTAGTAATTGACTATCATTTGGCACGAACTTATCGAGATCAAGTTATTACTTAGGAGATCAATCAACATTTGCTTAAATTTAGTAAATCCGATTTCACCCCTTGTGTATGGGTAAAACCAGATACCATAATCTTGCAACCTTCATGGGCCCATTTCAGACAAACCGTACAATCCAGGCATCCGTAGATTTTGTACGGCTATATTTTTCATCACAAATAAGATCCTCAAAATCCTCATTTATATTCTCTTTATGTTTCTGATTGTGTGTAATTTTTATCAGCTTTTGATTTTTTCCACTTCCTTTTCCCTTGAGTGAATGTGTTTGTGGTGTTTTAGTTTTATTCTGTAACTAGCTTTTGCCCGCGACTCCGTCCACGTGGAATTAGTAATTTGGGCAGCTTATTTTTTTATCCAATTTGCTTTTTCATCAATTATGGCTCTCCTTAGATCCTTCCGGAAGAAGTGAAACTTCATAATAAACCAACCCGCTCCTAACCCGCCCCCAACCCACTCCCAACCCGCCCCCAACTCGCTCTCAACCCGCCCCCAACCCGCTCCTAACCCGCCCCCAACCCGCTCCCAACTCGCCCCCAACCCGCTCCCAAACCGCTCCGAACCCGCCCCAACCCACTCCCAACCCGCCCCCAACCCGCCCCCAACCCGCTACCAACCCGCCCCAAACCCGCTCCCTACTCGCCCCCCCACCCGCTCCCAACCAGCCCCCAACCCGGTCTCAAGCCGCCCCTAACCCGCTCTCAACCCGCCCCCCCAACCGCTCCCAACCCGCCCTATTTAACTGGGCTATCTAACACTGAAAGAATTTTCCAAATCGGAGCAGTAGTTCCCGAGATATAGACGTTTTACTTCCAAAACCCCCGATTTGGAAACATTCTTTCGCTCCGCTCCGCTCTTATTGGTGTTAGCGTGATGATATATTAGCCTATAGCCTTCCTCGATAAATGTGCTATCTAACACTGAAAGAATTATTCAAACCGGAGCAGTAGTTCCTGAGATTAGCGCGTTCAAACAAAAAACTTGTTCGATAAATTCTTAAAATAGACGTATCTTTCTTATTTGTGAACCGATTCAAATGAAACAAACACTAAATGTTAATCCAAGAAAATATCAACATATCAGTGAAAACCGCATCCTTCTAGGTTAAGCCGTTTCTGAGATTAGCGGGCACAAACGCACAGACAAACAGACAAACAGACAATAATTCTAAAAATCATTGTTTTGGGTTCTATTGCGCTAATAAATAGCCCTAGTGACAGTTTTTCTCAAATATCTTCAATGTACAGACACCGACTTGTTACAGATTTATTATATGTATAGATAATTCGTTTTTGTAAGGAAATCGGATACCCGATTTCACCCCGTCTGCTTCTACCCAACGGCCTTGATTTTGCAAATGAAAAAATTACACAATAGTTTAACGGTCGAATTAAAAAACAAAATTAGAAATTATTACTCAAATAGTCACTATTTTGACTTAAATCATTACCATGCATATTAGTAAACCGATAATGATTTGATAAGTAGAAATATTACATCAACTACCTTTTTTTTACTTTTTTTCTCAACGGCAACGTAACACGACGCACTTCGCCGGCCGCCATTTGCACGCACACTAAGCGGCCTCTGCCCGTGTTGTCTAACGTGTCTAAACGTGTCAGCGATAGCAGAAATGTGAAATAGCAAGCTATCTGCTTTTACCCGCTATCCGATTTCACCCCCCCTTCCCCTATTGTCCTAAAGAAAAGCCACAAAAAAGGCTGTCCAGTACAAACTCAGTAAAAAAAAATTAAGACACATAGTAAAAGATTATCTAAAACAAAATTTATCCGGCAAAAGCGTAGGATGAAAAAAAAACTAGAACAAAATCGACGCACCTGTAACAACTGCAGCTAATTCCTCTTTGCTTAATCTAATGTACCTAATTTAAAATTCGTAAGGTAGACCAACTTAATCAATTAAAAATTCATTGAACGTCCCGGGGGTCTCAATGGTTTCTTCACAAAGGTTGAATGCCTAATATTTCCAGTGTCGCGTTCTGAATTTAATGACGATTGCCGAACGTCTAATGACAAAGAGCAGTCTTGGAATGTCAGATCCGCTTAGCTATGAAGTAAAATAAGGTGTCTGAGTTATTGAATTTTCAAGTAAGTAATGGTTCTTTAATTCTACACCAGCCATTCGATTCTTTGTTTAATATAGTCGTTAGAAGTGATAAAAAATATTCCAGATAATTCGCAATCGATGAAAATTTTAAATGTGCTTGAATATTTTTATACCGGTAGGAATAACGTTCCTTATTAACAGGAAAAAATTACAGATTTTTTGGTTGCGTCATATAATTATTATTATTATTATTATTAATTAGCCTGGAGAAGTGTCCCACTGCTGGGCAAAGGCCTCCCCCCATTTTCGCCATTCATCCCGATATTGAGCGGTGTCCTTCCAGTCTTTGAGGTACACGTCTAGGTCGTTCCGCCAACGCCTCCTGGGCCTACCTCGTCGCCGCCATCCATCCTGTGGTATCCAGTCCGTGGTAATAGTAATCCGTGGTAATAGGTATAAAAAGTGACCCCTCCTGTCCACATTGTGGGAAGGAGGAAACGAGTGAGCACGTCCTAACCGAGTGTGTCATGTACGCGGCAGCGAGGCGTGATGTATTCGGGAGTGACGAGCTGAGGGAGGAGGAGCTAAAGGATGTCTGTCTCAAAGATGTCCTTTTGTTCAGCAGGAGAACGAGAAGATTCGAGGAGAATTGCTGTGTGGGAGCGCTGCTGGGACAGTAACCTGTCGGCTCCAACCACGGGGAACTGGGCTGAATGACTGTGCAAACGATCGACAGCCCGCCTGACTCAGCAAGGCGTCCCATACATCATCATCATCCAGTCCGTGGCTAACCTAGCCCACCGATTTGGATCCATGCGGCTGGCGTGGCCTGCCCAGTCCCACTTAAGCTTGGCAGCCTTGGCACCCACATCGGTAATGCGTCATATAATTATAAAAAATAAAAACAATTTATTAAATCTGGGACAGCTTATACGGGCACGAACCTTAGTCCGTCGCATATTGAAAAAAAAACCAGATGTGACATTGACAGCTTGTCATAAACAAACGTACATAACCTTAGCTTAATAGGAAAATACTTCTTCTCAGGGTTTTTAATATCGTTATTTTTGACGACCAGATGGCCTAGTAGGTAGAGAACCTGACTACGAAGCTTGAGGTTCCGGGTTCGATTCCCGCGTCGGGACAGATATTTGTATGAATAATACGAATATTTGTTCTCGGGTCTTGGTTGTTTAATATGTATTTAAGTATGTATCTATCTATATAAGTATGTTTATCCGTTGTCTTGTACCCATAACACAAGCTATGCTTAGCTTACTTTGGGACTAGGTCAATTGGTGTGAATTGGCCCGCGATATTTATTTATTTATTTTATTTGTTATTGGTGCATGTTGGTAAAAAACACATTTTAGGCTCCCTCCATCGCTGATGTTCGTTATTATCCATTGTAAAACAATTGAATAAAACGGAAATTCAGTCCAGAGTACAGAGTTCGAGTTAATCAGTATATCCGTTCCAAGTGGTAGCAGCTATCAAGGTCAGGTCCAGGGTACAAAGCAAGAGTTATCGTCGTAGCAGGCAATATCAAAGGTCCGGTGTGGGTAAGCAGTCGAAAAATTAAAAGATATCCAGGGAAAATACCGAAAACTTGGAGAAAGACGCGGGCGCAAAATCGCAAGCTAAGGTTATGTACGTTTGTTTATGACAAGCTGTCAATGTCACATCTGGTTTTTTTTTCAATATGCGACGGACTAAGGTTCGTGCCCGTATTAAGCTGTCCCAGATTTAATAAATTGTTTTTAATTTTTATAATTATATGACGCAACCAAAAAATCTGTAATTTTTTCCTGTTAATAAGGAACGTTATTCCTACCGGTATAAAAATATTCAAGCACATTTAAAATTTTCATCGATTGCCAATTAGATGTTTCTTACAAGAGGTAGTGCCACAGATATACTTTTTATATCAACAACCACATCTTGACCTATATTATACGTTCCACTGCAGGGCACAGGCCTTCTTTCAGGACGAGAAGGCTTAGCCCTTAGTTCCCTCGTGGGCCGAGTGCAGATTGAGAACTTACTTCACACACCATTGCTCCTTTTTCCCAGATATTCCTCACGATGTTTTCCTTCACTGTAAAGCTAGTGGTAAATTTGAAATATAATTTCACTTATTCTGAAAAACCCAGAAGTAGGAGCCCGGGCTTGAACCCACGACCCTTCTGTTTGGGAGGCCATAGGTCATACCACTAGATTACCATACCACAAACCTATACATTATACAAGTACATTTCTATAACTCCTGATTAATGATAGCACGTAGTCGACATTTGATTTTCTCTCCACTCTTGTCCATATAGCTATCGCTTTCCTTTTCTCAAATCATAGGAAAAAAGACAGAGCTTACACTTATCTGACAGATACTTTTGTTTGGGGATTGAAAAATCGGCCCTTAAATACATTAAAAACCAACTAAACTTACTACCAATTAAACTTTATTATTATTGATGTGTCTATACATTACATTACACATAAGGGAAAGGGATAAGTTCTACTTTGTAGAATATCGTCGATGAAACTGCAATACCGCGTAACCAACAATGGCTAATGCCGCGTAACTAACAAAATGTGTCAAATTTAAGTTTGGGTAAGTCTGGCATCAATAAACACAAAGATGGTCAATTTTAATGCTCTCCTGTAAAAATTGCCACAAGTCAGTTACGCGGTATTGCAGTTCACCGACGATATGTACGGTTGTCTATGTTAGTACTAGCTACGCGCCTCTACGGAGTAATATCTTCATCTATGGTTTTAAGAAAGATTGTTGTTCTTGTCTTGTCATGTACTTACTTACGTAAAACGTTTATTATATCGTTGCATTTAAAAATCATATCTTTTCCTACGTAATTACCGATCTAAAAAGCCCAACAATTGGTAGCAGAGCGTGGTTATGGTGATTACGTGTATCAAGTGAAAAAATGTGAAGATCGTATAATAATAAAACGAAAATGTCTTCACAATACCGTATTGAGGCGCTGTCAAAGAAAAACTATGATACATGGTGTCTCCATGCCCAAGCAGTACTAATAAAAAATGACTTATGGGAATATGTGAGCGGCGAAATAACGTTATCGGACAATTCAAGCGAAGTCGAAAATAAACAATTCGCGAAGAAGGACTTACAAGCCCGAGCAGAACTACTTTTGCTGATTTCGCCATCCGAACTGAAACAGATAAAAGGATGCACTTCTTCAAAAGAGGTATGGGAAAAATTAAAATCCATTTACAAAAGCACCGGCCCTGCTCGAAAAGCAACATTGCTTAAACAATTAGTCCTAAAACGAATGAATCCGACGGATGATGTCAGAGATCATTTAAATTGCTTTATGGATGTTGTGGATAAATTGGAGGAAATGGATGTAGACATAAATTCTGAATTATTGAGCATTATGATGCTATACAGCCTACCTCCGAGCTATGAAAATTTCAGAATAGCTATTGAGTCTCGAGATAAGTTACCAAATCCACATGAACTCAAAATTAAAATAATTGAAGAGAGCGAAGCACGAAACCAATGTGCGAGTTCTGAGCCAACAGAAGCATTATATGTTAAAAATAAAAGGAAAAACATGCACAAGAACCTATTTTGCAAAAACTGCAACAAAAAGGGACGCTCAAGTGAAGCCTGCTGGTATAAGGAAAACTACCCGAAAAAGGAAAAAGAAAATTATTTCTCAAAACGAGAAAAGAATTTCAACATCTGTCTGGCATCAGAAAAAAATAAAGAAAATGATAATTTGTGGTGCCTGGATAGTGGCTGCACGTCACATATGAGTGGCCAGAAAAACTTTTTCGAAAATTTAAGCCCTGAAACAAATATTTTAAAATTAGCTTCGAAAAATATGTCAACAGAAATTCAAGGAAAAGGGAAGATAAAGATTTCTTCTAATAATGAAACCTTTAATCTAAATGAAGCATTATACGTTCCTGATATTTCTACAAATCTGATATCCGTTGGGAAGATTACGGATAATGGATATAAAGTTTTGTTCGAAAAGCAAATAGCATCAATAATCGAAGACGATGATGTGATTTTACAAGCGGAGAGAAACAAAAACGGCTTGTATTATTTCCATGTTGACCAAAAGAACCCAAGAGCGAATTTGGCATCTGAAAATGAAGCCATGATATGGCATAAGAAGCTGGGTCATATAAACGAAAAAGATTTAAGAATGATGGCCAATAAAGGATTAATGCGTGGATTGGAACTAAAAGAAATAAAATTCCAAACATGTGAAACCTGCATAAAAGGTAAATTATCAGCTTTGCCATTTACCAGTCATGATATTACATCATCTGAACTACTAGAAATTATACATACTGATGTATGTGGGCCATTCGAAAACGAATCACTTGCTGGATCCAGATATTATGTGTCATTTATTGATGATTACTCAAGATATTGTTGTATATATTTTATAAAGAGCAAAAGCGAAGTCATTGAAAATTTTAAAGAATATAAGAACAGAGTGGAAATGTTCACCAAAAAGAAAATTCATAATCTACAGTCAGATAATGGCGGTGAATATAAGAATAAAGAATTTGATGACTTGCTGAAACAATATGGCATTAAAAGGAGATTCACAGTACCTTACACCCCCCAACAAAATGGAGTAAGTGAAAGAAAAAATAGATCCTTGCTAGATAAAGCTAGATGCTTAATGATTGATTCTAACATCCCTGCATGTCTATGGGCAGAAGCAATCTATACAGCTAATTACCTAATAAATAGAAGCCCAGCAAAAGCTCTAAATGGAAGCACACCATATGAAAAATGGGTGGGAAAGACACCATCTAGCAATCATTTACACATTTTTGGAAGCAAAGCATTTGCATTAAATAAAATGCGAAAAGGAAAATTGTCATCTAAAGCTACTGAAGGAGTATTCGTGGGATACGCTAAAAACGCAAAAGGTTTCAGGATTTACCTACCAGACAAAAACGACGTCATAATAAGCAGAGATGTCAAATTTGTCGAGAAAATGTACTACCCAGAAAATACAACTGCAAAATATGACGATTTTGAAGAGAAACCTGAAACAGAAGGGAAAAAAATTATAGAAATGAGAATAAATAACAAACATAGCTTACCTGCACAAGAAACTCCAACTCCTCATATTGCGCCATTGTATGAATGTCCTCCTGAAACAAGCTCTTCATCCCCACCTGTCGATAACCTAGAAGAAGAACATACTAACGGTAATATCTCGTCAGCTGAGGATGAGTGGGCCGAGAGTGAAGAAAGTCAAAATTCACCTGCAATACCGAGCTCAAGCAGACAAAGACCACAAAGAGTCAGAAATAAGCCAGCTTGGACTAAAGACTACTGTTTACAGGACGACATGGAGGAGAGTATGACTATATCAGAAAACGCTTACTCAAATTCATCAGAGGAAATTAACAAAGGAGAAGACTGGCATGACGCTATAAAAGCTGAAATGAAAGCGCATATCAAAAATGAAACCTGGAAAGTTATTAAGAGAGAAGGTAATGAAAACCAATAGATTGCAAATTGATTTTAAAAAAGAAGATTGGTCTGAACAGTGAAGAAATAAAGAAAGCGCGACTCGTTGCCCGAGGTTTCTCACAAAGACCCGGAATTGATTACAACGAGACCTTTGCACCCGTTGCAAAGCTAAGCTCTATCAGAACTGTCGTTGGTTTAGCAGTTGAACAGAACCTACAATTAAAACAAATGGACGTCACAACAGCCTACTTAAATGGAGATATCGACGAACATATAACCATGACTTTACCTGAAAATGTAGAAGAATATGTGACGGAAATTTTAAGTGACGAAAGTCAACAAGACGACCTGAGTGTCTACAATAAAGCAAAACAAATGCTGGAAGATATAAAAAATATAAAAAGCGAAAAAGTATGTAAACTTCAACGATCACTTTATGGCTTAAAACAATCGGGGAGACAATGGTATATAAAACTTGACTCAGAATTGAAAAATCTCGATTTTATACTATCAAAAGCTGATCCATGTGTATACATACTAGAAAAAGGAGGAGCCAAGATCATAATATCAATATGGGTCGACGATCTACTAATAGCATATTCTTGCCCAAAGAAAATGAAACAAATACAAGAGTTGCTGATGACAAAATTTCACTTGAAAGATTTTGGAAGACCTGAAAGATTGCTTGGAATAGACTTCACATACACTAAGGATACAATAAAATTAAGTCAAGAAAAATATGTGGAGGATTCACTAATTAAGTTTAAGATGGAGGGATGTAAGCCTACGGCCGCACCCATCGAGCCCGGACTCCACCTAGAAACGAATGATAAGGGGAAAGTGGAGGGATTGCCATAAAAAAACTTAATTGGAACACTTATGTATTTGACTGTCGCCACAAGGCCTGATATTATGTTTGCAGTGAGCTATCTATCACAGTTCAATGACTGTTACAGCGATGAACATTTTAAAAGCGTGAAACGCATATTAAGATACCTAAATGGTACTAAGTCCACAGGCTTAACCTTTAAAAGGACAAACGAGCCATTACACGGAATGGTAGACGCAGATTGGGGTGCTTGCAAGCTAGATCGAAAATCCTTCTCAGGATACTGTTTTATATTTGGAGGAGCCTGTATAAGCTGGGCATCCAAGAAACAAAGGAATGTGGCGCTATCCACAGCAGAAGCGGAGTATACTGCTATAACAGAAGCAGCGAAGGAAGCCCTACATCTGTTGCCCTTATTCAATGATCTCGGAATAAAGATTGTAAAGGTCCCGATCAAGAACGATAACCAAGCTGCAATAAAGCTCAGCTACAACCCCATGGTCACATTTAAATCTAAACACATTGACATGAAAGTACATTTCATTAGAGATTGTGCTAAAGACGGAAAAATTTGTCTCAGCCATTTGGGCACAGAAGACATGGTGGCCGACCTTCTAACAAAGGGGCTATCTGGACCTAGGCTGGCTCAACTGAAGAAGCAATTGGGTTTGCTGCCTTAAGAGTCGCGAGGAGGAGTGTTAGTACTAGCTACGCGCCTCTACGGAGTAATATCTTCGTCTATGGTTTTAAGAAAGATTGTTGTTCTTGTCTTGTCATGTACTTACTTACGTAAAACGTTTATTATATCGTTGCATTTAAAAATCATATCTTTTCCTACGTAATTACCGATCTAAAAAGCCCAACAGTCTACGGTTGTCTATAGTGTTTTTTCTTTCTTTATTTTTGTATATACATGGGGTTTAATTCAAATCTTATAAATAAAATAAATAAAATAAATAAAATAAATAAAATAAATAAAATAAATAAATCTATTTCAAATTTTAAATTTCCTTTAATTCATGGTAGTATAGTAAATTAATGCAACATATTTTCGTCGTTATTAGTTTCTAATTTACGTGATCATTAAATTGTTAAAACATACTTCACCGAAATTGAGAGAGTTCACTTTTCGGTCGTGGTCGATCAAGAAACAAAGTAAAGTGCTTCATCAGTTTGATGGCTGAATTTCTACTTATTTTACGAGCTAATCCCATTTAATTGAAGTACTTATTTAAGTTAGAATTGTTTTCTGGACTGTGTTTGTTGTCGAGTTTGTTGTAAGTGTACTTATTACACTTATTTAATACTTTAATGGTGACTCGCTAAAAAATTATATCTCGATTTAGACGTTGACGTTAAACTTGATTTAAACTTGGCAGTTAACACTAAGTATTAACTGAGCATAAAACTAAATCGAGATATTTTTAGGGTACCGTACCCAAAGGGTAAAAACCGGCCAAGAGCGTGTCGGACACGCACAAGGTAGGGTTCCGTAACCATTACAAAAAAATCAAGTAATATTTTTCTAAGGATTTCGTATGTGTACGGAATCATCCAAGTTTAGGTATGTTTACCTTAGGCTACTATTTACTCTTAAACTACAAATAATTTCCAAGCAATCTTAGCCGCTATAATTTTCCTAGTAAATTTGATATATTTACTACCATTCTGCATTTTTTCAAATTTTTCCACCTAACAGTTTAGATTTTAGAGGGGGGGGGGACGCTCGATTT
The DNA here is from genome assembly GCA_947859365.1 of Archips crataeganus. Classification (NCBI taxonomy): domain Eukaryota; kingdom Metazoa; phylum Arthropoda; class Insecta; order Lepidoptera; family Tortricidae; genus Archips; species Archips crataeganus. The sequence continues at coordinate 6,109,695 of OX402061.1, read as the reverse complement.
TAATGAAAATTTTCACTTTAAAGTTGAATATTTCGCAAACAGATCACTGAATAGAAAAATCATGTTAGCAACCCCGCAATGGTTTTAAAAGACCTATCCAACGATACCCCACACTATAGGATTAGTCGAGAAAAAAAAAATCACCCCCCCTTTACGTCTATGGGAGGTACCCTAAAAAAAAATATTTTTTTATTTTTTATTTTACCAATTTGTTGGCGTGACTGATATGTATATTCATGCCAAATTACAGCTTTCTAGTACTAACGATCTCTGAGCTTAGCCGCGGACAGACAGACAGACAGACGGACAGACATGGCGAAACTATAAGGGTTCCTAGTTGACTACGGAACCCTAAAAACAGGACCCTATTACTGAGACTTCGCTGTACGTCCGTCTGTCCGTCCGTCTGTCACCAGGCTGTAGCTGTATCTCAGGAACCGTGTGATAGCTAAACAGTTGAAATTTTCACAGATCATGTATTTCGGTGGTCGCTATAACAACAAATACTAAAAAACAGAATAAAATAAATATTTAAGGGGGCTCCCATACAACAAACGTGACTTTTTTGCTCGTTTTTGCTTATTGATAACGGCAACAGGTAGGTAGACGCTTGAAACATAAATAATTAAATTAAAATAAAACAAATATTTAAGGGGCTCTCATAGAACAAACGTGATTTTTTGCCGCTTTATAGATAATGGTACGGAACCCTTCGTGCGCGAGTCCGATTCGAACTTAGCCGGTTTCTTTCAGTATGTTACTAAAAGTTGCGTTGTTGTGAGTTTTATTAATTTCCGGTACTGCGAATGTTTGTGAATCTTTGTTACTCTTTCGCGCTAAAAATGTTTGATGGATTCTGATGAAATTTAGCAAATAAATAGATTATAACCAGGATTAACATATAATAATATAATAATTTTTATCCCGGAAAATTTCATAGTTCCCGCGGCAAAGCGATAAACGAACTCTTCGCAGGTGGACTCGTGAGCAATAGCTAGTACGAAATAATTCAAACGACCGCAACCGTATTGGTTCCAACAATGACTAAATCATATCCTCAATTACTGCTGATCAATCTGATCATGTCTTCAAGTAAGACAAACAATCATTTGATCAGCTCTTAATTAAAATGAATAGATATCTATTTACTCAATACATTAATTAATTCAGAACTCGTTACACGGAAACGTTAATTTGTCACTGTATAGGCGGTATACCATTCAGAAACGTGAATTATGTTGGTTTGCAGACGAACGATTTTGTTGCGATTTTTATTCGCATCTGGAAAATTACAACAAAAACGGGACTTTCTTTCTTCGTGTCGATTGCTCCATAATTACATCTGTATATCGCATCCCAGTCTATTAATACACGTCCCACTCTAGGGCTCAGGATGAGAGCGCTTGGGCCGCAGTTCCTACGCGGGCCCAGTGCGGATTCGGAACTTCACACGCACCTGTAACCAGCACCTGCCTAGCGGTTTGTCTTTTAAGCAGAGGGTCATGGTTCGAGCCCGGGCTCACACCTCAGAGTTTTTCGGAATTTAAGTTCGAAATTACATTTGTAATTCACCATGACTTTTACTGTAAAGGAAAACACCGTGATCACTTGTACACATAGTTGTAAGTTATTTTGTTAAACTTAGTATCATCATCATTATCATCATCATTTCAGCCGAAAGACGTCCACCAAACAGATCAGCCCTGCGCCAATCCGCATCCAATGCGTTCCCGCCACCCTCACCAGGTCGTCGCTCCATCTTGTTGGAGGCCTAACTACACTGCGTCTTCCGGTCCGCGGACGCCACTCGAGAACCTTTCGCCCCCATCGGCCGTCAGTTCTACGAGCGATGTGCCCTGCCCACTGCCTCTTAAGTCTAGCGATTCTTCGAGCTATGTCCGTGAGTTTAGTTCTTGCGCGGATTTCATAATCTCTAATGCGATACCCCAGAGAAACTCCAAGCATAGCCCTCTCCATCGCCATGATGATAATGATGATGATGATGATATCTAAGTACAAAATTAAGATCAAAAGACGCCCGTGTGCTAACCCAAGGACAAAATAAATTTCCCCGATATATGACAGCAAATCGTGCGATATCGCATACCTACGTTTGATGAAACGTGAGAATTTGCCGCACATCTCTATTACACACAAAATAAAGTTGGAAATCTCTTGACAAACATTTCAAATTAAACTGGTGTATGAAGGCATGTGCTCTAAACGGGTTTACTGAGTTCAAAACCTAGGATGCGACATCTTGAAGAGGAGCAAAATGACGACGCGAAATTACTTATTCAACAAAATCTTGTTGAAATAGAGATTTCAAGACCAGCTACTGTTTATACCGTGATTTATCTTTGTATCACAAAGAAAGTCTGCAGGCTTATTGTCTAACGTTTCTGACGGTTGCCTTCGTAATCACTATTTCTTTTTGTCAAACGGTATAAAAGAATGACAGAAAGAGATAGTGAAAGCGAAGGCAAGCGCCAGAAGCGTTAGACAATACGGCCTCTGGAGGGATGATTTTTTTTTAAATCATGTATGTGGAAATACCCTTCGAAATGGCGTTAATCTGTGTCCCTACGTATAGCTACAAAACCACCGACCGCTAGGATTAAATTTATGTATGATTATTGATTAACTAGTTGCCCGCCCCGTTGTTACGCACATAAATAAAAAAAGAAACAATTCTCTCATACACACCTCTCAATAATTATACAAAAAAAAAACAACTGTTTTTATAGGTATAGATAAATCTGTAACACAAGTCGATGTCTATATATTGAAAAAATTGTTTCGTAGGCGCAATTTTTTTTACTAGCGAAATAGAACTCGAAACTGTGAATTTGTTTGTGCTAATCTCAGAAAAGCCTTAACCTATGCAGAAGGATGTGGTTTCAATGATGTATATATCTCTTGAGTGCAATATCACTACATAGTATTTAAAACAAAGTCGCTTCCCGCTGTCTGTCTGTCCCTATTTATGTATGCTTAGATCTTTAAAACTACGCAACGGATTATGATGCGGTTTTTTTAATAGATAGAGTGATTCAAGAGGAAGGTTTATATGTATAATACATGTATTGCACCCGTGCGAAGCCGGGGCGGGTCGCTAGTTTAATAAAAAAAAAGACTTTCCTCATCATTGTTTGGCCAAGAATTTTTTAGGCAACCCGCATGAGAGAGAGGAGGGGGCCTGCGTCCAGCAACTAGTCAGAATGAGTAGGTATTTAGTTAGACTATATTTTTCGAAAATTCTCTGTTTTGTAACCTGTTTAACCTGTGTTATATCGTTCAGGATATTGAGGAGTATACCTGTATTCAAGTAAGTACCCAAGTACTCCAAAAATCAACCAATTAATTACTGAACAAAATCCTTATCAAAAACAATTAATTTGTTCATCCTGCATTACATAAATCCCCATTTACCTAAATTGTCGGGTTTACCCAATTCTATATCTCACTGGAATCTACGTGGACAACTTGAAACGTGGTTCTATCTCTTTTCCATCCTTGTTGTTTTAGATATGAAAGGAGACAAGGCTAGCTTGCTCGTACGGTAAGTAAGTTTTAATAGAGGGTATTAAATAGCGTTAGACTAGTAATGAAGGAGTGTCACAAGGGAAATTTGAGCAGCCGGAGGGAATCTCGTCGTAAAATTAAAGTTAGTACCGCTAAAGACACGGCTGGGGAAATGAAGTATTGCAAGGTACACAAAACAATAAGCTCTCAGTAGGCTCTCAGTCAGTATAGGTACAAGGTAAGTATATGTACATAGTACTGGTTGATTGAACAAGATTGCAATTAATGTACTTTTTTATTTGACTTATAATAATGATGATGATGATGATGTCCTCCATGTCGTGTCCGACAAATGAAAGGCGAACCTTTAAGCTCATTTGTTACTTATGTGCCCGAATATGGCTGGCAAAGCCAAACTTTTACAAGTTAAGTATGAAGTATCTTTTTCTATTTCTTTTTTTTTATTTATTTTCTATTTTTTTTTTTTTTTTTTTTCAACTTCATTTTTTTATTACTTTTACGGTCATCCCGTGAAACCATATATTTCAAACTAAATACAAACTGAAATATAGATGCACAGAAAAAACCCGGAAAAAAGACCAATGCTGGGAATCGAACCCAGGTCCTCAGCGTTCCGTGCTGCGTGCTTACCCCTACACCATCACTGGTCTAGAAGTTAGCGACGAATTTTTCCCATACATCGTACACTTCAGTCTGTTATAATCACATTACGCAGTGATAAAGCGCGCATCTATGTTATGCCCTTTACCGAGAGACTTTAACACTCCTTCGGAGCTAACCGCTCACCTGGACCAAGAGATGGCGCTACTAAGCCAACTTTTACAAGTTAAGTATGAAGTAAGTATCTTTTTGTATTATTTTTTATTTTTTTTATTTTTTCAGCTTCATTTTTTTTATTACTTTTACGGTCATCCCGTGAAACCATATATTTCAAACTAAATACAAACTGAAATATAGATGCACAGAAAAAAACCAGAAAAAAGACCAATGCTGGGAATCGAACCCAGGTCCTCAGCGTTCCGTGCTGCGTGCTTACCCCTACACCATTACTGGTCTAGAAGTTAGCGACGAATTTTTCCCATACATCGTACACTTCAGTCTGTTATAATCACATTACGCAGTGATAAAGCGCGCATCTATGTTATGGCCCTTTACCGAGAGACTTTAACACTCCTTCGGAGCTAACCGCTCACCTCACAAAAAAAAATAGAAAAAGATACATCATACTTAACTTGTAAAAGTTGGCTTAGTAGCGCCATCTCTTGGTCCAGGTGAGCGGTTAGCTCCGAAGGAGTGTTAAAGTCTCTCGGTAGAGGGCATAACATAGATGCGCGCTTTATCATTGCGTAATGTGATTATAACAGACTGAAGTGTACGATGTATGGGAAAAATTCGTCGCTAACTTCTAGACCAGTGATGGTGTAGGAGTAAGCACGCAGCACGGAACGCTGAGGACCTGGGTTCGATTCCCAGCATTGGTCTTTTTTCTGGGTTTTTTCTGTGCATCTATATTTCAGTTTGTATTTAGTTTGAAATATATGGTTTCACGGGATGACCGTAAAAGTAATAAAAAAATGAAGTTGAAAAAAAAATATCTATAAAAAGATACTTCATACTTAACTTGTAAAAGTTGGCTTAGTAGCGCCATCTCTTGGTTCAGGTGAGCGGTTAGCTCCGAAGGAGTGTTAAAGTCTCTCGGTAGAGGGCATAACATAGATGCGCGCTTTATCACTGCGTAATGTGATTATAACAGACTGAAGTGTACGATGTATGGGAAAAATTCGTCGCTAACTTCTAGACCAGTGATGGTGTAGGGGTAAGCACGCAGCACGGAACGCTGAGGACGTGGGTTCGATTCCCAGCATTGGTCTTTTTTCTGGGTTTTTTCTGTGCATCTATATTTCAGTTTGTATTTAGTTTGAAATATATGGTTTCACGGGATGACCGTAAAAGTAATAAAAAAATTAAGTTGAAAAAAAATATATATAAAAAGATACTTCATACTTAACTTGTAAAAGTTGGCTTAGTAGCGCCATCTCTTGGTTCAGGTGAGCGGTTAGCTCCGAAGGAGTGTTAAAGTCTCTCGGTAGAGGGCATAACATAGATGCGCGCTTTATCATTGCGTAATGTGATTATAACAGACTGAAGTGTACGATGTATGGAAAAAATTCGTCGCTAACTTCTAGACCAGTGATGGTGTAGGGGTAAGCACGCAGCACGGAACGCTGAGGACCTGGGTTCGATTCCCAGCATTGGTCTTTTTTCTGGGTTTTTTCTGTGCATCTTTATTTCAGTTTGTATTTAGTTTGAAATATATGGTTTCACGGGATGACCGTAAAAGTAATAAAAAAATGAAGTTGAAAAAAAATATATATAAAAAGATACTTCATACTTAACTTGTAAAAGTTGGCTTAGTAGCGCCATCTCTTGGTTCAGGTGAGCGGTTAGCTCCGAAGGAGTGTTAAAGTCTCTCGGTAGAGGGCATAACATAGATGCGCGCTTTATCACTGCGTAATGTGATTATAACAGACTGAAGTGTACGATGTATGGGAAAAATTCGTCGCTAACTTCTAGACCAGTGATGGTGTAGGGGTAAGCACGCAGCACGGAACGCTGAGGACGTGGGTTCGATTCCCAGCATTGGTCTTTTTTCTGGGTTTTTTCTGTGCATCTATATTTCAGTTTGTATTTAGTTTGAAACCCAAACTTTGTTTTGTTTTGTTTATTTGACTTATAATAATTATAAGTAACTAGCTGTTGCCAGCGACTCCGTCTGCGAAGAAAAGGGGTAGGTATAAAAAATAGCCTACGACCTATTCTCAGACCTACCAGTACAGACAAAAAAATATATAAATCGATCAAGCCGTTTCGGAGGAGTTCGCCTATATGAAAGATTGCAAAACAGTTGAACTTTTGTTTATTTTAAAGAACATTCTTTACAAGTTTCGTCATTCTTTGTCATCCGCATCCACCTCGAGGCAAAGAGAACAAGCAAAAAAGCAAACTTTATTCTACATTTTGGTCTTAAACGATTTAAAACTTTGACTGTAAAATCATTCGCCAATCTGAAAATAAAAACCAAAGCTGATTTCAGTTCACGTTACGCATCGCAGCTCCGCTGCCATACACCCGCGCCTCTATTCTATTACTTATGTGATGTAGAAGTAGTTCCTTTGCATCAATACCAAAACTGTGATAAAATAATTAATTGTTAGTAATGGTAGTGATGATTGTTAGTAATCATGATGATAATGATGATAAGAATGATGTTGATGATGATGAATGATAATGGTAGATTGTACGTAATGGTGGTGAATGGTGCTATTATTATATAAATCCAATTGGTTGTCTGGAAGAGATCGCTTTTGAGCGAAAAGACCGCCTAATGTCTGCTTGAATTTTTATTTTTGTTAATTTTTCTGTAGGTACCGTTTTTGGTGTTCAATAGAGAATATTTGTATTCAGCCACTTCCATTTAAAGCTGTCTTTATCTCTGCCACTGTTGGTCTCTTTCGATAATGATGACACGTACAGTCAAGTGTAAAATATGGGTGCACACAACTTGCTCATAAATATGTCCCATAGATCTTATGTCGTCGAATTAAGAATTAAGATAAGGTATGTAACGATGCGAGGATCGATACTTATTTTTGCACTTGACCGTACGTCATCTCCGGCTCGCCAAAATTCTAAAGCCCTTCGAAACGTTATAAATACGAAGATACGAGGGGCGTTCAATATAAAGTGAGAATGAGATGCAAACTCTTTTAATATTACGAAATTAAATACTGGCCGGTAAAGCTAATCTATCTAGCTTATTGCTATGAAAAAAAAACTAACTGTCTTTTGTTTAAAAAAATATACGGTAATTTCTTTGCAATGCTATTGAGTACGTTAGCGAAAATGGAGAAAATTGAACTGCGCGCTGTTATCAAATACTTGTATTTGAAAATTTTTTCTACGGTCTAATGCTCCTCCGTATTCGACAGTCGCACGTTGGTGCGCCGAATTTAGACGTGGAAGAACATCGACAATGGACGACCCCCGCTCCAGACGCCCTACTACAGCAGTAACTGAAGAAATTGTGAAAAAAGTCGAAAACTCAGTTTTGGCGGATCGTCGTGTCACAGTTCGTTTTATTGCTGAAAATGTATAGATTTCAACGGGGAGCGTGCATAATATTTTACATGAACGCTTGGGTATGAAAAAGGTATCTGCGCGTTGGGTACCAAGAATGCTTACTGACACGCAAAAGCAAACTAGACTAGAGATTTGTCAAGAAGGTTTGAACCTGATGCAGCATTACGACCCTGAAACGAAAACAAAACGAAACTGCAGTCTATGACATGGAAAAGGCCATCATCTCCAACTCCGAAGAAATTCAAGGTGAGCCCATCTGCCGGTAAGGTCATGGGCTCTGTTTTTTGGGATGGTAAAGGGGTATTAATGATTGAGTATCTCGAGCATGGAGCCACTATTACGGGCACATTATATGCCAAACAAATAGCAACATTGCGCAATGAGATCCGCGAAAAACGGCGAGGTAAACTCTCGAAAGTTGTGCTGTTCCACCAGGACAATGCCCCGGCACACAAGTCTGCCGTTGCAATGGCTGCAATTCGTGATGCTGGGTTCGTTATCCTTAAGCATCCTCCGTATTCACCAGATCTCGCTCCCAGTGATTTCTACCTATTTCCGAGATTGAAACAATACCTGAGAGGTCAGAAATTTGAAGACGACGACGCGGTAGTCGCTGCAGTACAAGATTTTTTAAGTACTCAAGATGAGACCTTTTTTAGAAATGGAATTTTAAGTTTAGAAAAAAGATATACTAAGGGGCTGTTTCACCACTTTTCTTAAAGTTCGGATTAGCTTAATCACAACCTTATTTGACAGATGGGATTAAAATTTCTGTTTCACCAGTCTCGATTAGCGCTAAGTGACGGACAAACTGTTTCTAAATTTGACCATCAGATCAGGAGGCATTTAGCATTTTTATCCGTCACATAAAGTTAGTTCATTTTTTTGTGACCATGGTTGGAGAGCCCTTCAGCCGGTTTCAGAAAAATAAATCAAAGTATTTTTTATTTTTTAAAGAAAGAGGTCATGCTAAATTGCATAAAATAATTTAAATATCAAGATTTGAATAAAAAAATGTAGGTTCACTTTTAGTATGTAAAAATAAATCCAAAATTTCGTAATATTTTTTAATAACAAACTTTTTTCAGTGGCTCAATCGTTTGTTCTACCTGAACTTGTATGTCGCCATTAAAAAAAAAGTTAATCTGTCAAATGGTTTGGCGCCACTTTTCCATTCGTTTTACGTGACTTTATTTTTCTTTGTTATTGTTAACAAAGTATCGTAAATAAATACCGTTTTTGGATCAATTATAATGTTACATATTTGTTTATGCAAAAAAAATAGATGTATTCAAAAATTATATAGTTAACCATTTCTTTTGCTTTAATAATGAGTGGACTCTTTGAACGAAGGTGTGCGAACAGGAACGCGTGGTCGTGAAATGCGACGTTGCCATTCTGACTTTTTGTTAAACCCACGATTAGTTAAGTGGTACTTAGTTTGCACAGGACCGGAGTGGTGAAACTGAAAAAACACTAGCTGACAGATTTGTCCAGTACTTACTTTATTCATTGGTTAAGTAACCAGCAGTTTGACAATAAGGTGGTGAAACACCCCCTAAGTGTATTATGCTAAAAGGTGACTATGTCGAAAAATAAAATGACATTTAGTAAAAGTTGTTTATAACATACTCATTCTCACTTTTTATTGAACGCCCCTAGTATTTGACTGTAAGACCGCTATCAAATTAGGATAGTAGCAGCGTGACAGCAAAAGTACACTTAAGTCTGAGTACAGGTAAGTCTTAGGTACACTTAGGGGCTGTTTCACCACCCATTGATTAATTTTAACTGAAGGATAAATGTGATGCCGTCTGATGAACAAAACAAACAGAGATGTCATCACATTTATCCGTCAAATAAATTTGATCAATGGATGGTGAAACAGGGGGTTAGAATACTATGCCAATAAAAAGAGCCGTGGTAGCCTTCGCTAGTACTTTGACCAGTAACCTTTCAAGCAGAGGGTGGTGGATTCAATTTGACATTTACCACGGTGAAGGCAAACATCGTGAGGAAACCTGCACATGTCTACGTAAAAACTTCAATGGTTTATGTGTGTGAAGTTCCCATCCTCCTATTCCTGTTCCTATTGATAGTAGCACCTGGGATGACGATGTCAATTAAAACCTGTCGTGCTGCTGGTGCTCTAATTTGAAAACGAAATTATCCTGAACATCCCTAAAATTTCACATATTATATCAATGAATTAATTCGGTTCAATCAAGCCGTGGTGACCTAGTGGTTTGATCCATGGCCTCTCAAGCAGAGGGTCGTGGGTTTAAATCCCGGCTCGAACCTCTGAGTTTTTCGGAAAATATGTGCGCAATTACATTTGAAATTTACCATAAGCTTTACGGTGAAGGAAAGCATTGTGAGGAAACCTGTATACCTACAACTGCGAAGAAATTCAATGATGTGTGTGAAGTTCCTAATCCGCACTGGGCCTGAAAGGAGGCCTGTGCCTTGCAGTGGGGCTGGGACGTATATAAGCTGGGTTGATGAATGAATTCGGTTGAAAAAGACATAAAAAGAATGGAGTTTACAAACTATAGTTTTATATCGCTGAATCACTCAGAATAAAAACCCTGCCACAAAACAGTTTTCCGCAGGTTCGAGTGGCGACTCGAATTTCAATGGGTTTTCCTCTCGCCGAAATATAGAAATTCGATGACAGCTATTTATAAAGGCTGCAGCCTATTTTTATACGACTACGGCAAAGCCAAAAGGAAGTGTAATGATTTTAGTTAAACAATACTCTTTGCATTCTGATCCTAAAGTTTCTTAAAGGATTTGTCACACTGAATGCGTTCTGCGGTCGCGGTCAGGTCAAATTGAACGCATATATGAACAACATTTTCGGTCTCTATATATTGCGCGTGCGTGCGATCAGGGGCCTGTTGCATAACAAAAGTACAACTTAAATTACAAGCGGAACTCCCTTTCTAGTCAATTTAACTGAAGCGAGAGTTCCGCTTGTAATATTAGTTGTACTTTGTTATGCAACAGACCCCTGACCGCGCGGACCGCTCGGTCAGATCGCATATTATACAAAATATATAGAGACCGTTAATGTTGTTCATACATAATGCGGGCTGCGTTCAATTTGACCTGACAGCGACCGCAGAACGTGACAAATCCTTTACCGTCAAACGTGACAATTTTTTTTTGTTAGTCGCTTCACCTGTAGATCTGAGTGAGAGGGACGAATGTATAACTTAATGACTTTGGCTAATCGAAACTTTCGATGAAAACATTGATAATCCAAGTTCTTTTAGAAGTAACACACTTTATCACTAAAAGTAGGCACTTCCCCTTAATCTTATAGCAAAAAATTTCACTACTTCTTTCTGTGCTTTGAAAAAAGAGTATGAGAAAATCAACAAAAGCTCAGCATTTTCTTGAACTACCTAAATAATTATGCTACAAATACAGAACTTGTCTGATATACTTAAATATTAAACAAGAAGTTGCAACATTACGCTATATCCCAAGTATTAAAGATTCCACAGAGCAAAACGTTTCAATTTCTCTCAGCAAATATTGACGCATCTATATAAGAAAGCTATGCCTTTGCAAGAAATGTTCTTATTGGAAGAAATGTTTCCTACTTTTAGAATTCGACATCGTGATAAAGATTAAGTATCGAAACATCTCGGATAAATTCAGGGCTCAATCTACCCACCTATTGGCAGCAGTGTTAACCTTGAAGTGAAAATGATTGTGTGCTAATTTGCGTGCGTGCGTGCGTGCGTGCGTGCGTGCATGCGTGCATGCCCTGAGTGGTTGAGCGTGACGCCAATGTCAAAATTGACAAACGGGCTTCACGATACTAGAGCATCGTTATCTCGCATCGTCAGATGCATCGTTATCGTATTATAAACTGAGCCGGGAAAATAAACATGCCTATTATGTCGTTTTAGCTAAGTATATGTGCTCGTCACGCTTTTAACCAGGCTGAAATTTTTCCGCTTTCTGAATTCCGAGCATATCTTCTGCGAATGGTAGCGTTACTGAAGTGGCGTAACTGCGCAAACTAGCTCGGCAAAGAAACCCTCATTGAGTGAAATCCCGTAATTTCATTAAGTTGCCAGACACTATAGGCGAGGCCAAAGGCTAGACAGAGCTCGTAGACCTAAGATTACGTTCGTATGTACATAAGTTGTGGTTTCAAAATTTCCGTTTTCAATCACTTGGCATATTGGCATACTTAAGGACATTCGGTGACAATACAATAATCCAGTACCAGTCAGGCCAGGATCGTCTCGACAGGATGGAACTCTTGAACGGTTTATGGCATGATCTGCCATGCTGCATGAGCTGGTGGATGGGCAGATCTGTATGGACTTTGGCCTAGGGACCAATAACGATAAGCCATATGTATATCATTTGTGCAAGTATTTTGAGTAAGCAACAATTTTTTGAATTATCATCCTCCTTGGCTGTCGGTGGCTGATTGGCGCTAAGCCCATGCCATGCGCCGCGGCAAAAAAGAAAGGAGCTGTCAGGGCGGCACTTCTTAAATTTTTCTCGGTGGACGTATGTTATAAATTAATATTGTGCATTATGCTGTGTAAATAAAAAAACATTGTAAATAGTGTTATTTAGTACTAATTATAAATAATGGACATTGTTTAGTGTAATAAAATAATTTCAAGTGGCGGTGCGGATTTTGCGGCCCTACGGGCTAAGCGAGCGCTTATTGAAGTCAGCTTCATTCGATGGCTTCATTGAGGTTTGTGGTTCATAATTATTGTTATTTAGTTCTAATGCTCCATAAAACGTTATAAACCACGGCCTTAGTGACAGTTACTATATTATTATTCATTATATATCGAAGGTTTTATGAACATATTTTTTTGTATGGTGGGAAATCTCAAATCCCTGTGTAAAAAAAGCCATAGATAAAAAACATATGAAAAATCACAAAAAAACAAAATCATGGACAGTTACAAAACCTATATAATCTGTAAAGCGATACAAGAACATAATATCGAAAAACCCTACATAACAGTTACATACAGTTATCACACAAAGATTTGGGACTACCCACCCTCGTTTGACATGGATATGTAGTTTGTATGACAATGCAAGTACAGTCAGCAAAAAAATAGCTTATATTAAAAATTAAATAAATATTTAAGAAAACCTATTTAAACACCCCTACATTGACCTAATTTCTAATTTTTGTACGAGGCCGGCAGATATTGAGGATAATTGATCAAAGAAAGGTTCACAGAATCGCAGCCCGTATCAATTGGTGTCAATCAGGGAGTACCTACACATTACTCAATTAGGAAAACACGATTTCAAATAGAAAAGGAGGAAAAAGGTTGGGAAACCAGGTAAAAATAAATTAACCTTTTTGATTGTGAGGATAGCTTTGGTAAGTAGCTAATTGCCTACTCACATGCTTGATAATAATAAAAATTGTTTTTTTTCACTAGCAGTTGAGGTTGAAAGTAAAATAATACAATATCAGATGAAAGGAGTAACACCAAGCTAATTTGAAAAAAAAATATTGACAAATGCATGTGTAAATGTTAACAAAAATCACCATACTTTATTTAAACTATTAGTGCTCACCTGAACAATTACCAGCAGCACTGACTGTCACCAACTCGAGATTACTTTTATTTGCTTGTTGTATTTTTTATGCGTCTAGAATAGTAAAAACCAAATGTCCCGCAGTCTGTCTCCTTGCTTTGTTTTTTCGCTATTACCGCCATTTTACGGCGAGCCCGTCTGCCTTCCGTGATTGGTTGTTATTCTGCCGATCATGGGAGGCAGCCAATGAGATGACAGCTAGTGTTGTCAGTTAAAATAACGAGTATTAATACAAAAAAGTTTACATTCGGATAAAATTAATCTATAAACTAATAACGCTAACACACACCAAAGACAAATTTAATGGAGACAAGTTCGGTAAAAAAGACACATGGATATGGGGCAAAGACATATCGTCTTCGCTGGTGAAATAGTTGAGATATTTTAAGGTTGTCAAGTTTTAAGCTGGACTGAGATTTTTATCGTACTAGCTGCTGCCCGTGACTCCGTCTGCAAATAATTCGTCGAATTCCACGGGAACTATGCATTTTTTCGGGATAATAAGTATCATAATTATGTTAATCCAGGTTGTCTGTGTGCCTAAAGTCAAAGTTCATCAGAATCCGTCAAACCGTTTTAGTGTCAAAGAGTAACAGACAACTATAAATCCATACAACCTTCGCGTTTATAATATTAGTAAGTAAGATTACCACGAAAACTTAGACAGTCGTTGAACATATTAAGCTTAACACACTTCGATCAATTGTTGATCGAAGTTAACACACGACAGTTCAAAGAAAATTGTACCTAATTTTAATCGTGTCTAAGATTAGCTTCTTTTTTCGTGGCAAGCTCAATAAAATCATTCAAAGTTCTGCATCTTATAGGTATGTTACTTATGTTTAAAACGTAGATAAGTTCTTATATTCCACGTTACCTACTTGGGTAGGTACTTACTTTTAACATTCAAATATTTCGTTGACCAAAAATCTCCGATATTTTTACTTTGGAAAGCTATACAACAGTACTCACAGTACCTAGGCCAAACCAAGGTTACTTTACTTTTTGTACCATTTCAGTTATTTAAAAATATTTAAACAAAAATGCATTGGGTGCAGTAAAGCGACGAAAATGCAAAGGACTACATTTTATTTTCAACTTCCATGAAACTTACCCAGTAAACAAAGATTGATATAAGCGCCATCTATGCGACGACGGTTGTACTTCTGCGCGATGTATCAGAGCTATTAAAGTTGACCACTTTGCCCTGCGAGTTACGAGGTCTGAGGCAAAAGCAAACCTATGATTATAACTAAAATAAACTTAGCTACTTGCTGGCCTGTGCTAGTTTGCTGAAACGCCTGAAACCATGAAAAATAAATGAATAAACATTATTGTATTAGCTTACCCACTTTACCCTTTAGACGTACGTTAGTGGAAAAAATTCTACCAAAATTGAAAAGTTCTCTTTAGTTCGTTTCACAAATGTAGGAAATTCTCATTGTTGCTTGTTATTGTAACTAATATAAAGTTAGTTAGAGATCCCACAAAAGCATAAGTTCGCCTTTATACATGTATTTCTCTCTACATTTGTTAATTGTGTTTGTTTATTTAATTTGTAAAAGCTACAAGTTACAAATTAAGTACCTACATACTTATTTTATTATGTACTTACCTACTTCCATGAAGTTCTTGTAGTGTTTTGGTTATGCATCCTAGAATGCGAAAGTAGCTGTCTGCCTGACTGTCTATTACCTACCTCTTGTTTAATCCTCTGACTGAACCGATTTAGATGACATTTGGTATGGACATGAGACCCTGGGAAGGACATAGGTTAGTTTTTATGCAGAAAATTGCATAATTCCCGCGGGATAGCGATAAACGAATTGTTCGCTGACGGAGTTGCGGGTACCAGAAAATGAATAAAGCTTGAATTGCTAAAAGTTTCGAGGGTGAAAATGTTATAAGTTTCGTAAAGCTGAGGAGATAGAATAACATTCTTAGGCAACTAATTATGCTACTACTAAGTATGCGGCCCTGGTAGCGTGTGGAGTGGTTGCTTCACGCTTCATGTGGCAAAGGACGCCAAAATACCAATTGTGAAGGAGCTTTTGAAAGACACGCCGCCTGGGAGTTAGATAAAATCTGTGAACCAACGGGCGCTGAAAAATAACTGTCTGGGGTGCAGAAATTGTCACCATTATTATTTCAGCCGTAGGACGTCCACTGCTGGACATAAGTCTCCCTCATTGAAACCCAATCATTACGGTCGGAATCGGCTTGCATCCATAGAGCAGCACCCGCTCGGTCTTTAAAGAGAGCGATCCGATCTCGGTCAACCGGTCAAATGAACTAGTTCGGTCGGTCTTTTAGTTCCTTTAGTTCCTGTAGCTCCGACCGAAACAAAGTTTGAGATCTAAGAACGAATATAGGTTTGAGTCGGTCATGAACTGAGAAGTAAAAGGAATTAATTGTTTAACTCTGTTTCTGTGGTTCGGAGATCGTATTTGGGTGGGGCTGTGAAGCGTTTCAACCGCTGTTACACTAGTGTTACGAAAATGTAAGGACAATGCCCATGTACTAAAATCAATTGCAATTTTGCGACCAGAACAGACCACGCGTGATGGTGGTCACTAGGACTTTTAGTTGACGGACGTACTAGGTATTAGTCGACTTTGGTATTACAGGGCACGGTGGTTGAATCACTTCACGGCCCCACCCATTTGGTTTAGTACAAGCGCCGCGCCACGCCGTCCGCTCCATTCTTTATTCGTTCCCTCGTTCACTTCTTGTTGCTCATACGTTCACCTACCAAAGGAGCGAGGATCGAGACCGATAAAGATCGTTTACGAGAAACTACCTAGTTCCTTTCGGTCCGTGACTTAGTTCATGACCGACTCAAGCCTAATCCAAAGGCTTGAACCTGCGGCCATCACCAAATCATCCGTCCATCTCGTTGGTGGACGTCCCACGCTACGCTTGCCAGCACTTCGTATTTATCAACCCGACATAAACGACAATAATGAACGACCTGATAATTGAAACCCTTATGGCTAACATGTACTTTGAATTATCAGCTCGTATATTATTGTCATTCATACCGGTCTACTACCATGAGTTTACACTAGTTTACGTGACCGTACTCGCTAGCGACGGCGTAAATTATTTGTATGGAGAATTGTACTTCCGTAAGTGACCGCTAGAGGCGCTGTACAATTCTCCATACAAATAATTTACGCCGTCGCTAGCGAGTACGGTCACTGTACCTCTACCATGAGTTTACACTAGTTCACAGTGACCGTACTCGCTAGCGACGGCGTAAATGTTTTGTA
This sequence comes from Archips crataeganus, assembly GCA_947859365.1. Taxonomy (NCBI): domain Eukaryota; kingdom Metazoa; phylum Arthropoda; class Insecta; order Lepidoptera; family Tortricidae; genus Archips; species Archips crataeganus. Next base: position 6,093,130 of record OX402061.1, on the reverse strand, counting down.
TGGAGAATTGTACTTCCGTAAGTGACCGCTAGAGGCGCTGTACAATTCTCCATACAAATAATTTACGCCGTCGCTAGCGAGTACGGTTACGTAAACTAGTGTAAACTCATGGTAGAGGTACTGTAAACTAGTGTAGTAAACTCATGGTAGTGGTACTGGGTTGTACATTTAACCGCACATCGGCTCTACCCTAATCAAGTACTAGGGCCGACGCAGCTAGTAAAGTAGGTATAGGTGCCGGCATGTAAAACCCAAAATCATATTTACCTTTCGCTCCTTCTACACTAATGTGAACAAGAGGTAAATATGATCTTGTGTTCTACTTGTGACAGCAAGTATAAGAGTCGGTACTCACGCACCGAAGGAAGGTTCCAAATAAAGTCAAAAGCAAGCAAATAAAGTTGATGTTCCATAGTATTGCTATGCATACATTTATTTATTTTCTAATTCACTGTACTGATTGATTTGTGTTCAATTCTTACTAATATTACAAATGCGAAACTAACTCTTGTCTGTCTGTCAGTCCGCTACCTCTAAACCGCTGAACCAATTTAGTTGTAATTTGGTATGGGGACAGTTGTGAGACCCTGGGATGGACAGGATGATTTTTAACCCAGAAAATGGCATAGTTCCCGCGGGATAGCGATTAATGAATTCTCCGCAGATAGAGTCGCAAGTAACAGTTAATAATGTTAAAATATAAGATCGCCTACCCTCTACCTTGTTTTACCTTGTTCTACTGATTCGTTGTATTTTGCAAATGAAACTACTGGTACGCAGGACGTTATTTTTTCAACCGATTTCAAAAAAGGAGGAGGTTCGCAATTAGATTAGTACGTTGTTTTTGTTCGTTTGTTACGCCATTATTCCCCCATAGTCTAGCATCAATAAGAACAATACTAATTGATCTGTGGCAACATTTTCGAATATCGATCCGGCAAACTAGGTAGTTCGTCTAATTTTAACCCGACTATATAGGTACAACAATAATCCGCATGCCTTTTAATTTAAACAATCTGTTCGACTCATCAAATACATTTAAAGCCTAGTTTAGACTTGTAAGCAAAATCGTGCGAGTTGCATTACATTGCGGCTCTCGATTGACCACTTCAACCTCGTTCGCTTGACGGCCTCGCAATGCAATGCAACATGCACATTTCTTGCAGGGTGAACTGGGCTTAACGTCTTCCACAATAGACCAGTCTATTGTGTACTGTAGGCATTGTATGTGCATCGATAAATAACTAATTAGATATCACGGGACACTTAACACTAATAAAATTGACCTAGTCCCAAAGTAGGCAACGGATAAACATAGGTATAAATAAAATAAATAAATATCACGGGACAATTCACACCAGTTGACCCAGTCCCAAAGTAAGCAAAGCATGTGATATGGGTACTAGGCAACAAACAAACATACGTAAGTATATAGATAGATACAGTTGAGAAAACTGAATCACGTAGGTACCAGAGTGGAACCTCTTCACAGTCAATTTCCCGATGATTTATTTGGCAGATGATGTAGAGAATGTCAACATGTCATTTGGAACAAAAAGGTTCCATCCATCCTGGTACGCAATTCAGTTTCCTCGACCGTACATACTTAAATACATATTCCAATTCCATTAATCGTGGCTTAAAATTACCAGTTATCAGTACAGCTTAGCTGACTCTCGTTTTCAACATCCTTCGAGTTCTTCCTACCCTTTCATTAGCTTCAAACAAATCGTTGTCGACTTCCAAATGTAAATCCGATGGTAATCCTATTTTCTTAAACATTTTAAGGTTTAAGTATGTGCGTGTGCGAGTACGTGCACTGCGCTTGTGTGTTCGTGGGTGTGTGAGTGTGAATGTGTGCGTATGTCTACTACCTCTTTCACGCTAAATTCACTTAAATTTAAATTAAATTGGTTATGAAACGACCATGGCTAATACTACGAAGTTCGATTTTCGAACTTCATATAGTGCCGTTCCTTTTACCCTAATAGTATGAAACAAAAGAGCGAAACGAAAAGACCGCACAATACGAAATTCTAATTTCGTAGTTGCCTCCCTGGATCTCGAGAATAACGCATATTATGCTACTTTTACTTCGATATTTCCACTGAATCGAGATGAGAAATTCAAAAATTTCGCCGGTTAAGTCTAGAAACAAGACATTTTGCAAGAGTGATCTTCTTCGGATAATTATTGACTGCACGCCACTAATAGTTAGCTATGATTGGATAGTATTGCGATGTATTCCAGCAAATAAAAATCCAATTTCAGGTTAGCAAAACATCGTCCCTATTTTAAAACATCACAGACTCCAATACATACGCAGATTACGTTTGTAGTTCACTATGTTCGACAGTACATAAGCCGGGCAGTATTGATTTTTACAATTTATGTACTTAGTTTACCTTTGTACCTAGTGGCCTGAAATGTTCGTGAAACGATGAGCGCGGATGCGTTTTATTTAGTTTCCCGTTTCCGCAACCCACAGCGGGAGGTGTAAACTTTAATCAGGTAATAACTCTGTCAACGAAACAACGCCAATTTCTTTTCTTACCCCTTTGATACGTGCTCCAGGCTGTAAATGCTACCTTCGCTTTTTATTCGTCGTAAAACTCTGTCAAAATGACACATTAATGATGTTTTAAACTAAATACAAACTGAAATATAGATGCACAGAAAAAACCCCAGAAAAAAGACCAATGCTGGGAATCGAACCCAGGTCCTCAGCGTACACTCACGGCTCACGGGATGACCGTAAAAGTAATAAAAAATGAAGTTGAAGAAAATAAAAAAATAAATAGAAAAAGATACTTCATACTTAACTTGATGTTTTAAATTCAAAACCAATCAAATCTCTCGACCGTTAGTACTATACACGTGACGGCTCTGTTAATTAAACAAAGACATCGGGTTTCGCATTCGGGCGTTAGTCTCCGAGCGTCCGCATCTGTCTGTTTCATCAATTTATAGAGTTTAGTTACACAGGTTAGGAAGGCAGGTAGCTCTGTTTACACCGAGCTAAGTCGATAGAAGGCGCCTTGAGACGAAGCATGGGGAATTCACCTGAAGCCGGGCCGGCAGATGCTACGCAGCTGCCGGCCCGGCCGGTCCTGTCCGCCCCGCCCGCGCCCCACAGGCTCGCGCAATCGCGGCTAACAGTTTTATTACACCGAATAAACTTTATCAAACAAAGCGTGTGTGCCCCGCTCCCTGCAACGGGTCACCCAGCTGTTGCCGGTGCAGCTGCCGTCGCCGTCTCGCTCGCACGCAGGTCCCGCCCAGCCGCCGGAAAGGGAAGGACGTCGCCCGTGTAATTGCGTCGAGGCCCTTCAATTCCCAGTGCACGGCCCATTCGCAGTCCGCATCCTGACGCCGGCAGGCTAACTGCGATAATGACTGGTAAGCGCAAACGCGATTCTGACGAAACGAAGGATGATCTGCGTATTAAGAGGCAGCGGCGCCGCAAGCGCTCCCGCAGCGAGCCTTTGCTGCATGATTCGGAGAGCGCTGAGAAGCGGCAGGCGTTGAAACGACTTTTCGGGCGTATTTGTTCGGTGGAGTTAGATGATACGCAGCTTCGGGAGCCGTCATCGGAGGCTGAGGACGAGCAGTTTGGAGATGAGAACGAGGACCCGCTCTTGGATTCGGTGCCTGTGGACATGGACCCTGAGCAGCTGGGATTTTTGGTGTGCGCTCAGGAGACGCTGCGGTTCCTTCACGGGCGCGGCATCCCCATCGAGCACCCGGTGTTCGCGCGGCTGCGCTCGCGGCTGCTGCGCGGCATCGGCGAGATGGCCGTCGCCTGAGTGTTGCTGGGCCCAGAGCCCGCCCAATACTAACTGTGTACCCAACCCCGACCAACCATTGTTCCTTGAACAACTCTGTGACTCTGTGCTTAATTTGTGCGATTGTTTATCGTGTTTCGACCAAGTTCTACATTCATTCCTATACCGGGCTCGGGTTAGTATTTAAGATGGATGCCGTAAGGTGGAAAATTGCGAATCGAAGCAACAGGTGGCCCAATTCAATGGGCCGATCTAGTCACTACCTAGTCAAATATTACGAATTATAATGTTAAGCAAATCTCTATTGTGTACGCAATAAATCGTCCCATTATAAGTGTACAGATTTTTTTACCCACTCTAAAATAATTAATTTTAAGATCGACACTTATGATTTTTTTGTAAAAGTATCATCTACAATTTAACAAAACAAAACAAAAACACAACAAAATAAAAAACCAGCCAGCAGCTTTTGTTTCGGACTCTGGAAATAATTATGATGGTTATAAAAGCCGCTGTGATTGTTTTCGTAACACCCAAAAAATATGTATATAGATTTGATTATTTAATAAATCAAAATTCATATTAATGTGTAAATAGTTTATTTATTTCTATACTCTTATTAACATTACAAATTCATGTCCAATTAATATTACCTAGAGCTTAACAAAGTGGACATTCAAAAAGTTCGCAAAGAAGTTTATTTTATTCGACAGTTAATTAACATAATGAGTATTACAAATTGAAGCACTAAAATCTCCCAATTATTTACTTAATTAATATTATAATGAGTAGGTAAATAATTATAAATCTAGACTAGAATACTTTGGCTAATACTATTCGATTCAAGGAAGAACAAAAATTGTAAGTATATTTTTTTTAAATGAACCTCTTGTGTCTGGTCAACACATACAATACATATACGTTAGCAATCTATGCTCACATTCATCATCATCATCATTTCAGCCGAAAGACGTCCACTGCTGAACATTTGCCTCCTCCGAGGTTCGGCAATACAGATCGGTACTGCGCCATCCGCATCCAATGCGTTCCCAAAACCTTAACCAAGTCGTCGCTTCATCTTGTTGCACACATTCAAATAAAGAATTCATTGAAAGTTATAAAATAAAGTATTGATTCCCAAAATAATATTTAAAAATTACTACGCAACACAACGGTATAGTATATTATACTAGCTGTTGCCCGAGACTGAGTCTGCGAAGATTTAGGGGTAGGTATACAAAAAATAGCCTACGACCTATTCTCAGACCTACCGAATACAGAGAAAAAAGTTTCATAAAAATCGGTTGAGTCGTCTCGGAGGAGTTTGATAACAAACACCGTGACACGAGATTTTTATATATTAGAAGATTACATACAGCCGGATGACAAGCAAAACTCACTAAAATTTCTGTCACTGCTCTTCAAAAAGTCGTATCTAGTTAGTAATTTCATACTGAGATACGAGCTTTGTTTTAAGTAGGTATTTGGTACTTAGTGACTTTTGCTTTTGCTTGCTTGCCGACGATACGATCTTAAATGTACTTAGTTCACTTTCGCATATAATATATCTTCCCATTATGCTGTCAGAGTCTGAGTAGGTACAAAGCACCTACCTCACAAGTCTATATCTTAACCTACACCTTGTGCGATATAACCATGGGTTTTACAGCACTAAGACTAGTTTGTTATACTCATGGATGTGACTTAATAGCAGTCTTTGGTTTAAGTATACTAAAATGTTAAGACCAGCATAATATTTTTTGTTATTTTAGTGATTTTTTTTGCATATCACATAGTAGCTGCTCCACTGCGTCGACTGGGATACATGTTTCGAGTCCGCATCCGCATATCAAAGTGCACTAAATCGATGCAAATTGGTATCGTTATTGTGTGTTCTCTATACTTCGGCGCGGCCATTGAGTCCAGGGCGAAAACTGCTGCTAAGAAACTTGGTATCTTATATAAGGTGGGACGGTATTTCACGCCGGAGCAACTTTTTACTTTATACAAAGCACAGGTCATATCATGTATGGAATACTGCTGCCACCTTTGGGACGGTTCTGCCAAGTATCAGTTGGCGGCGTTGGATTCGGTGGAGCATCGAGCCCGAAGACTCATTGGTGATAGTTCGTCAATCGGTGGTAGGCTGCAGAGCCTCGAGCACCGTCGTCGAGTTGCTTGTTTGTCTGTTTTTTATCGGATACATTTTGGAGAGTGTGCGCAGGAATTACATGATTTAATTCCTCCATCTCCATTTCACCATCGGACATCCAGCCGGGGGGAGCGTCTTCATCCTTATGTGGTTAGTATTCCAGTGGCCCGTACGAAGCGCTTCGCGTCATCCTTCCTAATGCGAACTGCTAAAGAATGGAATTCGCTCCCGTCGTCTGTATTTCCTGATAAATACAACCTAGGTCTCTTCAAGGCTAGAGTGAATAGGCTGTTACTGAACCAGTGAGGTACACCTTTGGCCTCATCTACACTTTTCATCAGGTGAGATAGTGGTCAATCACGGGTCAGTTTTATGTAAAAAAAAAAAAAAAAAAAAAGGATAAAACTCAAAATGCAGTAACAATTTTTACAGACTTAGACAAGTTTGATGTGCATCAACACGCAAAGTACCGCACGTTGTGATGTCAGTACCTTTAGTTTTCTTTACGGGTAACAGCATCGTATATTCGTAAGGACTATGCACTTAAAACTTCGAACTGTCTTTTTACTGTGCTTTGTTTCGTTTTTCGTGCGTAAAAATTGTCTTTGTTTAAACTAACTTGGCTATTTATTCAGCATAATAGGTAATTTCGTTCTGCTAACAAATACCTATTTTTATAGACGTGTGCTTTCATTTCGGTCACTATAGCTGATATCACTTCCTCTGTACGCGTATTCGATGAGCATTTTGTGGACTTGCTCGTCAACGTCTCCTTTGTCCTTTGATAGCATCTTCAGCAGCGCTTTGTGGAGCTCGTGGGCTGTCAACTTGGGTTTCTGGTCTTCTGGAGACGTCGCTGGAGAGGTGACATCGGGGATCATTCTGGATAGGCAAAGAACAATTATCATGAATAATAAAAAAAATGATAGAACATAATGCTGGCATCGGAATCTCGGACTAAAGACAAGAATAAATGAATTATAATAAATAAGAACAAAGTTCTGCTCTGGTAAAAATAAGTAGTAAGGTATCATTATATGAAAAATTGTTTGATTATTTCGTAATTTGCCAGTTCTATATAAAATTCATCTTTTTAAAATGGTCGAAGTGTATCCGCTAGGACCCCTATTAGTAAGATAAGTAATACTATAAAAAAGCTAGTTACGAAAAAAAAATAAGAAGATTGGAAAATTTCAGAAAACTTCAACTAAGTATATAAACTTTTACAAAGTAAATGTAGCAAGGCAGGGTGGACCGCTAAGTTTCAGATATTTCGAGACGATTATTGGTTGTATAATTATAATTTTAAATCAGTTCTAGAAAGACATTCTAAGCAAGACTTTTAAATAATTGATTGAATCAGGCGTTACTTTGCGAGGGTCCATCCATATCAACGAACTGAAACAATTACTTTGCTCACCCGCGACCTTACGATAGTTACGTTTATGCAAGAAATGTGTGTTCATCCAGTTCCTCCACCTCCACACTGTAACCTACTTACCAGGTCCACCAGATGTTAGCTAACATCTGGTAGCATAGTGAACAGCACTCTGAGGATAAGCTTTGGTTGAGTTCGAAACGCGTTTTTGTAGTTTCGCGATGGTGATAGTTGGGTTTGTGTGATTTGGGGATTTGTGTGAACTGCATATTTCTTGCATGAACGTAACTATCGCAAGGTCACGGGTGAGCAAAGTAATTGTTTCAGTTCATCAATTACTTTTAACAAGCAGGGATCGCTTTTTCACGCTTTAGAGAAGGAAAATTACTTTTATACAAGCGAGATTTGTTTTGTCTGGTCTTGGCTTATTTTTCATATTCATATTCATATTCATATTCATTTATTCATTCAGATTCATGTTCATTACATTAATAGATGGTAGTTTTACAAGATGGTAGGTACATGACACCCTGTCAGGGTATAGAATGTCAATCTATTATAAATTATAACAATATGCATGCATGGATGAATTATTTTATGTCAATACAATTTATGTTAAATATTAATTCAGAAAAATAAAAATATATTAATGTCAATCTTCTAAAATTATTATTATTAATTTTTAAATTACAGAAATGAGATAAAGCTTAAGAAACAAGATTAGAGACGACAGCCTAAAGATATACATAGGTAGTTATACTTATACCTTTATAGTCTTTATACATCGGCTTTAGTTGGCGGTTTATCTTAGTTTGATATTTATCTAAAGCATATATCTTTATGTGCATTTTGTATTTATATTGAATTAATATTTATATACACCAAACTAACTAAGCCAATTGATTTATTTAATGCTTTACGCGAGCAATGTTGCGCGAAAGGGCTAGTGATACATACGTGTATACTTATACCTACATACCTTAATGCTTCCCTGAAGCTGAATTCTGAATTAGACAGGATTAGCACGTATGCCGTCTAATCAGGCCCTGCCTTACTAGATTACCCATTGTATAGCGCATGTCGGTTATAATCACCATGTATAGAACGCCAAGTGCACACAATGGACTAGATGGCTAAGTACGAAAATAATAAATAAATACCACGTGGTAATTCACACCAATTGACCTAGTCCAAAAGTAAGCTAAGCAAATCTTGTGTTATGGGTACTAAAGCAACGGATAAAAGGTGAGGGTGCGGGGGAGGGTGCGGGAGAGGGGGTGTGGGGGTATTAAAGGGGGGATGAATATTTCATTGGTTTTGCCGTAGGATGCACTGTTAGAGATTGCAATCCAGCAGCATTTTCAATCCAGCTGGATTTTTGCAAGATTAGCCTGAATCCAGCTGGATCCAGTGCGGATCCAGCAAAATATAGAATCAAAATAAATACATGATTTTTATATTTCTATTTGTTTATTTATCATTTAAGCTTTTTACTACAAACTAATAAAATAATCATTTGGTCGTAACCATATCAATTTTGGTTTGGTTTCTTAATTCTTTTTTTTTTAATTTTTTGTAAGTACACATTTATACTTATGAAATATTTCGCCAAATTGCAAAACAATTTGTTGGCGAACTATACACTCAATTCAAAAAGATTTGTGCACAATAGATACAGTACATCTTACACACCAGTAAACGACCAGTCGTCAGTAGACGACCAGATGGCCTAGTGGTTAGAGAACCTGACTACGAAGCTTGAGGTCCCGGGTTCGATTCCCGTGTCGGGGCAGATATTTGTATGAAAAATACGAATGTTTGTTCTCGGGTCTTGGGTGTTTAATATGTATATAAGTATGTATCTATCTATATAAGTATGTTTATCCGTTGCCTAGTACCCATAACACAAGCTTTACTAGACTAGGTCAATTGGTGTGAATTGTCCCGTGATATTTATTTATTTATTTATTTTATCTTACAAAACTACTGACTATAGGTACTACTTAACAATTTTTTGTACGGAAAGAGTTTATCAACCAAGTTTTCAACTTCTTTTTGAAACAATTTTTAGTTTTACATTTTAATTTTTAGTTTTAATATCTGAGATCAAAATAATTGACTTAAAATAACAATACAAATACAATCACTTGTTCGTTATGTTCTATGAAGTAAATAAAATAAACAATAATAATAATCAATGTAAACAAAAAACAATAAGTTATTTAGATTTTTGAGTTTTCTGGAAGTGAGACCCTAAAAAACATATTTTATCAATAGTCATATCGTTTAACCTACTTCGCACAGAACTGCATATATGCAGCTGGCTGCAGAGAAGGCCCTTTCAGACTCGCGATTTTGAAAACGCTAACGTTTTCGTAACGCTCTCGTCATGCATTCATCAGCTTACTCCCCAAGTCAAGCGTGCGTATAGAAGTTTTTCCTTCAAAAAGCGGCTAATGAAGACTTAAAGTAACTTTTTTTTTAATTTGATAAGTTTGCGGATCCGTGCTGCTGGATCCAGCACGGTTTGCTGGATCCAGCATGTCAAAAAAAGCGCTGGATCCAGCAATTGCATGAAAAAGCAAATTGGATAAAAAAAATAAACTGCCCAATTACTAATTCCACGCGGACGGAGTCGCGGGCAAAAGCTAGTCCATCTATATAATGAATGAATATAAAATGATCTCACACACGTAATTGACAACATTTCAAAAAAATAAACTTTTTTGTTTTTTCGCGTTTATAATAGCTGGTTAAAAATTAGACTACCCGTGTTTCTCGGTTTTCCTTTATTTTAGTTAAATTCGTCGTTAATAATTTATTAAAGAAATGGTTATTAAAAAGCCCGTATATACAAAGATAGGCATACTAATGACGCAGTCTTAGCCTAATATAAAATTTAAAAAGTAAACTTAAATGTCAAAACAGAACTGTCATGTCATGTCAACATGTCAATTCGCATCGTTATCAAAACAATCCGTTGCCAATTCACGAATTTGTTACTTTCCGCGTTACTGCTTAGAGTTTTGAGTTTTTTAAATCTTTCTTTATAATGACGACCGGAAGAAAGTACCATCAAGATCCCTTGATAATTTGTTTCGTCTCAAGTTGCAAAAATACGGCGTTAATGGAAAAAGATAAACACTTTTTTCATATTCCTCGTGCATGTAGACTGGAATGGTGTTCGGTCCTAAATAAAAAGGTTCCGAAAAGTGCAATCTATATATGTGAAGATCATTTAAATGTAAGTACCTACGTAAGACGTTCTTTACCATGTAAATTATGTAAGTAATAAACATTTTTAAATCTTTTAATTGTACATATATTTTAATGTATTTTGTTCCTTTTTTTAGCTTGAAGACGATTTACAGAATTATTACACATGGAAATTTGAAAATGTCAGAGGGAGACTTAAGCCCAGAGTCTCTGATCATTTCAAAAATATGGTTTTGTTACATAATGAACAAACAACAGAAAGTGCAGTGCCTGTACCATCCAACTACGAAAATAATACAAAAATCATCATGTGCATACCGGAGACGCATGAAAAGTATGTCCAGGCTCAACCAACAACAGTAGACTGTTCAGTGTCGACAAAAAGATACAGTAAGCATGATAAAGATTCTCTTGTGATGCCATTGTCAGGATCAGAATATCCCTCTGTTGATGGTAGCACCACTGAGTTTATAGGGTCTGAAACTTCCAGCGAATCAGAGTTAGCCTTAAGACAAAAACCCAAGGTTCTTTTTGGCAGAAACTATTGGTTAAGTCTGATAGAGAAAAAACCTTTAAGCTATATAGGAGTCTGTAAGCAGTACTATTGGATGATTGACTATCTAGAAAAATATTGTAAAATCCCTTCTTTGCATATCATCATTACACTGTACAAAATCAAAAACAATGAGACATTTTCAAGGATTGCTGACATTTCTCAAGTTTCATTGTCTACTGTTTGGCGAATGTTTTATAAAACATTAGATTGTCTGAAAGCATTCTGCAGCAACTGGATATACCTCCCTGATCAGCTGCAGATTAAGACAAATTTGCCATCATAATTCCGAACAAATGAAGAAATTTCTAGTGTGCACACTATCATTGATTGTTTTGAAGTGGAAATTGAAAAGCCTAGAAGTCCTGCACATCAAGCACTTACATGGTCACAATATAAGCACTGTAACACCATCAAATATTTAATTGGAGCAACCCCTGATGGTTTTATCAATTTTATTTCAAAAGGTTATGGTGGTTGCACATCTGATATGTGCATTTTAGAAAAAAGTGGTTTTTTGGACATTATACCAGAAAAGTGCACTATATTAGCAGACAGAGGTTTTAAACATTTAGAAGCACTACTAAGAAAAAGTAAAAAAAATGCTAATGTTTTGCGACCACCTAGTGCCTCGAAAGACAAGAAACAAACTAGATCTGAAGTGATCAGAACTAAAGTTGTAGCTAGCCTTTGAATTCACATTGAAAGGGTTATTAGAAGAGTGCGGTTGTTCAGAATGCTGAAACCACACTCTGTAGTTAATAATAAGCTTATTAGTTCATTAGATGGTGCTGTTGTTGTAGCATGTGGACTTATCAATTTACAGCCACCTATAATAAAGTGCCATTAGATTTAATAGTCCAAGATCCCAGTGCTGCCAGACGTTACTTATTTTTTTATGAGTAAAATATATGGGATAATAATAGTATTAGTATATATTTTAAGCGTAGACAGGCATACCTGGTACCTTGGGCCTACGGCCAATCTACAGGTACGATCAAGTGCAAAAATATAAGTATTGATTTAATCCTCCCATCGTTATATACCTATACCTTAATTCAACAATATATGAGCTATGGGACATATTTATGAGCAAGTTGTGTGCACCCATATTTTTACACTTGACTGTACCAGGTGCTAGAGGTGAAAACACTACTCACTTTTTTTAATTTCTCATAGCTGATTTTTATGTGTTTTGTAGAGAATATTGTTAGAAATTAGTATTCAATAGGTACTGCCAGACCTCTCCAAGCGGCATTAACTTTTGCCAGACGCTATAAAGCTCTTAGAAAAATTATGTAATAGTCTCAAGGAAGGCACCTGTTGTAGCTTCAGACATTCATAACTGCATTATAATTTGCCAAAATTTAAGAATGATGAACTTTCAACTGTAAAACCAAATAAAATATAAATATTTAATAGATGCATTTTTACTTTTGGCTCCCAAATAGTAAATAAAACATTAATCTTAATTTGTTTATCCTTCAGTCAATATAACATTATCATCATCCCAACCTATATACGTCCCACTTTAGGGCACAGGCCTAGTCTCAGAACGAGAAGGGTTGGGCCGTAGTTCCCACGCGGACCCAGTGCGGATTGGGAACTTCACATATACTATTGAATTTCTGGACAGGTGTATACAGATTACAGGTTTCCTCACAATATTTTCCTTATCCATGGCATAGCTCATGGCAAATTTGAAATTTAATTTCACACAAAAATTCCGAAAAACTGAGGTGTGAGCCTGGGTTTGAACCCACAACCACGAAGTTGACATATACAACTGACTAACCTAACCTAACTTTAACAGGTAACTGGGGAAAATACTCAACTAAACTGTACTGTTGTGAAATTTAATGTTATGAAATAATATGAATATAAGGTGCTAATAAATTAGGTACCAATATTTCCAGGGCGTAACTTACTCATCAAAACAAGTCACCTTCACTCGGACAACATATCAAAATTTTAAAAAACGGATTACTGCTTTAGTAATAGAAAATCAAGACTTTTTTATTCAAATTTTATAAGGTTGTTTGAATAAAAGTGACTTGTTTTGATACTCATAAGCCATAGATATATTGGTACTTACCCAATTTGTTAGCACCATCTATAAAGCGACCAGTCTTTGTGCAATACAGTACAGGTAAGTACAGGATAATTTTACCTAGTTATGATAATAAAATAAGTTATAAGGGTTTAGACCAAGGCGGAGATGGCGAGATGACCTAGACTCGTTCCTGGGAGACTGGCCGGACATAAGTGCAGACAGGGAGAGTTGGAAGTCCAGGGGACAGGCCTTTGCCCAGCAGTGGGACATTAACACAGGCTAATAATAAATAAAAATAAGGGTTTATGACTTGATGTAATTGTAATAAAAGAACTTGAATTTGTGGGTTAGTATTATAATATTAAACTGACACTTTTATAACATAGTAGTCACACATTTTTTTTAGTATATATTTTCTCCAAAAATCTTCTGCACCAGTTAACAAATCATTCACATATGATTCATCGTATGGAAGCCAATAATGCTTGATTATTTTTGTTGACTCAAAACTGGGATCAGCCACACAAAATAATGCCATACTTTTTCCCGTAGCATGCATTTGTAGTTGAACTTGAGCTTTAAATTTTGGTTGTGTTATCTTTTATATAATTTTCAAGTGTTTTCTTGCTCATTGGGCACTTCACTTCTACACAGAAATCAGCACAAACACCATCTGGTGTGGCTCCGATAAAAGGCAATATTAGTTTAAAACCACACTCTTATTTTTACTTTTAGGTTGTCTCCAATTTTTTTTATCACTTCTTTTTCTAAACGTTTTCCTCGTCTAATAGCTTTAGTATCTGGTACTTTATAGCCTCCAAGTATTGTTTGGACTAAGACACCATCAACTGAACACCTTGTAGCTTCGTAAATTCTTGAGGCTGTTATTCTACCCTGTCGAAGGGTATGCCACAATACACTGTTAGCTTGCTGTCTGGTTTCTGCTTCAATGGCACTCTTGATATCATCTGATAATAAGCTATTGGCAAAATGTTTAAAATTGTCCCAATCAACATCATTGGTGCAGTTGTTTGATTTATATTTTAGTAAAATATCAAACACACTATATTGGTCCAGTGTTTGTTTTGGCTGATTATAATTTAAAAGTAATGAATTACTAATTTTTCTTTTTTTGCACTCCTCTAGAAATGAGTCCAAGTTTGGTGTAATAACAGCCGATCGTTTCACCTTTTTCCCAATATCTTCGGCTAAGATAATTTTATCTTTTGTCACAGCAATGGACAATTTTGGTTGTGCCCAATAGCAAGCTACCGAGGTTACAGGTGGTTCTTCTGTTCGCTTTTTAAGCCACATTATACAACAAATGGCATGTTTGCAGCCACCTTCGCTAGCTGTACAGTCCGCACATTTCACATTCTGTATAACATCTTGTTCCTCGTTGATAGTAGCGATCACAGTGTACATTTTGGTACGAACTCTATGTTCAGGCATGACTTTGCATTGAACAAAGCAATGCGAATTTTCTCGTCGCACTTCGACATATCCCACACATGTTTCAACGTATTCCTCTCTAGAGGACATGAGAATCTTTGCTCCTCGAATTTCTGCTACATTGAAACAATCATTTTCCCGCATGAACTGTAACAACATCCATTCGTCGACTTTGGGCAGGTTGCGGCTATCTGCTTTTACAAATCCGTCAGTCACTTTCATTGTAAATGTTTTCAAAGCGTAATACAAAACAAAACAATTATTACAGAGAATCGATAGCGTGTCGTTAGAATCAAGTAATCCGTCAGACAGATAAAAAATAGACTGACACTTGACAGTTTGTATTTTTTTTATTTTTCAAGTGTTAGGGTATAAGATGGACCTAGGGGCACTAAGTGTATGCCTATCATTCGCAATTCAACTTTTTTTACTCTTTTTCCTAAATATAAAAAAAACTACCGCCCAAAAAAATCCGAAAATATTTTTACTGTAATCAGGAGTGAAAAATCTACAAATGGTTTTTTTATTTTACTAACTTAGTGCATTTGAATTGTTGTCAATTTTACTTAGAAGCAGGGTTATGCTAACACTGGATATGGATATATGTAGGTATGTAGTTACGGCTGTTTACGGCGAATATTTTGACATACCAAAAAATTTGTAAGGAACCCTCGGTGCACGAGTTCGACTCGCACTTGGCCGGTTTTTGTTTTTATCCTTACGTAAGAAATGTCATAAAAAATGGTTAAGCGCTTACTTGGTCGACTTTAGGGTCAACGTCATAAATAAGTGATAATTTCTGTACCTTGTCACTTTAGTGTCATGTTTGACAAGATATACGAAATTATGTAACGACTGAAAGTGACAAAGTACAAAAGTGATCACTTATTTATGACGTTGACTGTACCAATGTAAGTTGCTTCCCAAAATCTAACTCTAAAAAAGAAAATTTAGCAATTGTAGGCCAGCTGAATTGCTGCCTTGAACTGTAGCGATCTTGTTTGGTGAAATGATTTTAGTTTCAGTTCCGTCTATTTTCAGTATACCTAATAAAACTCAACAAAGCCTAACTGATGGAACTTGGGAATTACGAATGAACACGACCTTTTTCAACTGTTCACAAATTGTGTCTGGTATCTGAAATTCGTTCGTACCTGCTATATCGAACGGACACTATTTTTTTGTAAACATGGAAAAGATTTTTAATAGGTCTAGAGCATGAGTATGTTCTTGAGTTGTTTTGAGGTCTTGTTGCATTATTAATCACTTATTTACAGACTTATCTATGGTCTTCTCGATGCGAAATTTTCAGGGTTCTCACATCTGAGCATTAATAGATACAAAACCGACCTTTTCGTCACTTTTAGCGTACTTAAACAACAGGCATGATTACTTTTTTAAGCAACATACTTAATATATGTACTATTTTATAATAAAATTATTATCATTATGTTCGGGGGTATAGGGTGTCATACCAAAAAACTTACCTTCCGCTTTATCTTTTTTCATAGTTTCTTATCTACATGTACACTTCTACACTAATCTACACAAATAATTTAGACGACCGGATGGCCTAGTGGTTAGAGAACCTAACTACGAAGCTTGAGGTCCCAGGTTCGATTCCCGGTCGGGGCAGATATATGTGTGACAAATACGAATGTTTGTGCTCGAGTCTGGAGTGTTTAATATGTATTTAAGTATGTATTTATCTATATAAGTATGTTTATCCGTTGCCTAGTAGGTACCCATAGTACAAGCTTTGCTTAGTTTTGGGACTAGGTCAATTGGTGTCAATCGTCCCTCGTTTTATAATAATTTACTGGCATAAATCAGGGGTCCCTGCTAAAACTTCAATAACGTAACCCAAAGAGTAAAAAATGTGCAAAAAAAATCTTCTAACTCATGCACTGCGCATACTACGAGTATTCATGATAGAACAAAAAATGTTCTACAATATTAAAGAACATAGGTATCAATATCTGCAAAACACTTTGCAATACCATGTCACTATAACTATTTTTTTACATTTTAAATTATTATATTTGATAGAGATGCCGACTAAAATCAGATCATGTTATCTATACCATCGTATTAATCTTTATCCAAACAAACTATTTCGTATTCAAGACTGTTTTAAAATCTGTAGATTATTTTTTGAATTAATTCATTGAGACATTTAATTCAAAAGATATTGGAAATTAAAAATTTGAATCTCAACAAAATACTAATCTATGTATTCAAAGTCCTGGCTGACATATATAGCAACGCATAGCCCAGACTGTTGAAGCCAAAGACTTGAAATTTGGCACACATACACCTTGAGTGTCATAAAAAAGGGATTCTTCGGTAGGTACTCCCATGGGGTAGGGAATAAATGGGATTTATATTTGTAACCACATGTAGCACATGTAACCATTTCTTTAGGATCATAAAGGTACAGTAAAAGGGATAATTAATAATAGATATGAAAGGATAATTTCCCGCTGGATAGACCGGGAGTTGACTACAAAAAAAATTACGCGCAGATAAAGTCGCGGGTAAAAGCTAGTAATATGAAAATGGAATAACGAACGGAGTTACAAAATGATTCACGATTAGTTATACATGTTAGGTAGGACGTAGGCGTAGGTACATTTACTCCGAGATGTGGACCGCGATTACCTACAATGAGTTCCCGGTTTTTCGATCCAGTTGCATGCATCATGGCCACGGGTAGACATATCAGGAACCCATTAAAGGCAGTCACGGTCTACATCCTATAATAAATATATCTATCAAACGAAGTCACAAAAAAAGAATCAGTTTTCTTGTTCCACAATATCATTATTACAGCTTCAAAATCTATGTGGAGTTATTATTTACGTACTTATATTCAACCTGTATATTCAAGCTGTACGGCTTAAAACATCAAAGGCTATTTTCACCTTCAAGTCAATATGACAATCAGCATTATAGTTTTTTTACTTCTGATGAAGGAACTGTCATAAAAAATGGTGACGCACTTACTACTTACTACTTACTACTACTACTAGTATTTGTAAGCTCACTGCACTTGGTCGACTATACAAGTCACGTGAATTTATTTAACTATTTTTTATCAATATACAGTGTGTGTAAACAAAAAGATCTTGTAATTTTAACGTGAATGATAAAGCTTGAGTCATTGGCAATAAAATATTTCGAAACAATACCTAACAACTTGCAGCTGCTTTTTCAAACACAATTTTTTTCTTACGGTTGTCTAGAACCCTTAACACAAACTTTGCTTACTTTAGGTAGGTCAATTGGTGTCAATTGTGCCGTAAAATTTATTTATTTTATACATAAACATAGAATTGAATTTAAATTTATCGACCTGCACGCGTTACCTATCTTTACTTTTATAATATCAATGATAATTTATCACTTGGATTAGTTAATCTCAGAAGCACAATATTATTTCACATTGATATCAGATATATTCGTAACAGAAATGGCAGATGCAGGAAGATAACTCAGCTGTCAATGAAGCCATCCATCTGCTCGCTCACTTGTTTTTACACACACTAAGCAAAAAAAATTACCCACCTTGCGTCCGTGCCCCTTCGCAGAGAAATCTTGCGCAAACCTGCTTACACCTTTGGTATCAAGAAAAAACACACCAACACACTTCCGAGCTTTCTATAGTACGCGAACCGCCGACCAAATGCCACAGAGAGACCCTGCCACCATTCACAACATTTTTTTTTACTTTTCAAAACCTGATACGATAAAATTTACTTTAAAGATAGAGTAGCAAGGTTTGTTTTGGTCTGTATCTGGTATGAATGAGGGGTGCATCTGGGAGCTGTCTGGCCCATTTGACCGATTTACCCCAACATGTGGCGTGGTGGGGCTTAATTTGTTTAGAGCACGAAATGAAATCGGTTTCAATAGAAACAACGGAGCACGCGAAGCAAACGAATCTGGAATTCTGGATTGTAGGATCGTTTTAAAATTAAACAAAAAAACGTTTGCGGTCAGAAAAAATGCACTATCTGAATGTAGTTGAATGAGAAATTTAAAATATTTACAATTTTCACTCACAATTAGTACGTCACTCGGAACTTATTCACGATGATTATGTTGCTAAGACCTCAATGTTTCGGGAACATTGTATCGGCCACTCTACTTATGACTACGAGGTCGAAACGACGAAGTAATTAAAGAAATATATTGTTGTGATTAAATCCCGGGTATAGTATTCTATCCTATCATATTCCATCTTATAAATATTATAAACTAGCTTTTGCCCGCGACTCTGTCCGCGTGGAATTAGTAATTCAGGCAGCTTATTTTTTATCCAATTTGCTTTTTCATCAATTATGGCACTCCTTAGTAAACAGATTCCGATGACACTCGGTGAACAGATATACAAAGATTTGAATTAAGATAAAGAATGCTTAATATCCCGGTAATGCGTTCCCTCGGAATAATATTTTAACTAGAAACAAGAATGAATGGTGCTGCGCTGCCCTTGAACATTGAAGTACCTCTGTTTTCCAATATGTCTGCAATCAATAGTTGGGGTTGTACGAGCAAAGTTAATAATGAAAGTTAATAGAAGAAAACATGGATGAAGTAGAATAAATATCGCATGCAACGGTGTATAATTTGCTCTGAACGGCTCGTGCCGTCTTCCATTGCGATACTCACATTCGTTCGTATCGCAACTCACGTCACTCGCCTTTTAAGACCTTACTCATACAACCGTTGCATAAAATCTCGGACCAAGTTGGTTGATCCGAGCATAAAATACTACAAAACAATGAATTGGAAATAGCAATGTTCGCTTTGCATGCAATAAAATTACATGAATATGTTTAAATAACATTGTTTCTACAGTGTCCCAAAACTCAACGATAACGATATAGAGTTTCATACTCATACACACACATTACTTTAAGCATGAGATATTTTTCGAAAAAATATCTATTTATCGCTTTATAAGTGATATGGATTTTTTTTCGAGAACTAATTACTTGGCATCGCTTCCGGTACCAGGCTAAGACTGAATTTTGAGACAGCTTGTATACTTATTGGCCCGGGAAAGATATGAGATATTGGAATACGAGTATGTTCACGGACATCTGAAGAGCACAGGCACTGAAACATAATCTACAAATAACAATAGAAAAGGTACTTCGGTGATGAACTACAAGTTTTAACCTTGCTGTTCCATAACCACACATCCAAAATAGTGGCATCTAAAAGACACATACACTATTATGTTTTCATGCCAAACCCACCCTCCTCCACCGCCATGTAAATCAGCATATAACACAGACCCAACGAACGAATGAATTAATTTTACAGGTACATCCTGACTGTGCCCAATTAGCTCTCCCTTCGTTATTTGTACTTGAAATTTAACCCGTTTTATTCCACAGCCCCACTGAAAATGGAATGCTTTTATTTCAGTCGATTTGGAGTACCAGTGCACACTCATTCACACATTATGTGAGTTATATTATTTTCAATGTGTTTATAGGAAAGGTATCGGCTGATGTCATGTGATGTGGAAGGCTTAGCGATAATCCGAGAGCATTAAATAAAACGATTACGCCGTAGGTATAATAAAGACGCGCTGGAGTTATTTGATACTGAAATTATTGTTTGTCTTTAGCATTTCACACCTCAGAAACCTTATAAGATCACTTACTTTGTACGTAGATGTCTGTGAAGAACCTTTTTCTCAGCAAAGCGTGGAAGCATCAAGTTAAAATTGAAGGGATGTTTACAAAAACAACATAACTGACTAGACTGGTTGACACTTATAGAGAAACAGTTTTACTGACTACAGGTGTCAACCAGCCTAGTCAGTTATGTTGTTTTTGTAAACATCCCTTCAATTAAAATCGAATACTAAAAATAAAAATAAAAAATAAAATAAACTTTATTTGCATTTAGCAGAAGTTTTACATAAAAGGTTGAGGCCTCCCATTAAGTTGGAACTTGTGTTAGGAGACCTCGCTCTTCCAAGAAAAAAATAATTACTAAGACTATAACTAAACAAAACTTAAACCTAAAAAAAGTGTGTGTCTATATGTGTGTGTGTGTGTGTGTGTGTGTGTGTGTGTATGAGTGTGTGTATGTGAGTGCGTGTGAGTGCATGAACGTGAATGAATGTGTGTGTGAAAGTATGCGCATACGCGCGTGCGTATGAGCATGCATGTCAAGTGAGTCAGTACTCGTGTGACGTGACTGTTAATGTGTCCAGTGAATTTTTGGTGTAGCTTTACATCTGCATGTTCCAAGAGAGCACAAGTATACAAACCATGATAACCACGATCAAGCCAACAAAGGAACATCTCAATATTCTCAATGCATTTACAACAATAACAGAAATACTGAAGTATCAGTACCTTGGAGCTGTGAAAAAATCAAGTTTTTAGCCACCAAGAATATAAACTTTAGAAAGTATATTTTGTATAATACCGTGAAAATTAAATAGGTAATACAATGCCACTTTAGGGTAATTTTCGCATTGACATATAATTATGAAATTTTAGACCTCACAGAAAAATCCAAATTTTATTGATCGCCTAAATTTTTTTTATTGCAGCTAAGACTAAAGTACGAAGTATAAACATATTTTTACTTGCTTTCAAAACGGACTGGAAATGTTTGGATGTTTGGATATTGGAATGTTTATTTGTCAATCACGCAATAACGGCTGAACCTATTAACAACGGAAACTTGGTGTACAGTATATAGCCGAAAATCCGGATTGAGACATAGGATGTCCCGGTAATGCGTTCCCGTGGGATACAATTTTAAATTCAAATAAATAGAGGGCTCTGTTCAAGAACTTTGAGGTAGGTACTGTGATTGTTTAGACGGCGGAGTCTTCTCACTGGATGTTAAAATAAAATAAATAAATATTAGGGGACAATCTTAGTACTACGTTATTACGCTGTGATATCAAATTTGTAGTGTCATGAGCTAACTTTGAGCTAAAAACAGTAGTTTAGTATACAGCTCAGTAAGGCATGTTGGCAGAGATCTACAATGCATGCGGCGCGCGTGCGGGCGCGCATGGCGAGCGGATCGATCCCCATTTGCATGCCGCATGGTTGCGCCCCCTTTACTCTTTTAGCGAAAGAATAATAGAGTTGGCCTAGGGTTCCATTGTAAAAAATATACCTACAGATTATTTTAACAAACGATATAATAAAATAGACGACGGGGACCGATTTCATATTGTTACAGCACTTTGTCCGATACGAAACATCTTAGTAGTATTACTTTTAATTTCTAATTAAACATTTGCTTTCATAAAATAACAATACTTGAAGATAAGGTTGAAACATAAAACAATACAGATTCGGAATCTAATCTGAAAGCAATTTAACGTTAAATTAACTGCAATAAACGGCTTTGTCAATACCACAGTAAAATTTACGAACAATTCGTTATCAGTGAAGTAATACGCACACAGTGCACGAGTGAATGTTATTATACTGTAGAATACGAGTACGGCGGGCTCGGCGGAGCAAATAACGCAAACGTATACAATCTACCGTCGCGAACAGCCGCCCGCGCATTGTCAACATTATTTAAAAAAACAACGCTCCTCTAAATCGTGAGTGACGGAAAAAATAATGTGTCTAACAGAACATAATACGGAAAGCAAATATAAGGCTGACGTTAATTTAAAACTAGATAAGGCGATAACGAACGTACGGTGCGGTGAAAATTTATCAAGATAAATGTGACCAAATCTGAACGAGACTAGTCGCGAAGATGTGGTCTTACGAAAGTGTGGATCTCCCTGGACCCCACATGAGCAGGACGGACAGGCTGAGAGTGTACCTGTCGGAGTGTATAGTGTGTTTCTGCATAGTTTTCTTCATAGTCTGCGTGGGGCTGCTCTTGTATCTGTTCTTTCATTTATACAGCACCATGTATAATACTGGAAAACTTGCTGGCGCCTTAGCAGAGAGTTAAGGCATCTCAAGCTAGTAAACTTGTCGAAGGATGTGAATATATTTAAGTATTATTTATTGCATCTTGGTTATTATTGTGTCACTGATTTACATGATGTGAGATCTTGCACGGGGATTGTCCCGCTGTTGTGATGGAATCAAACGGAGAACATTCAGTTTAATATAAGTTGTATATGTGGTTTAAACAGTATAGTGATTTTGAAATGTGATACGTTTTTAAAACATACATACTTAATTATGTTGGAACGAATGAAAGTGACTGTTGGTAATCACGAATACTAAACTGTATCAATGGTGTTTTTGCATCTCCGTTTTTGGGTCATGGTGATTCGTTCGTGCTCTATTGCTCTCCTTTTTCAATGTAAGCTGAGTTTCTGAGGGCCTTCCCTGCCTCCATCAAAATGGAATTTTTATTAGGCTTGTTAACGCCGATTCAATGGAATTGCATTCGTGCTGTAACTGTTTTAGGAGACTCTTTGTAGACTTGCTAATTGATTTGTAGTATTTTGCCCAGAGCGTCAAGAATGCTCGGGCCGGCCCTGCAAGAAATAGGTAGGTATTAGTTGATGTTTAAAGGCATTAGTTATGAGTGAAAATCGCAAAAAAAACAAAAATTATAATAATTTGTTATGCCGTCAACTAAAAAATCCAATGAGTACCTACCTACCACTACGCGTGGTGTGTTGTGTGCTCGCAGAATTGTAATTGGATTCAGTCATGGATTTTCGTAATACACGGTTGAAACGCTTCGGAGCATCACTCATTTATGAACTTTTGCAATAAATGTAATACCTAAGTATGTATAAGTGAAACTTATTTCATTATTAGGTCCCTTTTAACTAATTTTACATCTCGGCCTTTTGTGCAATTTGGTATTACCGTCCATAGCTTAAGGTCAATTTTACTCCGAAATTGGGATTTGTAAACGGCTCAAAAGTTTGCGATCGATAAATGGTAATTACTTCATTGAACGCGACCCAATTACGATCCAAAGTATAATTGTTCATTCACTTTAGATAAGTTAAACCATAACTTATTTCGACATTATAACAATTTGTTATGTGAATCCTACTATCTTAAATGATAACAATACCATGGGTCAAGTCAAACATGTTTACGTTTTTAATAATGGCGAAGCGATATCCATGGTGGTGTAAATGACAATACCATGGGTCAAATGTATTGTATGTATATGTTCTGATTATAATGGTCAAGCACGTAGTATTCATGGTGAGGTGAACTGGTGGTGGAATGATAGCCATGCTTGCCTTGAATAGATATTGATGTCAGACAATAACAAGCCACGTGTTAGTCATGTCATGATCTCGAATAATTGTCCTAATTGAAATGCAGCGTACACAGTTAGTCAAATTAGATCTGTCTGACAAATTTAAAATGTTTATAAAATTGTACCTACTAATAATTTTAATTTAATCATTCTTGTTGTAACCGAGTATCTAATTACATTTCCTTTTACGAATAAGCGGGCTCCGCCATGTTTATAAATTGTTGACGGTCCGAGTTATTTCATCAATGAATATAAAACTAGGTTAAAATCACTAGTCATTCCGAGTTAGCAGAAATAAATTTTAAGCGAAAACTGAGATTAGTTTTCTTTGAATTTCCTTCCTCCTTGGTTGTGATTGAAATGGTGTAACTATAAAAATAGTCAAGATAATAAATACACAATGTGTTTTCTTTGATACCCGTAACTTCGACATGGCTTACTACAGCGATAAAATCTACTTACCTACCTGGTAATAATATTTTTGACCCAATCGTATTATAATGACGGTCCTAGTTAGTAGTACCAAATATCGTGGTAAATATGTATTTTGTGATTTATACTTAAATCATGATAAGACAGATGATACGTTTTTCTCAGTGGCCTTATCTGTTACCTTTTGATAACCACCTATCGTGATTATGAAAAATACTCCTAAAAATATCTTGGCTATTTTAAATTCTATAAGAATATTAATCTTCTAATATATAAAAATCTCGTGTCACGGGGTTTGTTATCGAACTCCTACGAGACGGCTTGACCGATTTTTATGAAACTTTTATCTCCATATTCGGTATATAGGTCTGAGAATAGGACGTACCTTACCTAACCTAGGCTATTTTTTGTATACCTACCCCTATTCTTCGAAGATGGAGTCGCGGGCAACAGCTAGTAAACTATAAGTATATTCAATGCATGGTCTAAATAAAAAATGTGGGACGTAATACAACATTTCATGTCTTTTTCGCGTTTTTTTTTCACGTCTATGCATCCATATACTAATCGGTGCGCGAGTTCGACTCGCACTTGACTGGTTTTTATAGCATAGTAGCTGTTGCCCGTGACTCCGTCTGTGAAGAATAGGAGTATAAAAGTAGCCTACGGCCTTCCTTACGCGTCATCCTTCCTAATGCGAACTGCTAAAGAATGGAATTCGCTCCCGTCGAATAATAATCCCGTCCTGATAAATACAACCTAGGTCTCTTCAAGGCTAGAGTGAATAGGCTGTTACTGAACCAGTGAGGTACACCTTTGGCCTCATCTACACTTTTCATCAGGTGAGATAGTGGTCAATCACGGGTCAGTTTTATGTAAAAAAAAAAAACCTATTCTCAGACTTGCCAAATATGGAGAAAAAGTTTCATGAGAATCGGTCAAGCCGTTTCGGAGGAGTTGAGTTCGGTAACAAACACCGTGACACGATATTTTTATATACTAGACTAGATGTTGCCCGCGACTCCGTCCGCGAAGAATAGGTGTATGATAAAAAATAAAACCTCCTTCAAAAAACCCCCAAAAAAACATAAAATAATAATTGATTGAACCGACCACAATAAGCATGAAAATATCTTTCTACTAATCTGTTTGAAGTTGGTGCCTCAGCACGAGCCAGCAGGAGTGTAGAAGCCCTATAATAGGTATGTAGGTAAGTTAGATTACTAGGTCCACTCTTGCTGGCTCGTGCTGAGGCACCAACTTCAAACAGATTAGTAGAAAGATATTTTCATGCTTATTGTGGTCGGTTCAATCAATTATTATTTTATGTTTTTTTGGGGGTTTTTTGAAGGAGGTTTTATTTTTTATTTAAATTTTTTTATTTCCAAGTTTTTTTTGGGTGTTTTTTGAAGGCGGTTTTATTTTTTATTTAAAATTTTTTATTTTTTTCTTTTTAGTTGTTGCTAATGGCCTGGACTGGCACTCTTTACTGACTGTACTTTTTGCCTCTGGTTACCAAAGTACTTATCAAGACGAATCAAACGAGACCAAACTTGATGGGGTTATGTCGTTTTACTACGGAGTTCTTATGGTCACCATCCAACTTCATTGTCAGACCCTGGTTACCATCTAGGACCAAAGTACTCGTTGAGACGAGTCAAATGAGTCCGTACTCGATGGGGTAAGTGCCGTTACTTTATGGAGTAACTTTGGCCACCTTCCAGCTCCATCATCAGACCCTGGTTACCATCTGGGATCAAAGTGCTCGTCAAGACGTTTCAAATGAACCCAAACTCGACGGGGTTGTGTTGTTTTATTACAGAGTTTCTATGGCCACCTTCCAACTCCATCATCAGATTAGCTCCATTTCACAATAATATTGCATTGTCACCTGATTTACACATGCATGTAAAATATGAAATCAATCAGAAACCGGGAAGTGAGTCAAATTCAACTTGCAAGATTTGACCCGTTGAGGAGTTCCGTTGGCCATCTGCGGTCTTCTTCATCAGATCTAGTTTACCAAATGACACTTTATGAATGCAAATGCTCGATTTGTCACTGAAAATACTAAAATCGCTTTACATTTCCCTTGAACTTTTGAAGAGTTCCTTCAATTCCTCATGGATCCCATCATCAGAACTGGATTCCGGTAACAACGGGACCAACCTTGAAGCATATGCTTTCAAACAACGAAAGAATTTTCCAAATCGGTTCATAAATGACGGAGTTCTGAGGTAACACACGTTAAAAAAAAAAAAAAAAGAACATACAACCGAATTGAGAACCTCCTCCTTTTTTTGAAGTCGGTTAAAAAACAGCCTACGACCTATTCTCAGATCTACAGAGTACCTATGAAGAAAAAAGTCATAAAAATCGGTCAAGCCGTCTCGGAGGAGTTCGATAACAAACACCGTGACACGAGATTTTTATATATTAGATTTTCTACCGACAGATTATATAACAGTGTAAAGTCACGGCCACTATTTACGCACTTTCTCCTGTTAAATTGGTGATTCTAGCTATAGGTATTTAAGGTCACAACAATGGACGAAAACCCGTAGTCCTCACCAAGTACGATAGCCAAGTCTGCAAGCATATATGTACGACGAATATGCTTGTATATGTAGGTATCAGGTCAACATAACTAAAGTAATTTCTTTTCCCGGTCTATTGACCGGATTTGAACTCTTGTTGATAATAATGTTTATTGCAAGTATTTTGCCCCCAATCTTAGCTCTTTAAACATGTTAGTGGGGTATCCCACTTGCTTGCCGGATACCAAGAAGTAATACGGCCCACTATTGGGCACAGGGAAAGTTTGATGATGAGATACCTATAGACTTTGTCGCACTTTAAATTTTCCTTCAAATTTTTACTTTGTTTTCAGTGTATTTTATTGCAGTTCAAAAAATACGGCCCTGTGCCAACGAACAGACAGCGGCAGTTTAGAAATCCTATCGGCATGGGTACGGATCCAAACCGGACCGAAATTCTAGAGAAGAATAGAGCTGTAAACTTAATTGTTTATTTATATCTATAGTATACTAGCTTCTCAGTAGACATGTTGACCTTCCTTGATGAAGCTACCGTTTGTGTAGACGACAGACAAAGAATATTGTTGATACGCACTTCCGCATCTAACATAAGTAGGTTAAATAAATAGTTTTTCATACTTAAAACTGAATAAATGTCCATCCTCCCTCATGACTACTTTTTTTTTAAACCATATCAATAGAAAAAAAACATAATTATCGAACCTGCTCACAAAATCCACAAGAATCGATTGAGAAGAGCGATCTGTAGATGAAAACAGACAACCGGGCATACGAAAGCATTTTTGTCCACACTGAAACGGAGACGCTTCGCTCGCGCAACGCACTCGCTTGCTCAGTTAAGGCCCGGGTAGCTATCATTTTATCGAAAAACGTTTCACAACTGATTCGTTTCGCAAAATTATCGTTCAATGCATGCATTTTTTTCTGAAACTGTATATATTTCAGGATTTTTATAAAACAAACCTAACCTAACCTATAGGGTTCTACACGATGGTCTAGAAATAAATCCTGAAATATTTACAGTTTCAGAAAAAAATGCAGGTATTGAAACGATACTTTTGCGAAACGAATCAGTTTTGAAACGTTTTTCGATGAAAATGATGAAATACCGTTAAGGCCCATTTACATTATACAACTTTCTTGCACTTTCCATACAATAAAATTGAAAACATTGCTCAGTCTAAACCTTAGAAACCTTAGGTTTAGACTGAGCATTGTTTTACTGCCTCAATTTTATTGTATGGAAAGTGCAAGAAAGTTGTATAATGTAAATGGGCCTTAAGGCTAACAGTCCTTGTTCCATTGAGGCGTACTTCATAAGTCAAACAGAGAAATTACTGGTATACCTAGTAGCGGAATGAAAAGATTCGTCACTTTTCGACCTTAACCCGTTGACATAGAGTCCTTTTCATTCCGCGACTGTACAAGAGACAGTAAGTAATTATTTTGATGTTACCAGGCAAATCACTTCCTCATTTCCATATTGCATAAAAAACGTTTGACTATCTGCAGAGGCACTGCCCAAAATTATGTTTACCATCATTTCAACACGTAACATGTTCGTATATAATTGTTTCAGAGGTAAAGGTACTTGATAACAGCGCTAAGCCATAAATCTTGCTGATAGTGTCGACCGGCTCGTAAAGATGTAACCACTACGCGTCCCAGCACTAGATCTTGAATATTTTACTAGTGATGCTGCCGGGATCGCGTCTGGTGGCATTGTCATAATTTTTGTTTGGCATATTTTTGGCTATTAGCATTTTACATACTTTCGCAGTTT
The DNA here is from genome assembly GCA_947859365.1 of Archips crataeganus. NCBI lineage: Eukaryota > Metazoa > Arthropoda > Insecta > Lepidoptera > Tortricidae > Archips > Archips crataeganus. Next base: position 6,064,513 of record OX402061.1, on the reverse strand, counting down.
TTATACTTATTTTTATAAATAATTTAATTTTGTAGCAAATTAGGTATATAAAATTTTAAGCAGCCCGTTTTTATAGGGCCGGACTCGTGCTCACACCAGGTTACACACCATTATAGAGACTTATCCTTTCGCTTTCGTCGGCAATTCGTCAGAAATTATTTTCATTCCGCAAAAGTAGGTAGGTTAGGTTAATTAGGTATCTATAGAGGCAGGGCTCCGTCGTATAGCAATGGTGTGACAACGAGACTGGCCCCATAATAAATAAAATTTTATATAATTTGCTACACAAAGTATGAAATGTTTTATAAGTATAAAAACTGCGAAAGTGTAGGTGCTTAAAATGCTAATAAATAAATCCTAATATTTTTTTCAGAAATTATTAAATGGTTAGGTTAGGTTTATTTTATAAGAAATCTGTACAACTAATGGATTCAGAGTAAAAAGAGTCATAAATAACAATACATTATGACAAACAGTTTTTATAAAACAAGCTCCCGCCTCCCTAAATTTTTACCTACCTTTTCACCCGACTGCCGAAGGAAGGTTATGTTTTTATCTATATCGAACTTTGCACACATTTGCGATCTTCTACAATGACTGGTCCGGAATACGAATCACGCGAATTATATCATCAAATTGTACAGCTCAGCGTCACCCACATACAATCAAGACGTGACATAGTTAACAATGATGCAAATAAGTCATTAAAAAAAATGAAAAATGTTTTATTTGTTAGGTAATAGGATTTTACATAATAGTGGCTGGAGCCTCCTTTTAAGCTTGAAAAAGCCTGTGTCAGGAGGCACCGCTCCTCCTCCTTCTCGACATTACATTTTGTGTCTATTAAGTACTTAACTACCTACCAACTACGCTATATATATATATAGGCTTAGTAATTTTGTAAATCAGAATTTTAAACATCAAAACCAAACATTACACCATATTGACCTTGTACCATATTTATGTGAATAAAGAATTTTGAATTTGAATTTGAATTTGAATTAGAAGCAATAGAGTTCACAATTCCTACAAACTTAAATATAAATATATCTGACACTGGGCCTCACGAAGAAAAAAAAAACATGAAATTAAGAGTTAACAAGAGAAACAGATGTACAAAGGCGAACTTATCCTACTTTTATATAAAACTTATGTATATAGTCATGACCAACATAGTGCAAGGGATCTAGCGAGTCAAGCAAAGCATGTCATTAAACTCACTATCATCAACTATCATAATAGGTATCTACCTATGTCAAATATTGTCGTCTGTTTCTGTCCACGGCACGTTAAGTCTTCGAGTTTACACTTTATTCATTATAATTTGTGAAATTGTACGAACGTATTTTATTCTTAATAATAGATCTACATTTAAAAATATTACAGGCAATAATAGAGCTAAAACAAGAATGAAATATCTCTTCCTACGCGCTTCAAAATTATGGGAAACGATCTCGGAAAATAAAAATAATAAAATTAAATTAATATCATGGGACAATTCACACCAATTGACCTAGTCCCAAACTAAGCAAAGCTTGTACTATGGGTACTAGACAACGGATAAACATACATATTAAACACCCAAGACCCGAGAACAAACATTCGTATTTTTCATACAAATATCTGCCCCGACACGGGAATCAAACCCGGGACCTCAAGCTTCGTAGTCAGGTACTCTAACCACTCGGCCATCTGGTCGTCAAAAAATGACTTAATAAAGATAATTCAAGTTACAAACGTGATATATTTAAATAAACATTTACTTAATTAAGTTTTACTTGTCTCTGGCAAAATCATATGTCAAAGTGACAGATAAGACCAAACGGATGTTAAATTAACAGAAGCTTCTAAAACATTTATGAATATACTTACTTACTTAGGGATAAATGGGTCAGGAATCAAATGGTTCGAAATTTTCCCTGTCGAACGTTCTCACAATAAACGTAAACGTCACAGTGAGTTTCCTTATCGGCAATACGATGTCAGTATGACTTTTTCTGTGACAAAGGTCCATGGGCACGATTTAGTTTGATAGTAGATTTCAGGCGCCAAAAGAACGCATAGACGTTCATCACGGTTCATCCCATTAGTATGAGACCGACAAAGCCTGGAAAACAATTGAGACACCCTGTACCTCTACCATGAGTTACACTAGTTTACAGTGACCGTACTCGCTAGCGACGGCGTAAATGATTTGTATGGAGAATTGTACTTCCGTAAGTGACCGCTAGAGGCGCTGTACACAATTCTCCATACAAATCATTTACGCCGTCGCTAGCGAGTACGGTCACTGTACACTAGTGTAACTCGTGGTAGAGGTACTGATGTAAATGAGATTACCTATATTAAATCCTGTAGGTAAGTATGTTTTATCTTCATAATAAAATACACATTTTTAAACTTCCAGTTGTTTATCCAGAATGGTTCTCAAGCGGCGATTATGAAGCGGAAGGCGAGCCCTTGGTAGGGCTCCCACTATGATTAGATGGATTGAAGACATCGCGAGAGTTGCCGGGCAAGCGGTGAACTGGACGCAGGTGGCAAGTTGTCATTCATTTGGCGTTATGGAAGATGCTTTTGTTTTCTTATTCAAAATCACTAGTAGGTACCATTCATTTTCGTAAAGAAAAAGTGTCCTTAGTTTTCGAGGCAGTTTTGAGACGTTTTTCGTACTTTATATGGCTCGTCACAAAACTGACACAAAAAAATTGTATGGAAAATTAGGGTAGTTAGGGTAATAGTGCTCTATAGGTAAACCGTTCAAGGGTCGTTTTCAAAAAAATTGTACATAGTTAACGACTTAATCAAAACAAAAATCACGATCGCTATTTTTGTGTAACGAAAGTTAGTCATACAATGTATATGGGTAACTCCGTTACACAAAAATAATTAATTAAATTTTGTTTTTAATTAATCCCTTAATTGTGTACAAATTTTTTGAAAGCGATTCTCAAATGAGTCCACGCCCACGCGGACTCATTAAGGGCCGGCGCCCACTGACGGCATGGCACGGCGTGGCATTTTATTACTTTATTACTATCAAGTTATTTTGAATCTTATTTCAATGAGTTTAGAATTCATGTTACTTTATTGGTTATGCGTGGCATCGGCCCTCAGGAAGTCGCGGCATCGTGGTATCGAAATAAAGTAACATGAATTCTAAACTCATTGAAATAAGATTCAAAATAACTTGACAGTAATAAAATGCCACGCCGTGTCATGCCGTCAGTGGGCGCCGGCCATTACGGTTTAGCTATAGATTCGGAGTAAGAAAATCCCAAAATTTCCTCGTTTAAAAATTTTATTGAAAATTCCCAAATTGTCTAAACAGAACTCCGCAAGTTATACAAAAAGTATAGGTAAATGAAAAATGTTCTTCAAATAGATTCAATATAAATGAACAAATGTTTACTTTTGCAAATTATAAACCCACCAAAGGCTAAGTCTATTCAAGTATTAAATTATTATTACTTACATAATACGTTACGTTACGTGAAAGAAAATCAAATAATGAAGCAAGTCGTAGCTCAGGGCATCGACGGAGGCCCGGAAGCCCCTCAAGTTCCAGCCCCGGCGACGTTGAATTTGAATTTCCCTTTCGTACGGGAGTTACGTGAACTGTACGCTTAGTATAAGTTTTACTTCACCAAAATACTTCTCGATCGCGTTTACGTAAAAAAAACAATTACTAGGGAAACATGGACAGCGTCTCCGCGCGCGCGCTTCCATGTTTCCATAGAATTTTTACGTAAACGCGATCGAGAAGTATTTGGTGAAGTAAAAACTTATACTAAGCATACTGACAACCTCAGAGATTCCGATTTCAGCTCAGTTGCGTACACAACGTTAGCTACCTAACTCATCGATTAATTTAGGAAGCAAAGATCCAATTTACCCGCTGTGGTTCAAAAATAATTAAATTCATTGATTGACCAAAAAACGTGGTTGGATTCGTGGCATAGATCAAATGTAACGAATTACAAATAAATTGGTTTGCCTTTTTACGAAACGGCCTGAAGAACAAAAATGTATTGTTTTTTGGATAGAATAGGTACCTACACCTGACCAAAATATTAGTTGTAATATATAAAAATCTCGTATCACGGTATTTGTTATCGAACTCCTCCGAAACTTTTTGTCTATGCTTGGTAGGTCTGAGAATAGGTCGTAGGCTATTTTTTATACCCCTATTCTTAGCAGACGGAGTCGCGAGCAACAGATAGTAGTAAAAATATAAAACTTAAGTAAGTACCTAAGTAAAAGTCTAAATATCTTTGTTCAAGGCTCTAACAAGTAAGTAAAGTAAAAATCATTTGTTTTCTCCGAGCGCTTATGAATGTCAAATTTATAATCTACCACCGGTTAGTAAAAACCCTGTACCCCTACCATGAGTTTACACTAGTTTACGTGACCGTACTCGCTAGCGACGGCGTAAAGTATTTGTATGGAGAATTGTACAGCGCCTCTAGCGGTCACTTACGGAAGTACGATTCTCCATACAAATCATTTACGCCGTCGCTAGCGAGTACGGTCACGTAAACTAGTGTAAACTCATGGTAGGGGTACAGGGTTTTTACTAACCGGTGGTAGATTATAAATTTGACATTAAACTCATGGTAGAGGTACTGTTGAGAAGATTCCGGCAAGAAACTCAACTTGGCATATTTTTTTCAAAACATATCTACAATGTTACTTAATTACTACATCCAAAGTAGGTAATCAACAACATTTTTTTTTACACAGCCGCTACTTGACATATTCATTAGTTTTATAATATATTATTATATGTTATCTTTAAGATATATCTTTTATATTTTTATATTTCTATAGTGGCTGGCTTTTTGACAATGAATTGGAATCGTAGTTGTTTGATCGGTAATATTGTTTTGGAATTTTGTTATAAAAACATACTTAGGTAATTTCCCTGGAAACGACTTTTTGTAATAGGTACCAGTAGGTAAGGCAAGTATGTATGTTTAATTAGTTCAAGCTGCAAGAAGTAACCAGTTTTGCACGATGCGACGCCAGTTAAGAGCATGTGGTAAAGTTTCTTTGTAGATAGACATCTTTTCTTTTAAATGCCTACCTAATTATTTTCCTTCATTCCTTAAATAGGTACTTAATTATTTCAAGATATTATGATATAAAACAAAGGTAAGCAGGATATATTTATTTTATTAATAAGCCTCTCCGTCGGTATATTTTATGCTCGCTCACAGTCTACTCTCTCTGCGAGACGTGGCGAGGTAACCAGGGGGGTTACTACGAAATTCGAAGTTCGAAGTTCGGATCGTGCGGTCCCTCTCACTCTCGTAATAAATACCATTAGCGTGAGCGGAACGGCATGAAACGACGTTCGAATTTCGCGCTTCGTAGTATAGGGCCTGAGGCCCTTCCACGAAGTGCATAATTCGAACTTCGTTTCGTGCCGTCCCGCTCACGCTAATATGATTTGACACGAGAGTGAGAGGGATAATACGATACGAACTTCGATTTTCGAATTTCGTAGTAGCGCCTCTGGGTGTAGCGATTTTCGACATTATTTCACTCGCAAATACTTTTCGAAAGTAGTGCAATTATTATTATTATATAATTTATTTCAGACAATACCATGTATTAAAAACAGCGGTCCATAATTTTGTCATTTAAAATTAAGCTTAAAGTATCTACACTAATATTATTATAAAGAGGAAAGATTTGTATTTTTGTATGTAACGAATAAACTTAAAAACTACTGGACCGATTTCAAAAATTCTTTTGCCGTAGAATGCTACATTATCACTGAGAGACATAGGCTACTTTTTACCGCGGGAAAATACCTTTTCCTACGGGAAAATTAATTTATCGCAGGCGAAGCTGCGGACGGAAGGGTAGTGTTAGTATAAAATAACAATAAGTAATAATATCAATAACGACCTGGAGGTCGGCAATAAGTTTTTTTGCTGGCTGTACTGGGATTATTATCCAAACTATATAATTACGTATGTAACATAGATACCAAGGCAATACGACCACTGCAAGTGGTTTAAAATTCGACGTCCCAGGTTTGACCCATATAATACTATTAAGTATATTACATACTTAACTAACTATAACATGCCAAGTTAAATAAAATCTTGTAATGTCATTAATTTTTGTACACTAATTGACTCATAATGCATGTAGGTAGATACACACCGATTTTTACCATTTTCGATCAGTATTTTCGAGCAGTGTGGTTTCAAAAATAGCTCTTCAGTGTGCGAGCGACACACAGATTCTTTAAAAAATAAAGTTTTTATTTGGCATAATTCATTCAAATACTACGATGTTATAATTTTAAAATGTACTTAGGTACATACATACCTACTTACTGTGTACCCAGGTCAGGTACGCCCGGTCCTAATACGAGTACTAATACGTAGTTTATACCTAGTACTAATTACGTAGTTTTCGTTCCAACTATATTGTTACAGATTATCAATAGCATAATGCGTCCTAATGTAACGTTGTTGGTACAGAAACCTATCCAAGGATTAATTTTTGGGACAAGTCAGCTACCTGACAGGCACACAACATAACATAACTTTATACCGCTACCGCAAAAGGGATATATGTATAGAAGTAACGCTTATGTGCCGGTGTTTTTGGCCTTGTTTCAAGCGCTAGTACCGAAAATACTGGTACGAAAACTATATATGTACACCGGACTTTAATACAGTTTTCAAGCTCTGGCTTATGCTTGGCAACGGCGAATGAATGCTTGAAGTTTCCTGTTCAGTTTACGTGCACAGTATTAACAGTAGGTATTGCTATTGTAAATATTTAGGCGTTGATAGGTTTCTGTTCCTTTCTATTCATTCAAGAATTGGAAATTAAAATGAATCTATCTTCTTTTATTATATAAAAATCTCGTGTCATGGTGTTTATTATCGAACTCCTCCGAAACGGCTTGAGCGATTTTTATGAAACTGTTTTGTCCATATTTGGTAGGTCTGAGAATAGTTCGTAGGCTATTTTTATACCCCTAATATAGCAAAACAACGTTTGCTGGGTCACCTAGTTTTAATATGTTTTTGAACTAATTACCAGGCAATTTCAGGCATTAGAGCACGCCGTAATATCAGGTCTGAAGCCTACTCAAAAATATCTAACGCAACTTTATTTATAGCTGTTAGAACGCATCACGTGTTTTTTGTGTCCTGTGCGATATTATACCGGTGACTGTACTATAGTCAACAGCCGCTAAGATGTAAATCCTGACTATTCCTGACACATTGCACAACTATGAAGTTTCTGAACCATACAAAAACAAATGCTATAAGTACATACTTGTTGCGTGTGACAGAACAGTAAGCACGTAGTAGGTATAGTATTTTTTTTTCTATGGTTCACATTGTCAATTATTCAGAAATTTCATAGATGTGCAATGTGTTAGGATGTACTTCTCAGCGGCCGTTGGCTATAAGAACCAACAGCACCAATCGAAATTAACTGAAATAAAACAACACGGTGCATATTTTACGACTATAAAAGTCAAAACCGATGTCGATGATACCGAGAATCGGGGCCCAGCATGCTACCCGCTATATCAACCTCATGCGGCGTAGATTCGTGAGCCTCTTTTCGTATTTTATTTCAGCTCATTTACTCAGCTGGAAACAGGTAGTGAGTGAAATTGTCAGCAAATTTGAACTTTAAGTTATTTGAAATATAGGTACATAATATGTAGTAGGTATACTATACATACAGTCGAGGTCAAAGATACCTATTATAAGACTTTAGTAACTTGTCATTGTATATCTTCTGACAATTTAACCCTTTAGTGGGTAATGGCAAGATATTTTCCGTCATACAGAAATCAATACAGATTCAAAATGGCAACATTGACGGTCCAAAATCGAATGTCTTGACAGGTTGTCAAATGGTTAAAAAACATGAAATGACATCGACAAGGTAAGAAGTGTAAATATAATATCTTTGATCTGACAATCTAACTGTACAATTCGGGAATAGTCGTGCCGCCAGTATCGACACGAGACAACTCTTGCTTAGTTGTAGGAATGCAAGCGACTCGATTAGAGACAGTGTATTTTTGGCGCATCAATCGCCAAAGTGTCGGGTGAACGATCGCCGAGATCGCAAAAAACTAACCTTTTTGTTCTGGAATTATTACTGTTCTAAATAAAGCGTCATTAAGTGCAGACACAACCCCTTATTCATCAAACAGGTATAAACAAAACATGGTAACATTTTGCTATTGCCTGTGTCTGGCAAAAATTTATATCGAGTTAACAAAAGCACCTTTATAACGCCAAGCCTAGAGCCCTAAACAATCGTAAAACTACTTACTTTAAACCTTATGTTATTGCGTGAAGATCCCTGACGCATATCACCCGTGGTCAATTATTTTTTCGCGTTGAAAAGATAATTGACCATTTTATGAACATGTAGTTTAGATGGACACTGACTAAATAAGGGGTGTGGTTAAAATACGACGCCGTATTTGTCGACCCTGAATGAACGACAATAATCTACGACCTTATAATTCAAACCCTTAAGGTACGAGGGTTTGAATTATCAGGTCGTACAATTATTGTCATTCATTTCGGGTCGACAATAAATTACAGGTCTTGTTTTAACCGCACCCTAAATAAGCTTATGAGTAGAAGTATTTTGAGCAAAACTGGTGGTAAGTTAAGAGTAGGGAATGCAATCCCGATCTCGCGGGATCCCGATCTCGCGAGATCTCGTGTAATTTTTCGGGATCAATCCCGAAGCATAATATGACGAGATCCCGTTCGAGATTGCCGGGATTGGGCGGCAGCAACGCTACACACATCTACTCGGGGCGCGAGCGGTGCGCGATAAACGAGCTTAGATAAATTAGAGTCAGTCATAAAAAAAGAAATGAATTTATTTGAGTGTGGAGGAACAAGGGGGAGATTTTTGCAGTTTGCATATAATTGTTTAGTCACGCTGTTGCCAACCAGTGTTGAGTCGGAGAGGGCACTCTCAGCAGCTGGGTACATTGCAACGGACATTAGATGCCGTTTAGCAGTTAGCACTCTTAATACACTTTGATTTTTAAGAAGCTACTTTCAAAATCACCCGTAACTACTTTCTAATCTCCTTGAGTTACTACTTTTTGTTTTGATTATGCTAATTTCCAAAAAAAAACTTCAATTATTTCGTTAGTAATATTGAAGAATAAAGGTTTTTGTTTTCTTTCAAATAATATTTTATTTTAAATAACCTCACTATCACAAACAAGCAGTTTTCATCGTTTTCAGTCATTTACATTTTTTTTAAACTAGACGAGATCCCGAAAATTCCGGGATCTCGCAGGATTGATATTTCTAATCCCGCGGGATCTCGAATTTGCGATCTCGAGTCGGGATTGCATTCCCTAGTTAAGAGTTGCCTACATAATATGGTATTTTTAATTACTTATCTCATCTCCCTACAGTTAAAATAAGAGCGATTCTTGATAGATACCTACATACTTGCCTACTATTACTTGGATTTGCAAATTAACGAGTAATAGTGAACCAAACCTTAAATATAAATAAAAATCAATTGAAGAAAATGTATGTAGGTACGCGTAGAACGTCAGAACGGCTGCACCTACATAGTTGTCGAAGTAGGTAAATCTTCTTTTTTTTGGTGTGTTAGGTAGTAACTATTGAGAGAATGTTTGTATGAAGTGTCTACCTAGCCATTGCAGCTATGGATGAAGAGCCGGAATTGCCGGAAGTAAAGCTGCATCATTATAGCACATCACAGCACATCACAGCTGTCTATCAATAGCTATTACGTACTACACTACTACCCGCGTTGCCCATTTTCCGAACAATTTCGCAACATTGGTTCATAAAATGCTGATCGTGCAGGCAAATTAATCCGGCAGGATTTTCCTCTCTACCTGATTAAATTGCGAGCTAGGATTACAAATACTTACCTTATAATAAAATGCAGGACCTTGTAGGTCCCATCAAGAATATTAGCTTGGTGTTGGGTAACTTCGTCGGATTATCCTACTTTTATTAATATTATAAACATAAAAATTTGTTTGTCTATCACGCTTAAGGCTACACCCATTTCTCATTAAATAGAAGCTTAATGATACTCTAAAGTTAACCGGAAGATGTTCCTTGGAGAGATACGCCAGCCTTTGTACATAACACTGCTCCGCAAACAGCGTTATCTGCTTGTGTTTGAACAGAGCAGCTTTGTATGCAAACGTACATAGGAACCGACTGCTTCACTGCTATAATTGTCTACATGTATGCCTAACTATACGCGTAGGTAAACTAGTCAACAGGTTAAGGCCATTACTCCTCAGCCTATATCATCGACTGTACCCTTCAATTTGAGGTAAGGGACAAAATGGGCAAAATGAGTTGAGTGTACAGTTTTGTTCAGCATTTTCCGCTCGCATATGGTATACTATGAAAAATTCTAGCTTAAAAAAAATGTTCCTTACGCCATTTATTTCTTAGGATTCAAAATCGCATACGCCCCAAAATAACAGTGTATCTGAAAAATATCAAAAAACGGCAACTTCAATTAGCGTAATTAACACTGCAGACCCACTTTGATTAGGGTAAAGTACACATTTACTTAGGTAGAGGGCAATTTAGTGTAAGGGACAAAACAAAATACATAAATAGATAGAGCACTATAGTAGATTGTTGTAGAGGCTAGAAAATAAGCAATAGATGGAAGACTTAGTTTGAGGGCCGACGCGTAGCGAAGGCCCTCGATAGTACGAGTCCATCTATTGTACTTTTGGCCGAGACTAAACATTGTGCTTTTCACGACTAATGCGAGGAAATAACAATCAAACAATCGAAACACTGCGTTGCTCCCGCCGATTTTACTTTTTCTTTTGTTTTGTTTTGAAAAATCACTTTTAGAAAACCCCTATTTATTTTCAAATACCTATCCAATGATACCCCCCACTATAGGGTTAGTCGAGAAAAAAAATCACCCCCACTTTACGTCTATGGGAGGCACCATAAAAATTTTTTTTTAGTTTTTTTTATTTAACCACTTTATCGGCGTGACTGATATATATAATCATGCCAAATTACAGCCTTCTAGTACTAACAGTCTCGGAGCATAGCCGCGGACAGACAGACGGACAGACATGGCGAAACTACAAGGGTTTCTAGTTGACTAGGGAACCCTAAAAAGTGACATGTAAAAGAGTCCTTTACGGCCTACTTACAGAATAAAAGTTTTGATTTTGATTTCATTTTGGATCTAAATAGAATCCCAAAATCTTAACCGCTAAATCTAGAGATATGAAATTTAGCACGGCTGTTCGTCAAACAACTTAAATGAAGACCACAATGTTTTGGGAATTCCCATAGGAAGTTAGTGAAATCCCGGATCAATAACTGTCAGATCTAATGCTTGATCTTTCGGCTTTGAGATTTTAGTTACGTACCTACCTCTTACGTTACCTACGAGATTTTGTCTCAAGAATACATTTTTATTAGAAGATTTTTTATTAGTAGGTACTATTTCGTTCATTGTAACGACAGACATGGTAACGTAACGAGGACTTATTACCTCCGCGTCGAAATTTGAAGCATTGGCCAACCGGTACAAACCAACCGAAACAAAAGTACAGTAACATAGAGCTGATTAGATTTAGGTACATACGTAAGTATTCAGTTTATAAGCATATTCCGAGGTATACGTACAGGTATAGTCGACCAAGAAATTCTTTGACCACACCAAGGTTAAAATGTCAGTTGTTGGTACGGCTTAAAACATTAAAGGCTTAAGACATTAAAGACAAGTCAAAAATGCCAAAAACGGAATTGGGATGTACCAATTTTTGACAACGTATAATAAATCGAAAACCGTTTGGAGAAATAGGCTTTGTGAAGCGTTTTCAGAAATCAGATTCCAAAATTCCATTTAGGACCCTAAGCCGTGCTTGCATTATTGACAGTGACAAGACAAATCAGTAGTGCCACAGATTATGTTATGTACGACCTGAATTTTTCTAGACAATGGAACGTGGCTCTCTCACTGTGACGTCATCCAGCGTATTTCTTAAAAAAAATATAAAAAATTAAATACTCAACCAAATTCAAAATCGATGAAAATGGTATCTTAAAATATCCTATTCTTTCCAAAAAAAAATATAAAAACTATAGGTTATTTTTTTTGGTGCATCCCAATTTTTATAGTTTCTCCATGTCTGTCTTCCTGTCCATCCGTCCGACCGCGCGTCTAGAAAGCTTTACCTAATTTTGCATGATATATGTAGCAATTACCCCAACGAAAAATAAGTAAAATAAAATGTAGAAAAAAATGTCATTTAAAATCATTACGGGGTTGTGAAGACGATTTTTTGATAGAGTATTCCGGTTGCGAAATATTCAACTTAAAAAGTGCACACACAAACAGTCACTAACTACCTATGGGAGTAAATTTAGTAATTTAAAAGGCAGCCTAACCTATAAAATATACCTGCTTCGGAAATTTCGTACAAAATCCTAAAAAAATATTACAATACAATACAATACTAATTCTTTATTGATCACCAAAAACAGTACAGTGACATTACAAAAATAAAAATTCTGGATTACTTGTTTAATACGGATAGTAATAAAATAATCAATAATAAAATTAATAACATATGAGACGATTGTTTCGTAACGGCTGCGGAACCTTATCTTGGGCGTGTCCGATACGCTCTTGGCCGGTTTTAATGCCTAAAGTGAGCTTTCCACTATTCAATTAACCATCCTGCTGACTATACTTTCGCGGGCTGTGCTGTCGCTGTACTACTTTTCAATCCCCCGCGCTGTTCAAAAATAAATTCACTAGCCCACTATTCATCTCTAATTGACAACTTAACTGATGAGTGCAAAAAATCTTTAATGAGATCATTCTACTTTAGGCATCAGTGCTTATTTCAGTTTTCTTTAACCACTTAATGAAATAAATTACGTAGAAATGCGCTTTTTTCGTAATAAAATTAATTTATTTATAACTAACTTTCGTCCGCGGCTTCGCTTCGATATTTTATCTAAAAGAAATTCATAAGAACCTTCTCCTCAATAAGAAATACAAAAAAAAATGCAAAAACGGTCCAGCCGTTCACGCGTGATGCCGTGACCAAGGGCATGCATTATTTTTTATATATAATATATAGATTACAATTTTTAAAATTTCCGCCCCCCAATTTCTAAATAATATCTGGTGATCATCTAAGATCAGGATCACGTATTCATAGGTACATTGCGTATTCTTTTTTAGATCAAAATATACCTACAACATGTCTCTAGCTTATGAACTAAGTAGGAATGAAAACATTGTGGGTTGTACTTACACATTTCATTGTGTATTTCTGTTCTGACCAATATCCAAAATGTTATAATAATCTGTAGGTAAGTATGTATCAGTGCGTGATGAATTCTTCCTTATTAAGTTAACCTGCACACACCTGAGAAGAAATTCAATGGCGTGTGTGAAGTTCCCAATCCGCACTAGGCTCGCGTGGGAACTACGGCCCAAACCCTTCCATTCTGAGAGGAGGTCTGTGCCCTGCAGTGGGATGTATATAGGCTGGGATGATGATGATGATGATGATGATGATGATGATGATGATGATGATGATGATGATGATGAAATTGAAGTCGATAAAAAATACAACCGATTTGATAGCCTCCTCCTTTTTAAAGTCGGTTAAAAAAACAGTTTCTCAGCGTTCCTTACAAGCCACATTACGCAATTGTTTTATGATTTGTCTATCAAGTCCTCCGATACTTTACGTAGACGAGCGAGCTTTTGCAACATCACCATAAACGTACATCTACGGGATTAATATTTTATTTAACCTAAACTAAGACTTCCTTGCTAAATTAGTAAAGTATCTTGCCTTTGTGATCGATTTAAAAGAAAACAAGACAACAAGCATTGCCTTCATTATACCTAAGACCACTAGAACCAGTGTTAAATAATCAAATTTTTTCCTCGTCAGCCAAGATGCTAACTACAACTAACTACGCCATTACGGCTAGCACGAAAAAATCGATTCACGCTCCGTATCATCCAATTATTATTGCCTATGTAACCGATCGAAGCACGACCGTCAATCTAGAAGGCCAATGCCATGGCTATCGGAAAAAAATCGGTCAAGTGCGTGTCGTGCTACGATCAGTGTAGGGCTCCGTATTAATATGCAGCAAATATTTAGTAGGTATAGAGTTTTGGACGATCATTGAGTCTGCATACAAGCTGTTATTTCACTTAAATCCTTATATGTGGGAACTGCCACAATTGTGTTCACATACCTAAAATCTAAATTTTAGTTGGAGTGGGCAGACTTGACACTAATGCGTAATAATTCGCAAATGAGTCCCTCGACGGGACAGAGAAAGGCTAAGAGCCTTGGAGATGTGGTGTTAGAGGAGGAAGGGATTAACTGGACAGAAAGGAAAACCAGCGAAGAGGTTCTTACCATAATCAAAGCGAAAAGAATACTACATGTGACCAGACCATATATTGCAGAAGGGGACATATTGTGATACACTTTGATACGTACGACACTACAATTTTTTTTTAAATAAACCTTTTGGAAGGAAAAGTAAAATTAAGACGAGGCAGAAGAAGGGCAAGATTTGAAAAATATTAATATTTATTTAATTTATTTGTAACAACAGCGTCTTTAATGAAGCCTATGATATGGGTAGGCGTGTACTTACTCCCTATGATTAAGTTGATAATTGTAGTTTTCTGTCACTTAGCATAATAATGGTGTGTTTTATGAGCCCAAGATTGACCTGTTTTGACCAGGTGAAGGAGAAAGTGGATGTCGTGTCATATCAGGAAGTCAAACAGTGGCCGAAGACCATGTGAAGTGGCGGTTACTCCACCGACAAGAGATCTTTCGCAAACATGCAATAGTTTCGATTAATCTATCGAACGACACCATGAGGTAAAAAACAATCTTAATTTTACACTAACACTTTGTCGGCATGATTATTATGTGCACTAAAGCCAATTTACAACTAGTTTTAAGACTCTGAGTTAAGCTGCAGACATCTAGACATAAGGAAACTATAAGGATTCCGTATTTGCCTCATTGGCTACGGAACCCTAAACGGAGATAATTAAAGGACGAACTACACAGACATGACTAAGCATGTTGAAGAGTTGTACAAAAAACATAGCTGTTTGATATAGACACATTCTTATTTTGATATCAGTCAAAGTAAATCGTAACGTAATAATGTCGAATACACAAGTTCAAATAGAGGTATGTTAACTGTAAACACATATGTAGTAAGTAATCTAAATATCTTAGAAATACTTGAAATTTTGTGCTTATACCTACTTCAAAAAGTGTAAACTTCAAAATTCGAATGGTAAAGTCAAGGAAACAGAATCGCGTACTAGGATGGAACCTTTTCATAACCAATTCCACGATGATTTCTTTAGCAGATGGAGGTATGGAATGTCAACATGACATTTGCAATGCAAAGTGTTCATTCACCCTAGTACGTGTTTCAGTTTCTTCGATTGTAAAATTAAGAAGGAGCTCGTAATAGTACATTACTGCAGAGGCCGGGACTGAAGGGCCGGACCGGCCGAGTATCTAAGTTGACGGCCGAGTGGTACACGAGGCCGGCATGATACGAGGCCGGCAACTCCTGTTCCGGCCGAGGCTTGTATAGTGCTTTTCTCAAACATTCATCATCATCATCATCATCATCATCATCATCATCATCATCATCGTCGTCGTCGTCATCATGGTGGTGATGGTGATGATGATGATGATGGTGGTGGTGATGATGATGATGATGATGATTATGATGATGATGATGA
This sequence comes from Archips crataeganus, assembly GCA_947859365.1. Classification (NCBI taxonomy): domain Eukaryota; kingdom Metazoa; phylum Arthropoda; class Insecta; order Lepidoptera; family Tortricidae; genus Archips; species Archips crataeganus. The sequence goes on along the minus strand of OX402061.1, from coordinate 6,048,679 downwards.
TAAATAAAATAAATAAATAAATAAATAAATCAAACTAAATACAAACTGAAATATAGATGCACAGAAAAAACCCCAGAAAAAAGACCAATGCTGGGAATCGAACCCAGGTCCTCAGCGTTCCGTGCTGCGTGCTTACCCCTACACCATCACTGGTCTAGAAGTTAGCGACGAATCTTTCCCATACATCGTACACTTCAGTCTGTTATAATCACATTTAGGCAGTGATAAAGCGCATCTATGTTATGCCCTCTACCGAGAGACTTCAACACTCCTTCGGAGCTACCCGCTCACCTGGACCAAGAGATGGCGCTACTAGGCCAACTTTTACAAGTTAAGTATGAAGTATCTTTTTCTATTTATTTTTTATTTTCTTCAACTTCATTTTTTTATTACTTTTACGGTCATCCCGTGAAACCATATATTTCAAACTAAATACAAACTGAAATATAGATGCACAGAAAAAACCCCAGAAAAAAGACTTCTTTTTTTCTTTTTCTTCTTTTTTGGTCTTTTTTCTGGGGTTTTTTCTGTGCATCTATATTTCAGTTTGTATTTAGTTTGAAATATATGGTTTCACGGGATGACCGTAAAAGTAATAAAAAAATGAAGTTGAAGAAAATAAAAAATAAATAGAAAAAGATACTTCATACTTAACTTGTAAATAAATAAATATCACGGGACAATACAATTCACGCCAATTGACCTAGTCCCAAAGTAAACTAAGCAAAGCTTGTGTTATGGGTACTAGGCAACGGATAAACATACTTATATAAAGATAGATATATACTTAAATACATATTAAACACCCAAGACCCGAGAACAAACATTCGTATTTTTGATACAAGTATCTGCCCCGACACGGGAATCGAACCCGGGACCTCAAGCTTCGTAGTCAGGTTCTCTAACCACTAGGCCATCTGGTCGTCATGATGTAGGTGATGATGATATTGATGATGATGATGATGGTGATGATGATGATGATGATGATGATGATGATGATGATGATGATGATGATGATGATGATGATGATGATGATGATGATGATGATGATGATGATGATGATGATGATGATGATGATGATGATGATGATGATGATGATGATGATGATGATGATGATGATGATGATGATGATGATGATGATGATGATGATGATGATGATGATGATGATGATGATGATGATGATGATGATGATGATGATGATGATGATGATGATGATGATGATGATGATGATGATGATGATGATGATGATGATGATGATGATGATGATGATGATGATGATGATGATGATGATGATGATGATGATGATGATGATAATGACGCAAACGATGATGATGATGATAGTGATGATGATGATGATGATGATGATGATGATGATGATGATGATGATGATGATGATGATGATGATGATGATGATGATGATGATGATGATGATGATGATGATGATGATGATGATGATGATGATGATGATGGTGATGATGGTGATGATGATGATGATGATGATGATGGTGATGATGATGTTGATGGTGAAATATTTCTCTAGGCAGATCATCATTACCATCACCATCACCATCTTACCTTACCTTAAATAAGCGTAGTGGCAGAAAGTCATAATGAACCACAACGCAAATATTGCTTATAGGTTTTTTTAAATGGCTAAATGCTATGATGCCATATAGACCTATAAATATCATGGTGCTGTGTGACATGAAACAATAGACGATCGCATTGCCGGCCTAAGCCTGCATCGGTGTATTTTGAAGCCTGTTTTAAGGAACACAACGTAAACACTGACCTTAGAATCAGGCTCTGTGAATCATTAATCTTGTCCACGCTTAATTATGTTGACATTGTTATGAGTGGCTGCTTACTGGCACGTTCCAAGTCTCTTCTGCAACGTGTCCAGAATGCTTGTGCTCGATTTTGTTTCTCAATCCCTCCTAAGACGCATGTGTCACCTTACCTTGACCAAAGTAATTTACTTAGAATGGATGCCAGGCGCTCTCTTCACCTGGCTAGTCTACTCTTTGGCGTTGTGAACTTCCAGCGGCCACGGTATTTGTTTGAGAGGCTCATCATTTCTCGGCGCGTGGTTAGGGCTGCCACTAGATTGATATTTCCTAAGCATTGTAAGTACGGCTGCTTTTCGTGGTAGCTTCCGTTATGCTGCCACGAAATGTTGGAACAATATACCACCACCAATAAGGAATTCAAGTACGATTGGTTCTTTCAAATTTAAATTCAAAAAGTATTTGCTGGCTGTGCAAAAAAAAAATCACACTCTGTCAGTCCGTGCAGTGCTACATCCTTCTAATGATATGTAATAGTACGAGGGGCGTTCAATATAAAGTGAGAATGAGATGCAAACTCTTTCAATATTAGGAAATTAAATACTGGCCGGTAAAGCTAATCTATCTAGCTGATTGCTATGAAAAAAAAGTAACTGTCTTTTGTTTAAAAAAAAATACGGTAATTTCTTTGCAATGCTATTGAGTACGATAGCGAAAATGGAGAAAATTTAACTGCGCGCCGTTATCAAATACTTGTGTTTGAAAAATTTTTCTACGGACCAAGTCAATTTAGATTTGCGGGACACTTTAGGGTCTAATGCTCCTCCGTATTCGACAGTCGCACGTTGGTGCGCCGAATTTAGACATGGAAGAACATCGACCATGGACGACCCCCGCTCCGGACGCCCTACTACAGCAATAACTGAAGAAATTGTGAAAAAAGTTGAAAACTCAGTTTTGGCGGATCGTCGTGTCAGGGTTCGTTTTATTGCTGAAAATGTAAAGATTTCAACGGGGAGCGTGCATAATATTTTACATGAACGCTTGGGTATGAAAAAGGTATCTGCGCGTTGGGTACCAAGAATGCTTACTGACACGCAAAAACAAACTAGAGTCGAGATTTGTCAAGAAGCTTTGGACCTGATACAGCAAGACCGGGAACTTTTTTTGGCGCGATTTATAACAATGGACGAAACATGGCTCCATCATTACGACCCTGAAACGAAACTGCAGTCTATGACATGGAAAAGGCCATCATCTCCAACTCCGAAGAAATTCAAGGTGGGCCCATCTGCCGGTAAGGTCATGGGCTCTGGTTTTGGGATGGTAAAGGGGTATTAATGATTGAGTATCTCGAGCATGGAGCCACTATTATGGGCACATTATACGCCCAACAAATAGGAACATTGCGCGATGAGATCCGCGAAAAACGGCGAGGTAAACTCTCGAAAGTTGTGCTGTTCCACCAGGACAATGCCCCGGCACACAAGTCCATCGTTGCAATGGCTGCAATTCGTGATGCTGGGTTCAATATCCTTAAGCATCCTCTGTATTCACCAGATCTCGCTCCCAGTGATTTCTACCTATTTCCGAGATTGAAACAATACCCGAGAGGCCAGAAATTTGAAGACGACGACGCGGTAGTCGCTGCAGTACAAGATTTTTTAAGTACTCAAGATGAGACCTTTTTTAAAAATGAAATTTTAAGTTTAGAAAAAAGATTTAATAAGTGTATTATGCTAAAAGGTGACTATGTCGAAAAATAAAATGACATTTAGTAAAAGTTGTTTATAACATACTCATTCTCACTTTTTATTGAACGCCCCTAGTATATAATGTTGTGTAGGTATTTGTATATATATGATGTAATATAGTTATTTTATTTTGCACCACACCTTTTGCTTGGCGCCCTTCACTTTAGTTTAATACAAATGCTTAGGCCTAGCTTGTGTGTATTATTGTAACAGGTGGAGCTGTCGTGTAGCTCAAATCTGGGCTCTACAGAAAACCAGCGTTGCTGCACTCACTGTGTAGCAACACATGCTGAGTGGAGACCCTTTTTCGGTGACAATTGGTGTCACTACCATAACAAACTTGTGTATTAGGTGTTGTTTTCTACGTTTGGTGGTGGTACTCTTGTAACCTTAAATAAAATATTTTTCTTTCTTTCTTTCTTTCTAAACATTACATAGCATGTTTGAGAAAAATTGTTTCCCAAACCGTGGACTTAGAAAGGTATCCAAACTACGCGTTATACAAATGTTTGGGTAGCCGGAACAACTTGAACTCGGAATTTTGATATAGACCGCTACATCCAGCAGACTTAGTTGTACAGTTGCGGAATGAAAAGGTTCGTCACTTTTCGACTCTATGTCAACGAGTTAAGGTCGAAAAGTGACGAACCTTTTCATTGCGCTACTATACACATATTAAGGATAGATAACATTGACAACGCAATAAAATATACCTAGTTACCACTTGCTACAAAAGCTTTAGTTGAACAAGTAAGTTAAACCGGCATAATAAATGTCTTATGGTAGAATATTGTACTATAACATTTTTGGAAAAAAATTGTCTATGGTTTTGGTTAAAAAAAATAATCTTCGAACCTAGGGCAGATTATAGGAGATTGTAATACATTATAATTTATAGCATCCGTTATTTATTTAAGGCACCAAACTCTTTGTTAAAAGGGACTTAGAGGTAAAAGTTATAGGTAACAAATTAAAATTTGTCACATTCGTTACCAATCAGTAAAATGATCAAAGGCTGTTTCGACGACTAAAGATCAACCTCCAATAATATCAACGAAAACATGGAGTTTTTTTCTGTTAGGAAACTTACACGTGCTTACATCACGCCATCCGAGCTATACAAATCATAATGAACGGCATTACTTTACATACACCATCTGTCTGAACTCCTCATTAAATAGGGCGGGCCAAGAGCGGGTACTCCAAACAAAATAAGCTCTATTACTCAGGTACATAATGAGCTCAATAATCAATGTGTGTTGTATGTATCGCCGTGTGATTCCGACTAGCTTCTTTCTGAATACATACAACCGGCGATGTACTCGTAGATACCTCTATTCATTCTGTTTGGAGATCATTTTTGTGGCTCTATTATCTCGTTGAAGTACCCAGTTTTTCTTTGTTACCTGCTTCCCTTCGCTCTAAATAAAGCGACGTAAGACTCCATCGATCGACAAAAGGGCCAATTATTTACTACATTATACCCGTGGCTTCAAAAAATAGTAAAAAGGCTCCCTTCCCGGTAAGTTTCAATCCTTTCTTAGTGCGTTTATATGAACGCCAGTATAAACCCAGTATGTATAACCATAACAGAGGAAGTAGCGATGTCTCCCCCAGCAAGGGACACCGGTATTAAAGATTCCTGATGTCTCCCCCAGGGGGTTGACCAGGGGAGACACGGGTCCGAAGGGCCAAATAATATGTAGGTAAAGGTGTAAATGATACTCGTAAGTCAATGTTCTTGTAATTTGCCAGACAAAATACTAAATTATACGTAATATTTACTTCTGGCGTTGATCAATTTTATTAATGCGTATTGGTAGACCAGCCGAATCCGATACAGAAGGATTAAGTGTTTCCATCTATCAAGACCTAGCTATAACTTGAATCTAGGTGCAACTTTAATCCACGGGGATTTACAACAAGTCTAGCACGAGTTGGATCGTTTTGCAAACTAAGAATTACTTAGAGTTCTTAGTTTGAATCTCGCAAGTTTGTCTTTGGTGAACGATGCTTCAATTCAAGTTTGAGAACGAAAAATACCCAAGTGCAGCTAAGTATTTTATTTAAATAAGCGCTTCATTTAGTGCATTTTATAGTTATGATCGATATAACTGAACTAAGTAATATTGAGAGGAATATAAATCTTATCGTTTGTAAATATTTTCTTCTAGAACCGTTTTCGCGACTTATTCGCCGCTCCTGCAATTACACTTTTCATAGATTTTACTTAATTTTGGTACTCGGCAGTGCAGTGCACTTATATCTAACGGCTCGTTGTAACATCCTAAAGATTTTTGGATAGGTAATAAGGATCGCCGATATACATACCTATCTAAAACTTTACAGTCAAGTAAATGACACCGGTAATTAGTACTTATGACACGGAAGTAACCAGTGATTTTTTTTATTTAGTTATCTGTTAGATAAATTACATAGTGTAAAGAACAGCACGCCTTATACCTTACAAGAATAATTTATGGGCATGTCTACAACACAATTACAATTGGCAATGGTTTTTTGAAGGGGTGCTGATTATATTTTTTTTCGACAGTCGGCGTTCTGGAGATCGAGAAACTGCAGCTGTTTTATTTTTATCTCCTATTGTTTACTGGAAATATTTTTTTAAGTGTTCGAGATGACATTTGTGAGATATTACGGCTGACAAGCGGTTCGTGCTCAGTACTAAGAAGAAATAGAAAAAAAAACGAACTCGACTGTCACTTCTGTCAATGTCAAATCGTTTGAGTTTTGTTTGCTTTGCGTTTTGGTGTGCTCAGTGTGATTTTTGGACTATTTTTATCGACCTCCGCATAAAATCCGGACTTTCAATTTTACCGCATTTCTCCACGACCTATGCACGTTAATTGGATCACGATTGAATACTTTCGATCACTATTTTGGAACTGCTTCTTGGACAACGCAAAGCAAACGAAACGCAAACGGTTAGATTTCATTTGACATTGACAGAAGCGACAGTTGAATTCGTTTTTTTTTCTATTTCTTCTTAGTACTGAGCACGAACCGCTTGTCAGCCATAAAATCTCACAAATGTCATCTCGAAGACTTAAAAAAATATTTCCATAAAATAAAAGGAGATAAAAATAAAACAGCTGCAGTTTCTTAGTGTTGAAGTCGACCACTGTCGAAAAAAAATATAATCAGCACCTCTTCAAAAAACTTTACTTAGCCAATTGTTATTTATGCACAACAAAAATAAATTACTCTTACTTATTTCTAACTACGCCCTCCTAACCCGTGGCCTAAGCCGTGGTGGCGTAGTGGTTCGACCTATGGCCTCTCAAGCAGACGGTCGTGGGTTCGAATCAGGGCTCGCACCTTTGAGTTTTTTGGAATTCATGTGCGAAAATTGTATTTCAAATTTACCATGAGTTTTACGGTGAAAGAAAACAACGTGAGGAAACCTGCACACACCAGAGAAGAAATTCAATGGTGTGTGCGAAGTTTTCAATCTACAACGGGCCCGCGTGGGAACTACGACCCAAGCCCTCTCATTCTGAAAGGAGTCCTGTACCCTGCAGTTAGACGTATATAGGCTGGGATGATGATGATGATGGTGATGATTTCTAAATAACTTTATCCCGTGACTTTGCCCGTATTGAAAAATGTTACGGTGACATAAAGCACAACGTTCACTCAAACAACGCCATCTATGGATTGCAGACGATGTTACACGTCATCTTGAAAGCCGAAGCACTTCAACGTTCTTGGACAGCACCCTCTATTCTTGTTTAAACTAAAAATTATCCCAGAGGAACTCGTTACCGGGATATTAAACATCCTACGTTTCCATCCAGATCTTTATCCAACTGTACGCCAAGTTTCATCGAAACCATTAACCCATTATTGCGTGATTGACCAACATAATTCAAACATCCAAACATCTTCACGAACCTTCTCATTTATAATATTACTAGGACAGGATTATGAACTTTTACACAAAACCGGATTATAATGTTCTACAACCAGTTTACATTGATGACGGGGCTGATACTCAGACAAAATTGTTAAGCTGCGTACGGACTGCGCGCACTCGGGTACGCGTACCCGGGCTTGCGTGTCCTGGAACGCCATGTACGCGTACAGTGTACGTGTACGTGTACAGTACGTGTACGTGTACGTGTACAGTGTACGCGTACATGGCGTACGGACATGGCGTTCCAGGACACGCAAGCCCGGGTACGCGTACCCGAGTGCGCGCAGTCCGTACGCAGCTTTACGTAACTTCATGCAAACGTAAACTACGTGGTAATCAGTACCTCTACCATGAGTTTACACTAGTTTACGTGACCGTACTCGCTACGCTAGCGACGGCGAAAATTATTTGTATGGAGAATTGTACGGCGCCTCTAGCGGACACTTACGGAAGTACGATTCTCCATACAAATCATTTACGCCGTCGCTAGCGAGTACGGTCACTGTAAACTAGTGTAAACTCATGGTAGTGGTACAGGAAAAAGTAACGACTGGCCACGGCAAGCAACTTGAAGTAGTTTATAATTTCGAAACTGATCAGCCATATTTGCATTGTAAGACCAGTAGGTATAAGAAGTGACGGAAAAATAAATATAGAAAGATACAGACATAAGCAAAAACGACCTAAAATTTTACTTTATTTGTATAAATCTTATTTTTCTTTAACATACCTAATAAACTGTAATTTCATCTTTACCTCATCATTACGTAATTAAGTTTATTTTCTTGTAATTTCATTGGAATGCTTTTAGGTACTACTTAAGAAAATTAAGGTGGATGTAATCTAGTTACCAAATTACCTATTAACTATATTCAGTGATGTAAAATTGTAAATAATCTATGAGATCTAGGTTTCTATTTATTAGTATTTTATTTTAACCCTGTTCTCTTTTCTACTAGGTATGCCATTTTCCAGTGGGAAAAGAGTCTAAATGAAGTTCAAAATATTTACTATCTACCTACATTTGCAGTATTGGCATAACTACCACAAAAAGCACACGATTCAAATTTTAAAATATTAGGTCCATGGTTATTGCAATCTTTCACAAATAGCCAAAGGTTTCGCTCTACTTTTTACACTGTATGCTGATTCAACACATACATTTCGCTCGAAGAAACTAAGTCGTACAGTACCGGTAATAATACCTGATTGAGTGAGCAGGGAACTCAAAATATCTAACGCAACTCAATTGTTCAACTAGCCAATTTTTCAAAAAAATATATAGTGCAGGCTTGCGTTTAACCACTACCACGCCTGATAGAAAGCGAAGATAGGGCTTACGATAAAGCACGCTTGCCTAGTAAAATGTTCATTCACCCTATTAGACTTGAATTTAGGGGAATAAGCAGGAAGAAGGCAGTTGAGCGCGGTGTTGCGCGCGCCTTCAAGCAAAAATGGTTGAAATATGAGATCTATCTAATACCTTTAAACGAGCAATTCTTGTATAATACCTTTAAATAATACCTTTAAACGAGCAGTTTCAGAAACAGGATCTCGGAAACGGCTCCAACGATTTCGATTAAATTTGTTATGTGGGGATTTTCGGGGATGAAAAATTGATCTAGCTTGGTCTATCTCTGGGAAAACGCTTGGTACCGAGTTTCAACCCGAGTGGAGCTCGGTCGCTCAGGTACTATATTTTTGTTTTCAATTTCCACCATTTCAAAATTTTTGCAAAAATTTAATCTACTAAATAAAACCATGTACAATTATCGAACCTGCTCACAAAATTTCACCAGAATCAGTTAAGAATGCGACATGTAGAGAAGAACATCTGGACAGACATACGAAAGCATGTTTACCCAATTTGAAACGGAGACGCTTCGCTCGCGCATGAAGCATAAAGCTCGCTCGGTCAGTCAGTAACTGTTCCACCTTGGTTTTAACTAGTCTGACTGAATATCATTGTATTTTTTTTAATGTTTTAATTGTGGTTAGCAAATTATGTGTCCATATATTTATCGATGTTCAAACCGTGTCAAAGGAGTAACTGAATGTGATATACGAGGGGCGTTCAATATAAAGTGAGAATGAGATGCAAACTCTTTTAATATTACGAAATTAAATACTGGCCGGTAAAGCTAATCTATCTAGCTGATTGCTATGAAAAAAAAAACTAACTGTCTTTTGTTTAAAAAAATATACGGTAATTTCTTTGCAATGCTATTGAGTACGTAGCGAAAATGGAGAAAATAGAACTGCGCGCCGTTATCAAATAATTGTGTTTGAAAAATTTTTCTACGGACCAAGTCAATTTGGATTTGCGGGACACTTTAGGGTCTAATGCTCCTCCGTATTCGACAGTCGCACGTTGGTGCGCCGAATTTAAACGTGGAAGAACATCGACAATGGACGACCCCCGCTCCGGACGCCCTACTACAGCAGTAACTGAAGAAATTGTGAAAAAAGTCGAAAACTCAGTTTTGGCGGATCGTCGTGTCACGGTTCGTTTTATTGCTGAAAATGTAAAGATTTCAACGGGGAGCGTGCATAATATTTTACATGAACGCTTGGGTATGAAAAAGGTATCTGCGCGTTGGGTACCAAGAATGCTTACTGACACGCAAAAACAAACTAGACTAGAGATTTGTCAAGAAGCTTTGAACCTGATGCAGCAAGACCGGGAACTTTTTTTGGCGCGATTTATAACAATGGACGAAACATGGCTCCATCATTACGACCCAGAAACGAAACTGCAGTCTATGACATGGAAAAGGCCATCATCTCCAACTCCGAAGAAATTCAAGGTGAGCCCATCTGCCGGTAAGGTCATGGGCTCTGTTTTTTGGGATGGTAAAGGGGTATTAATGATTGAGTATCTCGAGCATGAAGCCACTATTACGGGCACATTATACGCCAAACAAATAGCAACATTGCGCAATGAGATCCGCGAAAAACGGCGAGGTAAACTCTCGAAAGTTGTGCTGTTCCACCAGGACAATGCACCGGCACACAAGTCCGCCGTTGCAATGGCTGCAATTCGTGATGCTGGGTTCGATATCCTTAAGCATCCTCCGTATTCACCAAATCTCGCTCCCAGTGATTTCTACCTATTTCCGAGATTGAAACAATACCTGAGAGGCCAGAAATTTGAAGACGACGACGCGGTAGTCGCTGCAGTACAAGATTTTTTAAGTACTCAAGATGAGACCTTTTTTAAAAATGGAATTTTAAGTTTAGAAAAACGATAATGATACGATATGATACGATATTTTATGTTTGTAAGTTTTTATGTAGGGTATAACCTCTCCGAAATTGTGTCACCTGTCTTCGGAATGTAGCTTCTGGTTGGACATAGTCTATATATTTTTTTATATATTTCTTTTTGGTTTTCCGGATCTAATACGTTGATTCATTGTGTGTCGCTGTGCCTACTCGTATTACAATTACTATGTTCTATGTTGTTTGGTTTTGTTTTCCCTGGCAAAATGTATAGAGCTGTTCACTACATTTTGTTTACATTTTGTTTATGTTTGGTTATTTAGGTTAAGTATTTTGTTTTTGTTTTTATGGATCCACTGAAAATCAGCGTTGATGCGCACTGTGCACCGACACATGCTGAGTGGACTCCTTTTTTGAGGCAACTCTCAATATTATAACTTATAATATATTAAGTATAAACTTGTACATGTTGGTGTTGTTTCAAAATAAACGATTTTCTTTCTTTCTTTCTTTCTTTCTATATACTAAGTGTATTATGCTAAAAAGTGACTATGTCGAAAAATAAAATGACATTTAGTAAAAGTTGTTTATAACATACTCATTCTCACTTTTTATTGAACGCCCCTAGTAACCTTCACAAAGGATCAGTCAAAGTTCCCCAACCATTCGATACCTATAATATTTCGGATTATTGCATCTTGTTTATGCAATTTATAGATAATCAGAATTAAATTTTAAACTCTACCGGATATCATAACATAAGTTCTTGGAAGGCAGACAGAGTTACCGTGTTGGGTGGCCAGGCTCAATCGAATCGTTTGTAAAAATAGGTCTAAAAAAATAGGCCAGGCACGAAGAAATCTCTTCCGTGAGTTCCTTGGCACCTGGCTCTATTTCTAGCCGAAATGGCATTGATAGGAACTCTACCCTAGACAGACATATTTTCGCCCCTTGAGATATTCTCTCTACACTCGTAGCCGCAGCGGCCGCTTAACCTGCTCAGGTAGACGTTGTTCTCTGAATAAAACTAATAATAACGACATTGAGTGGTCAATTGTTTAACTAAGTTTCATTCATGATCTCGGCTTCTTTACGGTCCACGGAGAGAGGGCGTGGGCCTTAGTTCTCACGCGGGCCCAGTGCGGTTTGGGAACTTCATACACAACATTGAACTTCTTCACTGGCGTGTGCTGGTTTCCTCACGATCCTTCCCTTCAACGTAAAACTCATGGTAAATTTCAAATGTAATCTAATCACGGACATAAATTCCAAAACTCACGAGGTATGAGCCCGGGCTCAAACCCACAACCCTCGAACCACTTACGACACTCACGACTTATCATTACGACGCGACTTATTAGAGGTAGAGTTAGTTTAATTACTATGTTAGTTTTTGCGCTTTCATACATGGCTGAGGAGATACAGGTCCACAGACGGTAACATAAAAGCGGGTTCATACAATCACATAATTATATTGTTGTACTGAACCCGCCCCAAGCTAAATATTATGTAAACTCTCAATAACAAAAGTCCGAAGCAATACGTACAACCGGAATGAAATCCGTTTGAGGACTTAATTTTCATATTGGCAATAGCCAACAAACATATAAGGACGCACTCAAATAAAACACAATACACTTGCAAAAAATACTATTTTATAATTGGAGAGGACAGAATCATTTCCATCATCCACATATTACAAACGGTTGCAGGTAATCGCAATAAAGGCTCAAAACATATTCATAAATACCAGAACGTAATTCGACTGATGCACGTGGAAATACATTTTCCGACGTTAGCGAGAATTTTTCAGGGTTGATTTCATTTGGCGTGAAACGCGAGCGGCCCAGGGGGCAATTTTTAAAACGACACCTGTGAAAATACTATTCGAAAATGGTGGAAATTCGCGTTGAACTCGAAATGCGAATACTAGACTATAAACCACGACTGTTATGAAGTAAACCCTGACAGATCGCACAACTGTGAAGTTTCCGAATATTGACAATGGTGACTCATAGGAAAAAAATGCTGCACTTACTATTCAGTCATACGGAACAAGTGTGTGTAGCAATTTTATTTTCCTGTGATTGACATTGTCAATATTCAGAAACTTCATAATTTTGCATTTTGTGTACTTTATTTTACATTAGGTACTTCATACAGCCGTTGACTGTAGTAAAAAAGTATGGTTCTATGTTTCAGTTTGTATTTAGTATGAAATATATACTCAATTGACTTATGCACCTAAAGAAACCCACTACTTTACTTTGCGGAGGTTTGTATCAATAAAATAGCGTAGTAGCGGAGAAGCAAGGTAAATGTACCTATGTAGTTAATTTAATTGGAGCGGTAACTTTGTAGCAAAACACGACTTTATCACTTTCGAATGATATTTTCACAGGCGTTATTCCATAAATCGACCCCCAGTCGGCTAGTGCGCTTGCCATTTTCACGCTTGTCAGTCATTGCAAGTTTATAATTTAGTAGGTATGTTATTATTTGAAATATACCTGAGCTTTACGGTGAAGGAAAAACTCGTGAGGACACCTGCACACACCTGCAAAGAAATTTAATGGTGTGTGTGAAATTCCCAATCCGCACCGGGCCCGCGTCGGCACTACTTCTGAATTCGTCTCATTCTGAAAGGAGTACTGTGCCCTCTAGTCTATATATAGATGATGAAAATTACTTTTTAACGTCACTCCGACAGTTCAAAATCACACTGGTCCCTGCCGCTATGCAAGATATATATCAGTTTGCGGATGACACTTGCCTCGTTGCTGCAGATAAAGACTTAAGGTTGGCGGAGAGGATGTTACAGAATGATTTTGACCGCGTATGTAAATGGTCCCATGACGCAGGCCTGGTCTTGAATGCAGAAAAAACCAAGTTGCTACATGTACATTCGAGCCAATCGAGATCGGTTGGATCAGTTAGAATTTTGGGACACGACCATCAGTGTCTCCACTCTCGGCAGACTGATGCTGTTCATTGTGGGTGTGCTCCATTGGAACAAGTTAGGAAACAAAAATACTTGGGCCTTATTATGATTGACAATCGTTTAAACTGGGGTGACCACATTGACTCAGTGTGTGTTAGATTACGAGCCATTATGGCGAAAATATATATCTTACGGAATAGAATTCCATATACAGTTAGGTTGAATATTTATAATGCACTAGTGGAAAGTATAATGTCTTATGGCTTGAGTAGTTATGGCCGTACTTTTAGCTCATATCTGGACAAAATGTATAGGCTACAGGTTAGGCTGCTAAAGTTAATAGTAGTACCCTATAGTATTAAGAAGGGATTAAAATGTGATGCCGAGTTGTTTACTGTATGCAAAGTCCTACCAGTCCAAGCAAAATTTAAATACCACATGCTAAAAGAACAATATTTTAGAACCGAAATCCAGCATGTAATTTCTCATCCAAAAATTACACGACAAGTAACAAATCGCATGCTTAAAAAGCCCCTATTTAATAATTTTTATGGTAGAAGAACATCAGAGTACATCATACCAGATTTAATAAATAACTTACCTCAGGAATGGAAAGACAACCTTACGCCAGCTAATATAGCAAACATCCTTAAAAAAGGAATGCTTCAAAAGTTGAATATGTTCACCTAAAATAATATGCGATCAAGCGTAGTTGGAGCAACCAGTACGCTTAGTATAAGTTTTACTTCAGCAAAATACTCCTCGATCGCGTTTACGTAAAAATATCAATTCTATGGAAACATGGACGCGCGGCCGCGGAGGCGCTGTCCATGTTTCCCTAGTAATTGATTTTTTTACGTAAACGCGATCGAGAAGTATTTTGGTGAGGTAAAACTTATACTAAGCGTACTGTACCAAATGTGCGCCGACCGGTTCTGCTCGTTGATAGAGCGACCGGCCGATGCGCCGCGATAACAAACTAGTAAATAATTAGTGCACGGTGTGTTAGATTTAAATTTTGCATCATGAGTTGTTGAATAGGTATTTTTTGTGTAACTATTGTATGATTTTGTTAGTAAACTTTAAGTACTGCGGAATGGAGCATCGAGACAAACCACTCTGGTTTAACGATGGTCTTATGTTATTGTTATGTATTTTTGATTTATGGTAATAAATAAATAAATAAAAAATAATAAAAGAACTTAGCTCTGCAGTTTAGTAGCTACTGCTACAAAAGTCATGGATGTCGCAGTACATTGCGAGATCGAAAAGCGAACGAGTCTGAAATGGTCAATCGAGTGCCGCCATTTTTTTTTCGATTTTTCTTGCAGGCCTAAACTAGGCCTTACAGAGACATCTTACGTACATTATTTATCTCTAGACGCATTCATAACCCTCCTCCGGGCAATAGGGTAAAAATAACGGTTTTTTAACCCACGCCACAAAAAGAGGGGTGTTATAAGTTTGACCTCTGTGTGCTAGTGTGTGTCTGTGTCTGTCTGTGGCATCATAGCCCTTAAACGGGTTAACCGATTTGGATGCGGTTTTTTTTTTATTTGAAAGTAGGTTTCTTGGCGATGATTCTTAGACATGTTTCATCAAAATTAGTTCAGCCGTTACAAAGTTATCAGCTCTTTTGCCAACTGCGGAAGGAATCTTAGACCCATAATGGGCATTTACTCTATTTACAAACATATTTGTGACCTAATTACGTTGGGGATTTTAATTTCTTTGAATTTATAGTTATTGCACCAAGGTTTAACATTCATGCTGGGCTACTACGGAACTGTAAGTGCAAGTGATTAGAAATCTATCCTTTTTACTGGTATTTGTCAGTTGAGGAGTGGTGTGAAATTGTAGGTACTAACTAGTACCATTCTCTTAAAACTATGTGTAAACGGATACTTTTCACTTATCACTCTGCCAAGAAGGTCCCTAATCATTAACACTAATGACAAGTACCTAAGCTCATATGAACCTAGCGTAATGGCCGATGCGAATATTAAATCGAGAACTAAATACCTCCTTAATTAAAAACGGACTGCTCTTCGTTACCAACTAGTCATTTACCGATACACAATTTATTTTCAGACTTGCAAAGGGATTAATTAAAACGAACCCGAATGCACGCTTTATTGCACAATATTCGTACCTAAAATAAAATATAACCGCAACACACAGTATTACCAATTTACGAATTTCGCTTCGGTTACTCTTTTAATTTTAATGCGGTTGTGTGCAGAGATGTGCAAAATACTTTATGAAATGTATTTAAATACAAAAAGCAAATACTTCTTGATTTTTCTATTTCAAATGCAAAATACAAAATACTTTTTAGTTATGTATTTTACATACTAAATACAAAATACGTATTTCCAAAATGCTTTTCCCAAATAAAATACTTTTAGATTTTAACAGCCTGTTCATTCAGGTTTAAATACCTAAGTTTTTTTTAACAAAGTATATTTTGTTAGATTTTAATTTTGTAACCAAACCGTAGATCGTATTAGCTGATATGTCAATAAAATTCAAAACGGGTAGGTACATACCCACATTAGTTTAAGTGGAGGCACATGCGCCGTCCTCCGCATTTAATATTTATTTTCAAATAAAAAAGAAAAACTGACTATCTCACTGGCTGACTCATCAATGCCAATCCTTTAACCCTTGGATCTTGAAACCTGATTTTAATAATGTATATTGTAGACAGTAATATAATAAAACGATTTCATCGAAATTTCCAAGGCACAAGGAGTTTAACAATGAAAGCAAAACTGCTTGCACAAGCTAGTAAGTAAGTAAAAATACTTAGAATCTTGTACAGTAAACTTATCAGTTCAGTGTTGCCGTATTGAGGGAAATAACTCATAATTGTTTATCAAATTTATTGATTTTGTCGGCTGAACTTAACAAAAAGTATTTTGCATTTTGCAAATACAAAATATGTTTCAAAAGGTATTTCAAATAAAATACAAAATACTTTTCCTAGAAAAGTATTTAAATACAAAATAGAAATAGGTATTTTGTATTTTGCATTTTAAATACTAGTATTTCAAATAAGTCACATCTCTGGTTGTGTGACATAAATAGTATACGAGTTTGCATAAAATTAAAAACCTGTAATGAAGTAGGTATTTATTTGTGCAATGTCAAACAATGCAACTAAAATTGGACTGCACTGTGGCATTATACGTTTTTAATTAGAACGAAATCAAAAATACCTACTTCGAGTATATTAAACATGCATTATTAGATCAGGGAGTTAGGGGGCGTCCATTAATTACGTGAGGTATTCAGGGGGGAGAGGGTCAAGCCAAATCTCACCAAATCTCACTTGGGAGAAAGAGGGGGTCTCAGCAAATATCACGTAATTTTTTTCTGGCAAAGAATTAGTGCCTAAATGCTAGAAAATTGAGTTAAATTTTTAAAGTTTTGAAAATCTAATCTTCTCACACGTTTGTTATAAAAAAATGCAAAAACACAAATAATTGAAGAAGAGCAATAAATTAAAAAAAAAGAAAATGTGTCCCCTGATTTTTCAACCATTATAAAATTTTTGAAACATTTCACGTGAGATAGTGGGGGACGGGGTCGAGGCGAATCTCACGATATCTCACCAGGGGGGAGGATAGTAAAAAAATCCTCAAAAACGCCTCACGTAATTAATGGATGCCCCTTATTGTTGCAATGTACCTACTTCTTACCTAACTAGCTTTTGCCCGCGACTCCGTCCGCGTGGAATTAGTAATTTGGGCAGCTTATTTTTTTTTTATCCAATTTTTTTTTCATCAATTATGGCTCTCCTTAGTTCCTCGATATTAAAAAAATTACCCCCCCCCCGCACAGCAACCCCGAACCCCACCCCCGCACCCCTCCGAACCCCCTGCACGCCCTCCCATACAGCACCCTCCGCACACCCGCGTTCGTCCCAAGTCAAGCGTGCCCTACAGAAGTTTTACTTCAAGTTTTACCTTGGTGTTTTTGTCAAATATCTTGAAAACGGTGCAGATCAATGAAACTTTAATCCCCCCTCCGAAGCCCCCGCATCCCCTTACCCGCACCCTCAACCCCCCCCCACCCCCTTGGTGTTTTTGTCAAATATCTTGAAAACGGTGCATCCTACGGCAAAATCAATGAAATGTTCATCCCCCCCCTTAAAACTCAAAACCCCCGATTTTGAAACATTCTTCCGCTCCGCTCCGCTCCTATTGATGTTAGCGTGATGATATATAGCCTATAGCCTTCCTCGATAAATGGGCTATCTAACACTGAAAGAATTTTTCAAATCGGAGCAGTAGTTCCTGAGATTAGCGCGTTCAAACAAACAAACAAACAAACAAACAAACTCTTCAGCTTTATATATTAGTATAGATTAGTATAACTCGGAAAGAATAAAAAAATCTTAGCCAAAGTTGAAAGACCAATAAATTCAACCTTAGGCCAAATTATCATGAATAGTAATGAAATCGTGACGCTCTACTGTTTCCTCACCACTTAATGTACATAGCTACTCAGTTAAGGGTGTGTATAGTTTTCACGTCGCCAATTCCACAGAGCCTAAAGACGAAAGTCTTCAATCAGTGCGTCCTACCCGTCATGACATACGGTGCCGAAACATGGACACTCACTGTAGGGCTGGTCCACAAATTTAAAGTTGCTCAACGTGCTATGGAAAGGGCTGTGCTCGGAGTTTCTCTAAAAGATCGAATTCGTAACGAAGTGATCCGACTGAGAACCAAAGTTATCGACATAGCCCACCGCATCAGCACGCTGAAGTGGCAATGGGCAGGCCATATAACCCGAAGAACCGATAACCGTTGGGGTAGACGAGTTCTTGAGTGGAGACCACGGATTGGCAAACGTAGCGTGGTACGTCCTCAGACTCGGTGGAGCGATGATCTTCGCAAGGCGGCTGGCAACAGCTGGATGAGAGTGGCCGAGGATCGTGCTCAGTGGCATGGGAGAGGCCTATGTCCAGCAGTGGACGAACATAGGCTGATGATGATGATGATGATGATGATGATGATGATGATGATAATATTCACGAATTACTTAGGTCCGTTTAATTTCATGGCTTCGTTCAGCCTTGGTGGAAACGGGAAAACTAATTTTAGCTATGAAAATAAACGATCCTAATTAGGGGATACTCACCCTTATGCGCTACACAACTTTACACATATCTGGTGAAAAAACAGCCTAAATACAGGTTTGTCACCATTCGTCTTTGAGAGACCCTTTGCTAAAATCGGATAGAGTCGTAGGAAAAAAGAGAGGGAAAGGTCCCTGAATTAGTCCCTTTGAAAAAAACTTTCTGCACAATTTATTGCGGCGCATCCTTCTGCCCATCCGGGGTTTACCTATGTACAATCGGCCCAGACGCCAGCTTGACACCTTAAAAGCCCAGTTTGCGTGCAGTGGCTAGACATCTGTCCATACCAATCCATACCAATGAACTTCAACGGTTGCAAGCAAATTTGTTTTGAAACTGGCAAGCTGGCGCTTGGGCCGATCGTACTTCCGTCTAATCTTTTAAAAATAGTTAGTTACATATAAATCTCACGAAGATCAAGTTAAAAAGGCCTAAAAACACGTTTCTCGTATGAGAAAAAAACGTTTCTCGTTCTGAAATACAAAATCGGCATTGATGAAAATTTCAAGTGTCCTGCTATTAAAGTTCAAGAGATAGAGGCCTGTGGCAGACCTACAAACGGGCAGACAGCGGAGTCTTAGTAAGTTGGCACCCTTAGGGTACAGAATCCTGAAAAACATGTACTTATAAGAGCCTCTGCGACCTATTTATTAAATAAACTTTTGATTTTGATAATAGGTATGAAATTTAATAAAAGTACCTTTTTGATTTTGATAATAGGTATGAATTTAATAAGAGTACTTGAACTTTAAGTAGATAAGTGTATTACTGGCGCGGATCGGCGGGAAATGCGTTATCATTATCAATGGAGATGCGCCGGCGCAGCTCTATCCTCGATCTAAACGCGCGCAGTTGCGTGCTGACCGCCGAGTGAGGCGCATGCGCGAGTGAAACGCGATCGCGTGTTAACTTAAATCATGGTGAGTGTCCCGTGATCATTGTGGATTGGCTTCTGTGGTGTTTAGTTCCAATTTATATGTTCCGTGAAGCATGTGCATATTTAAGGAATTTAAAAAATGATAAAAGAAAATGTTACACGCATTTGGTGATTAAGGTTAAAACTTAGCAGCAAAAAACTGCAGACGGGCTAAAATATGCAGTAAACAAAGTTTGTCAATTTTACACCCGTCGCGAACGCTATTAACTTTATGGCGGAATTTTTGGGGTAGTTTTAACGCATTGTGTTTCATCGGATCATCGTAAAACTTTATGTAGGAATGTAGTACACACACGAGTAAATTTTATTTTATGTCAAAATCAGCTCTTCTCCGCGGCTTCATCGCGCGTATTAGCAGTCTAATTGGATTTCTGGAATATCACTAAATTCCCATGGGCATTCCCAAAAAGTACAGTGTAGTCTTAATTGTATGACGAACACGAGTGCAAACTTTTAATGTCTTTAGACTTACCAGTTAAGATTTTACATGGATCCTGCAGGAAAGTCAGGATAAAAAATAGCCTACGTGTTATTCCAGACGTCCAGCTGTCTACGTGCCAAATTTCAACCAAATTGGGAATGTCTAAAAAAAATTACCAGTGGTTTTTATATTTTTTTTGTATAGAAAAGTCAATTATAAGAAACTAATTTCAATATTTTGTCACTTCGTTCACTACTTTTTTCAAAATTAATTATTGCAACTATTTTGGTGGATGACATCAGATTGTAATTGAGGGCTCCCACACTGCCAAATTTCTAAATCTATCTAAATGCGTACGATAAGGCAACCCCTTTAATTATTTTTTGCGTGGTGGTACACTGTAACTAGTGTCACTTTACTGGCGCTGTCAAAGTGCTAGATGTCAGGCAGTGGGTCCAAATCAAACTCCGTAGTTATAATCCACGCGTAAATTTGTGAAGAATTCTAACCACACAGAATAAAGTACGACTTGGACCGGTCACGCAATTTACACCAAAGTCAAATGAAGGTCATTGCTTATTTGTTATGTAATAAATTCATTATATAATATTAAAATTAAATAACTACAGAAAACGAGTTAAAAACCATTTATCTCGAAATGGTTTTCGATTTACTATACATTGCAAAAAAATAGACATCCCCAATTCGTAGAGCCGTTTTAGTGTGAAAGAATAACAAACAGACACACGCGTATGAACGCACGCACAACACAAACTTTCACATTTATAGTAGGAATAAAATCGTGTCACCTGAGATTTTTAATATAAAGAAATTGCAATAGCTCTCAACATTGTTGTTAGGTACTGCAGTTATCCTAGACACACCTGCGTAATATTTATGATTACTAAATTGGCATGCCATTAAATCGCATCACTAATTATTTATAGCAAATTGCAGCAAAAAATTCAAGGTTTCTTGCGAAGATCCTTTGGCTGTACTCGTATTTAAAGGAAATTCTCTCTGTAAAAATTGTGACTTGAAAAAGCCAAAAGCAGTAGGTATCACGTCGCTATTTGTGGGACGCACGCCAAGGTACACATTATAAAAAAGTGCAATATACTTAGACTGGTGTATTTTTTCCTCGACTGTATCTTGCTAATACCGTAAAATGTATCACACAAACACAATCTTGCACAAACTTGTGTTAAGTTTATGAGTGTGAAGTGATACAGTATAATTAAATAATGTTTACGTAGGTATTGATATACTTAATAATAAATAATAATAAATACATAAATAAACGCGAATGTTTGCGCAATATGAGGGAGGCCTACGTCCAGCAGCAGCAGTGGGACAATGGCTGTAGATAGATAGATAGATAAATAAATAAATGTGAACGTTGGTGCCGTTTGTGGTTTGTGATTCGACAACAGCATGGATTTGAGCGAAATATTGGACAGTGGCTTATGCGCGCGGCTTTGCCCCAGTAGGTAAATTAAAAATTCAAGTGTTCCCTATCTTGTTTGAATTTCGATAAATCGATAAATATCAGTACCTGGGCGACCGAGCTTTGCTCGGACTAAAACTCGAAAACACGCTTTTTCTCAGAGATAGACCGAGCTAGATCGATTATCACGCGTCAATTCACACCAATTGATCTAGTACCAAAGTAAGCAAAGCTTGTGTTATGGGTATGATTAGGCAACGGATAAACATACTTATTTAAATAGATAAATATATTAAATACATAATTAAATACCCAAGACTTCATAAAAATATCTGCCGCAATGCGGGAATCGAACCCGGGACCTTATGCTTCGTAGTCAGGTTCCCTAACCACTAGGCCATTTAGTCGACGATAGTTGGATTAGTTTTCTGTAAAACGACTGTAAAGGTTTTTCATTAAAATATGTAAATCAAAATATATTCCTTTGACACAGTACACTTTAAACATTGATCACTGTATCCATATTTGTCAAATAGAATTAAAAAATCCTAAAAAACTGTAACAGGGCTATGAATAGTAGTGAAACTACCTGCATAAATATTTCGGATCTATTTTAAAACATCTTGTATATAGGGATCGGTCAGTATGGGTAAGAACAACGGCCCAACCCCTCTCAGTCAGAGAGGAGGTCTGTGCCTTGCAGTGGGGCGTACCTATAGGCTGGGATGATGATTGATGATGATGAGTATGGGTAAGTCTGAAACTGATCTGTTTTTAGAAACCTTGTGACTTATTTAAGTGACAAGAAGAACTGCGTTCAGAAATTTAAAAAAGTTTATTGAAAATTTTCATTATTATTTATATACACTTAAGAGCATAACTGAACCAATGTCTACTACTTTGATATGTATCTTCAATTTATGTAAAAAGGGTAAAGAATTATGTTGACGTATAAGTATTTACTGTTAGTGCACATTATAGAGATGGTCTGTCCATCATGTACAATACAATACAATACAAATATTCTTTATTGATCATGTAATTGGTGATCAAAATATTGTATTTTGTCTATAAGGTGAAAACAGCATTGAAATAAATTTTGCACTGACCTTTGTCAGTGGCGGGTACACTAACTAATTTCATTAAAAACATAAAGCTCTCTTATGATCTTCATATATTTTGACACCCATCCCGTTACCATTCGTGCAAATGAACTAATGATAGTTAATGTCTAAAAGTTTCCAATGTTTAAGACAGAATTAAAGCCTATGACTTGTATTTCCGCACGCCCTTTGAAACAGTATAATTTCGTATTTTTTTTTACGCTACAATTTAAAAAAAATATATCGGAAGGTCTAAAATGCTGTATTTATAAATCAAATAACTGACGAGTCTTTATAATGAACAGCCACTCTCTTAAACTAGAAGGACACTCTAGTAGTAATTACAGAAATAAATATTAGGTGCAAAAGTGAATCAGTGGTCCGCTCCATACATCTTTTCATTGATTCAGTTTCGCACCACACTATTTGGTAACAATAAATTTTCTGTAATAATGTCTCTGGTGCAAATTGTTTTTTAGTTATTTTATACAGGTATTCAAACTGTTGTTAAGGAAGTTAAAGGTGTTGCCTATCACCTGTGGTCAGATAATTAGCGGGTTTTGAAAAAAGTAAAAATTTTACAGTTTTGGCTAGAGCATAAGTAAAAAGTTATACATGATAAACAGGTCATCTGTGGACAGGTTGTGAAATATTTTCATGATCTATAAATTGTACTTGAATCATTTAGAACATCCTGAACTATTATCAATTTATGTGCATATTACTAAAGTACTACTATTGACTCACTTTTGCTCTTAACTGTAGATATATCCTATCTACACATGTAAGTAGGTATACCATATTTGAAGTCAATTGCAATCCGACCACTAAAATGGGCAAAATTTTATAATCTTGATTTGGTTATCGACGGACGGGTACCGAATCCGGTTCGATTGCCGAATCAAGCAAGTTTATTTTTATCTTTGAATGCAGTTTTTCTTGTCACTAAAATCGACGACAAGGTTCTATAGAACAGATCTTTTTATGGGTTATAATTTCAGACTTGCTATACTGACCGATCTAAATGTAACACCGTGATTCGAGTGAGACCTGGGTAGAGTTGCCAGATGGTGGCCCTTATTCAATCTTTGAAGCCAAGCGCAAGCATCGAAACCTATAAGTTGCCATTATTCAAATTTTATCTTAAACACAATTCGTGAAAATACCTACCCAATGCATATGACGCGTATTTAAATAACGATTTAATCAACAGTTTAATCATAGATAAATTTAAATAATCTTACGTTATCTTGTATCGATTAGTTGTTAAATTGTACTAAACACGATGTTATTGCATTTTATTACTATTCCCTTTAAACGTTCTTCGTTGACACGAGTCTACAACGACAATAGCAAAATATCTTGCTACTCAAGACGGATCTTCCTTAATAAAGTTAACATAACATTATTACACATAACGTTGAAGTGGCATAATATAAATTCGCATAATTTAATCCAGCATAACATTATCTGGAATAACTTTATGAAACACAAGGGTAGTAATTATGGATTTATAACAAAAAACTTACAACACGTCTTGGATTAGCCTTAAATAACAGTTTTCTATGAATAGACTTGTAGTAAACATATATTCACCAGTTGTCTAAGTTTTTGTGGTAATTAGTGTATAACTTCTTGATTTGCTTGATTGACAATATCCGCCCTATAGGTTAAACAAAAGTCCAATTTTTTTTTATCCCCGCTACATTTTAACTAGGTAATTACCTACCTAAAATAACTATATTTTTTATCCTCCCTTGTATACTAATTTCATCACTGACTTTTTATACGTTGAGAGAATTATCCTGAAGATGGAGCAGAAGTCAGGGTAGTTTTGCATCAGGGGCGAATTGGAAACTGTTCTCGTTTTGTGCCCAAACTGCACCGTAGCTCCCTCCATCTTGTTATGCGTCTTCTATTATGCATTATTATGCGGTATAATATAAACCACCTCATATTATGGACAACAAACAATACTTACATAAATAAATAAATAAATATCACGGGACAATTCACACCAATTGACCCAGTCCCAAAGTAAGCCAGGCAAAGCTTGTGTTATGGGTACTAGGCAACGGATAAACATACTTATATAGATAGATACATACTTAAATACATATGACACCCAAGACCCGAGAGCAAACATTCGTATTTTTCATACAAATATCTGCCCCGACACGGGAATCGAACCCGGGACCTCAAGCTTCATAGTCAGGTTCTCTAACCACTAGGCCATCTGGTTGTCAAACATACACGCGTGTTATAACTACTATTATACTATTACTTATACTAATTGTCCTTCGTGTTATCTTGGGTGAAAATTCATGTTCTCTCAGATTGCATGGACGCTAGAAGTAATTAGAATGATAATTCCTTAGGCACGGGAAGTGTTATTAAAGAGATTAATAACGTTTTACAACACCTAATCCTTGATAACGTCTTGTATGTTGAAAAAACCGGCCAAGAGCGTGTCGGACACGCCCAGGATAGGGTTCCGCAGCCGTTACGAAAAAATCATCGCATATCTTATTATTATTAACTCAGACAAGTAATATTTTTAGCTGGGTTCGAATCCCGGTAAGGGTATTTATTTGAGTAATGAGCACGAATATTTTTTCCTGAGTTATGGATGTTTTCTATGTATTTATGTATTTATATATCTATATAAGTATGTTTATCGTCGTCTAGTACCCGTAGTACAAGCTTTGCTTAGTTTGGAACTAGATCGATTTGTGTGAGATTGTCCCCTAATATTTATTTATTTATATTATTTAATGATAATTACGGAAAATTATAATATGGGAAATCATAGAGACCCGTCAGAGTTGTCAAAGGACCACACGGTAGGTACTAGCCCCAAAAACCCTCATTGAATCGAGCGCTGTGTTGTTATGTCGTTTTAGCCGTATGTGCGCCTTGCTCTCTCTAAAATCGTTTGGACATACCATTGATTGAAACATTCCGATTGCTGGGTCACATGATCCATCACCTCGGTTCATTATCCATTGAGTGATCAACTTCACGGTCATCGTTCTTACAATTACAAGTAAAACGGATGGTTTCGTGTTTCTTTTCCACGGTACCTCTCGTTCGCAGTAAAGGCGACTTTCGAATCGCAATTCTTTCGTCTACTTTACTTGATGCTAATGCATTAAGGTCCTACCGAGTTTTTCGCGCTAATCGATTTTGGGTGGGCAATTTCGGGCGTGGGGGAGGCACGATGGCTCAAGATAGGTTGGTTGGACTGCGCGTGTTTTTGGGTATTTTCATCTTATTACTAAAACAAATACATATTTTAAAAATGTACCATAACTACGCCCCAGAAAACATCTTGTTTTATTAACATTCAAAAGTCATGACCTGCCGTGCAGTATTAGCGTCGTAATTTTATTTTTTAGAGACGACTTTGGATTTTTTTCCTATCGAGCGAACTACAAGTAATCGTGTTTCGACAAACACTTGTCGCTAGAGTGAATCCTCAAATATCTTACATATGAATTTCAGGAGTATAGCATTGCTAGTAATGATACAGCACGAGTTTAAATGAATGCAATAAATGCGCCAAAAACACGGTAGGGCCTTAACGAATGAAACTAATGAGTACAGTGTAAGATCACACCGTAAAATTCAGCCGCTCTGTTTTTGAACGAAATGTTACTTAAATAACTATAAATTCAAAAAATTAAAAACCCCCAACTCCATTAGGTCACACATGTTTAAATGCCCACTATGAGTCTAAGTTCCCTTCCGCAGCTAACAAAAGAAATGATAACTTTGAAACGGCTGAACCAATTTTGATGAAACATGTCTAAGAACCATCGCCAAGAAACCTGCTTTCAAATAAAGAAAACACCGCATCCAAATCGCTTCACCCGTTTAAGAGCTATTATGATGTCACAGACAAACAGGCAGACAGAGACACACAGACATAGCGGTCAAACATATAACATCATATAACATATCTTAGTTGATATGACGACCAGACGGCCTAGTGGTTAGAGAACCTGACTATGAAGCTTGGGGTCCCGGGTTCGATTCCCGTGTCGGGGCAGATATTTGTATGAAAAATACGAATGTTTGTTCTCGGGTCTCTGATTAACATCGACTAGGTACTCATCAAAAAAGCCGTGGTAGCGTTCGACCTATGGCTTCTCAAGCAGAGGATCGGGGTTCGAGCCCGGGCTCGCACCCGAAGTTTTTCAGAATTAACGTGGGAAATTCATTTGAAATTTACCATGAGCTTTACGGTGAAGGAAAACATCGTAAAGAAACCTGTACACACCTAAGTAGTCAATGGTGTGTGTGAAGATCCTAATCCGCACTGGTCCGCGTAGAAATTACAGCCCAAACCCTCTCATTCTGAGAGAATGTCTGTGCCCTAGAATGGGACTTATGTAGGTTGGGATCATCCCGGAAAAGTGTAAAGTTCCCGCAGGACCATCAGAAGATTGCGGGCAATATCTAGGTATTAATAAAAAAAAAGGTGCAATCAGCACTATGATGACATTTCTAAAGATTGCTAAGTTTATAACACAACAAAAAATGATGCTTCTTTAAAATGACGTTTAATTTCCTTAAGATGTTTATACCTATCACGTGTACAAAAACTTTTATGATGAAACTTACTACCACGGCTTTACTTTGATAAAAACCTTTTAATTTGGTCACGCTTCTCGTAAAAAGAGAAAAAACATGTAGAGTCACAACTCCGAGGTTTTTTGTTGAGGGTACCTATTCAAAAGGTCTAATAGTGATACAAACAGATATTTTAAAAACATACACAACCTGACACCAGGCGAATGGCTAAGTTATACTTAACAGGTCTGGGAAAAAAAAACATTAAGACGAATTGAGAACCTCCTCTTTTTTTTGAAGTCGGTTAAAAATAACAATAAAAGGAGGGCAGATTTGTAAGGACTCTGACCTAATGACCAATAACGACAAGATTATAAGTTAAGTATGAAGTATCTTTTTCTATTTATTTTTTTCAACTTCATTTTTTTTTATTACTTTTACGGTCATCCCGTGAAACTATATATTTCAAACTAAATACAAACTGAAATATAGATGCACAGAAAAAACCCCAGAAAAAAGACCAATGCTGGGAATCGAACCCAGGTCCTCAGCGTTCCGTGCTGCGTGCTTACCCCTACACCATCACTGGTCTAGAAGTTAGCGACCAATTTTTCCCACACATCGTACACTTCAGTCTGTTATAATCACATTATGCAGTGATAAGCGCGCATCTATGTTATGCCCTCTACAGAGAGACTTTAACACTCCTTCGGAGCTAACCGCTCACCTGGACCAAGACGCTGGAAGCTGAGGACCTGGGTTCGATTCCCAGCATTGGCCTTTTTTCTGGGGTTTTTTCTGTGCATCTATATTTCAGTTTGTATTTAGTTTGAAATATATGGTTTCACGGGATGACCGTAAAAGTAATAAAAAAAAATGAAGTTGAAAAAAATAAATAGAAAAAGATACTTCATACTTAACTTGTAAAAGTTGGCTTAGTAGCGCCATCTCTTGGTTCAGGTGAGCGGTTAGCTCCGAAGGAGTGTTAAAGTCTATCGGTAGAGGGCATAACATAGATGCGCGCTTATCACTGCATAGTGTGATTATAACAGACTGAAGTGTACGATGTGTGGGAAAAATTCGTCGCTAACTTCTAGACCAGTGATGGTGTAGGGGTAAGCACGCAGCACGGAACGCTGAGGACCTGGGTTCGATTCCCAGCATTGGTCTTTTTTCTGGGGTTTTTTTCTGTGCATCTATATTTCAGTTTGTATTTAGTTCGACAAGATTATGTCATTTGAAAGGTTTTTTCGTATTCTACAACTTTTTGTATGGCGGGAAAACGCTAATCACTGTGTAAAAAAAGAAGTAATTAAAAAAACTAAAAAACCCGACTGCGGTGTAAAACTAAAAAGTACAAAATAAGCAAATAAGACTGGGTGTGCTGTTAAGGTTGATAAAGAGGTTTTTCTTTAGGAAATTAGAACATTGAATTCTCGCCCTTTTCCACCTTTCCCGGTAGTTTACACTATTATGAATAGACTGAAAATATGATTAATTAAGAATTAAAACATTGAGAACTAAGTTTCATAGCAGTCGGGACCCATTTGCAAATTATAAATCGAAAGAAAATTAATGGGTCCCATGAAACTTACACCCTGTATTGTAATTTTTTATTCAATAAATACAGGGTTATTTTTAATTCACTGGCATCTTCTTAACCCTGAATTCCTATCACTCAAACAAATGTTTTTTGTTTTACAACTTTTTAAAATGAAGCACTTTTTTTCCCATACAAATACACAGAGTATCGTAAAAATAAGAGTAGGTAATCTCAAATTTTCAAAACGTTATTACACCAAAAATATTAAGTTATGACAAAAGCCGTAAAACAAAAAACATTTGTTTAAGTGGTAGGAGTTTAGGGTTAAAAGGATGCTAGTGAATTACAAATAACCCTGTATAAATTGTGCCTAATTTATGTATTAACTTGCTACTCCTCAGCTAAAGCGTGGCAGTCAAGGAGAAGCGAGCTTAGTCTAAATTCATGGATATGGAGCTCTGAAAAGTAACACGTCAAACCCCTGATATGATTTAACTAATTCATGGGTTCCCATACTGTGGAACGCGCCCCCATTTGGGGAGCGTTGCGTGTACCCAGGGGGCCCGCCGAGCATAAAAAGGATAGTTTTTTTATATAATTCATCTTAAACAAAGGAAAGTGATAACATTACGAATTTTGCAGTTTACAGTTACGAGTTTTTTAGTTTTAATATAACAGATAAGGGCGTAGTCATTTAAGAAAACAAACAGTGGAGGCGCATATTGTAAATTTTCGAAAACATTTTTTTTATAATAGGGGGAAAACAAGTTCCGCGTTTCAGTTCCACAAACCAGGCAGGTCACCTGATGGAAGGCAATCACCACGCCCCATGGACATTCATAACACAAGTTGAGTTACGGATGCGTTGCCGGCCTTTGATAAAAGCGTAGGCTAGTTTTTGAAAATCCCGGAAATACTGTTCCACAAAAAACTAACTGCAGTAGACTGCCAGCTATTGCGCTCGTGAAAATACGAATTAATTTAGAAGTATTTATGATCACTGTGTAACGCAGCATCCTATCAGCAGCCGTTATTTTCCATTCTAACCTATTTACATAACAAAGCCTCTGAGACCGAGTAAGAAGTAACATCAGGCATTCGAGCTAATTACGTAACTGATAAAGCCTGAAAAACAGATAACAGTCTCTCTGTCAACAACTGCAAACAGACGTTATAACGCTTGTGAATGTCTTGTTCCTTGAATAAATGTTACACTAATTTATCAGAGGAAGCGCTGTTTTTACTCGGAGGGGTTTATTACTTCTAGCTAGGAGTTATCGCGGAGATTGTTCGTAAGAAATAATGTTACACAATGAAGAACAGAATGTGTCATTAGACTTCTTAATTGAATGCACAAATGTGCTAGCTTTAGGTTGCCTTCTTGACGTTTCTTCTTCTTGGCCTTTTTTGACAGTTCGAACGAAAGTTCAGTCTGCTAATAATGTGTACAAATAATAATAATATTATTAGGGATGATCAAATAAATGAAAAATTACAACTACTAATTTTATTTAATCACAATAGGTAAAGTTACAAATAATTGCAAGTCGAACGAAAATATGGAGAAAACACTTTCTAATCTTAAAATTAGGCGCGAAAGGATAAGCTCAGAGCAATACGACCGTCCTATGCCAAGTGCCCGGTAAGAATAGCCCATGAGACTGAGCTCCGGCGCTCACCACTGACATAACGGCGACGGAAGTCAATTGACGATCTCTAAAATCAACGCAGTGGTGTTGCAAGTCTTATTTATTCCTAATAATATGTAGTTTTAAAAAAACTAATAAACACGCATTGTCATCGGTCCTTGATAAGTATGCCAAATTTCGAGTTAATCCGACATTTTCAAGGGGGTCAAAATTATGTTCAAAGTTTCCGTTACATACTAACATACGCATGAAGCTAATTAAAGCGTGTTAAAAAACAATGTTTTTTAACCCTGACGCTAAAAAACAAAATTGCATTGAATTAAACGTTAACTAACGCGAACGCATTCAAGACGGTTCGTTCTGTCAAAAATTTACACTAGAAGCACATGATGTTCGTACTAAAAAAACCGGCCAAGAGCGTGTCGGACACGCCCAAAGTAGGGTTCCGTAGCCACTCCGAAAAAATCAAGTAATATTTTTCTAAGGATTTCGTATGTGTACGGAATCATCTAAGTTTAGGTATGTTTTATACCTTAGGCTACTATTTACTCTTAAACTACAAATAATTTCCAAGAAATCTTAGCCGCTATAATTTTCCTAGTAAATTGATATATTTACTACCATTCTGAATTTTTTCACATTTTTCCACCCAACAGTTTAGATTTTAGAGGGGGAGGGGACGGTCGATTTTAGTGAAAATTTTCACTTTAAAGTTGAATATTTCGCAAACAGATCACTGAATAGAAAAATCATGTTAGCAACCCCACAATAGTTTTAAAAGACCTATCCAACGATACCCCTCACTATAGGGTTAGTCGAGAAAAAAAATTCACCCCCACTCTACGTCTATGGGAGGTACCCTAAAAAAATTGTTTTAGTTTTTTTTATGTAACCACTTTGTCGGCGTGACTGATATACTAGGGGCGTTCAATAAAAAGTGAGAATGAGTATGTTATAAACAACTTTTACTAAATGTCATTTTATTTTTCGACATAGTCATCTTTTAGCATAATACACTTAGTATATCTTTTTTTCTAAACTTAAAATTCCATTTTTAAAAAAGGTCTCATCTTGAGTACTTAAAAAATCTTGTACTGCAGCGACTACCGCGTCGTCGTCTTCAAATTTCTGGCCTCTCAGGTATTGTTTCAATCTCGGAAATAGGTAGAAATCACTGGGTGCGAGATCTGGTGAATACGGAGGATGCTTAAGGATATCGAACCCAGCATCACGAATTGCAGCCATTGCAACGGCGGACTTGTGTGCCGGGGCATTGTCCTGGTGTAACAGCACAACTTTCGAGAGTTTACCTCGCCGTTTTTCGCGGATCTCATTGCGCAATGTTGCTATTTGTTTGGCGTATAAAGTGCCCGTAATAGTGGCTCCATGCTCGAGATACTCAATCATTAATACCCCTTTACCATCCCAAAAAACAGAGCCCATGACCTTACCGGCAGATGGGCTCACCTTGAATTTCTTCGGAGTTGGAGATGATGGCCTTTTCCATGCCATAGACTGCAGTTTCGTTTCAGGGTCGTAATAATGGAGCCATGTTTCGTCCATTGTTATAAATCGCGCCAAAAAAAGTTGCCGGTCTTGCTGCATCAGGTTCAAAGCTTCTTGACAAATCTCTAGTCTAGTTTGTTTTTGCGTGTCAGTAAGCATTC
Organism: Archips crataeganus; assembly: GCA_947859365.1. Lineage (NCBI taxonomy): Eukaryota > Metazoa > Arthropoda > Insecta > Lepidoptera > Tortricidae > Archips > Archips crataeganus. The sequence continues at coordinate 6,016,547 of OX402061.1, read as the reverse complement.
TTGGTACCCAACGCGCAGATACCTTTTTCATACCCAAGCGTTCATGTAAAATATTATGCACGCTCCCCGTTGAAATCTTTACATTTTCAGCAATAAAACGAACTGTGACACGACGATCCGCCAAAACTGAGTTTTCGACTTTTTTCACAATTTCTTCAGTTACTGCTGTAGTGGGGCGTCCGGAGCGGGGGTCGTCCATTGTCGATGTTCTTCCACGTCTAAATTCGGCGCACCAACGTGCGACTGTCGAATACGGAGGAGCATTAGACCCTAAAGTGTCCCGCAAATCCAAATTGACTTGGTCCGTAGAAAAATTTTTCAAATACAAGTATTTGATAACGGCGCGCAGTTCAATTTTCTCCATTTTCGCTAACGTACTCAATAGCATTGCAAAGAAATTACCGTATATTTTTTTAAACAAAAGACAGTTAGTTTTTTTTTCATAGCAATCAGCTAGATAGATTAGCTTTACCGGCCAGTATTTAATTTTGTAATATTAAAAGAGTTTGCATCTCATTCTCACTTTATATTGAACGCCCCTCGTATATATATTCATGCCAAATTACAGCTTTCTAGTACTAACAGTCTCTGACCTTAGCCGCGGACGGACTGACAGACAGACAGACGGACAGACATGGCGAAACTATAAGGGTTCCTAGTTGACTACGGAACCCTAAAAAGAAATTCTAAATTCGTATCGTGCCGTCACTTTCACTCCTTTGCTTAATACTATTAGGGTGAATGGAACGAAAATCGAATTTCGTTCTATTATGGCCTGATGTACGGTTAAACTGACCTTTCATCCTTGGCCTACTGGCGTGTTCTTACCTAAAAACTTGAGATGCGCGACCGAAAGAATGTCGCATTCAAATTAGCAGTTCGGCTGATCATACACAGACATCACCTACATACCTAGTTTGCCTTAATTTCTCTCAGCTTCCGTAAGTTAAGGACTCCATTTGTACAGGACGCTATTTGACACCAGCAATTTATTGACATACTTTTTATATGTTAATACTGACCTGTGACGTTCCATGTTAGCCTACTTAATTGACTTATTTATTTATTTATTAAAGCTACTAAATGAATCTGGTTTTCCGGGTAAAAATCAATGTTTTTTTGGCGCATTGACTTGGACTTATGGATTAATGGTGTCACGTATGAAGCAAACAATTACTTAGGTACTGGAAAAGACAAAATATAACAAGATGATTCAAACCACTGGTGCGCAGGAAGGTGAAGGAGGTCCCAACGGCTGAAGATGATTGCGATGCGAGTAGACTAAAAAAAAACTATATTGCCCATTCTTAAATCACTGTCGTGCGATTTCCCATGGCGTCGCACACGCACAGCATTGATTTAATTTTAATTTAAAAAATTCAAATTTAATTTCAATTTAGTTTTAATTTTAACAAATTTATTCATGTTTTCATTCTACTAACATAGCAGAAAATTATTGTTTCTGACACAAAAATGAAACCTAGTTATCTTAATAAAGAATCATTATTATTATGTTAGTACAGATTTCCAATCACGGGTCCGTGCGGACCCGGTCATTAGAAAGATATTCACGGAGCTTGTTATTTTGTTTCGACTCGTCTTGTTTTGTCTTTGTTCAAGATTATTTCCATTTGCCGAATTGATAAGTTAAGTCAGTAACATTAGAAGTAAAAAAACATATCATTAAAAATGCTGATTGCAAAACAAAACTACAGCTCGTGCTCGTGTTTCATGCATCAATCATGCGAATCGAATGACTTAATCACTGTAGGTACAATTTCCTACTTAAATGCTTAATATAAAAATATGTATAAAATATTGTAGTCGCTGGAGACGGAAAATAATTATAACTTTTACTGTGAAAACTTTCTACAGTAGCTCACGATTGAAATTGGAATAAATTACGAACAAGAACCTGCCTTGCCCGCCAAAACAAAAAAAAGATACCTACCTGGAAGGATGTATGGCATGAAGAATGAAACTCGTGTCATCGCTCCGTAAATCGACTCATCTTAACCGGCGCACTGTGTGACCTAGATTCTACTCTCCACAAGTTTAGAACCTAGTATTTCCTAGAATACTCCTTTACATCGATTAGCAAACGTCACTCAGGAAATAAACGTGAATCTACACTTTTTAAACGTAACTAGCGTAACGGACGAGAATTAAAATAAAGTAGTAATATTTTGAACAATGTTAAATTTAGTTCAGTTAGACCAATTCGTCCAGCCATCCATCCAAAACTGTTACACTTTAGGTTTTAGTAATAACAATTCAATTATATTTAAATTTTTTGCTATAATAATGGCTCCATTGATTGGCACAATGATTCCACCAATGTCGAGGTTGGATAAGACACCGCCAGACGACGTTTGGTCAATTAGGTAGGTACTTACGATAGAGCTGTCCGTCCGTGTGCGATTGAATACCAGACAAAACCAAACTAAAACAAAAAGTTTCAAGCTGCCAGATTATCAAATACCAAGTTCATATAAGTAATCTGTCTCTCCCACACTCCTATCAAATACCATTAGTATGAGCGGAACGGCATAATACGAAGATCGAAATTCGAACTTCGTAATATAAGCCCGGGGTCGTTTCAAATTGATAAATTTGTATTATCTCTTTCAATTGCAGATTGTTTTATGAAAATGCCTACCTATTTATTATGAGAGCGTTAAATCAGAATTCAATTAACGAATAATTGTGAAATTAATTAATCATGTCAAACGCACCTAAATGGTTGACACACGGACATCCGTTCACCCGTGAACAAGTGCTGTTTGCACTGCTATTTAAATTCATTGAAGGTGTTCAACAGCTCAACAACGATAAAGTTATAACTTTAAGTATAAGTAGTATAAGTTATAACTTTGTCATTCTAATGACAGGTTATAATAAAAGTTTTTGCCAATATTACAAATGCGAAAATAACTGTGTCTGTTTGTCTGTTACCACTTCAGTCTTTAACTGCTGAAGATTTAGATGAAATTTGTCACGAAGGTAATTTGAGACCCTAAGAAGGACAGGATAGTTTTTTCCTAGAAAATTGCTTAGTTATCGCGGGATAGAGATAAACGAATCGCTGACGGAGTCGCGGGCAACAGCTACTAACAAAATATGTGTTGCCAAGATTTGGATTTTATTTTATTTGGAAACATCTGAGACTCTTGTACCGCATTGAAAAAGAAAGGTAGAAGCAAAACTTAAAGGTCGTTAAAACTACCTACCAGAGGTCTCACATCGAAGCAACTCGATTTCAAAAAAAAAACATTTATTGCCACAACATAATTAGGTACAGGAATATCAAAACAGGAACAAAGACAAATGGAAATAAACTAGCTACGTTCCGGCAATGGGTCCCAATATCAGCAAGTGCTAGGACACATGGCAGCATGCCCCAGCGCTGATTTTATCCTTCTACCCTTTTTCCACCTGTTTATGTAACGTCACCACCTGAAGACATACCTAACTCGTGCCCTAAAATGTTCACTCCACGCCACTGTTACCTAATAGTTGCCCGCCGGAAGATGCCATGGAGTCAGAGCTATTTCTGATCTATAGTTTTGGATATGGTGTCATTTTATGGAGCCTACTATCAGCAAATCTGAAATCATTATTCACAGCCCACAAGCGGAAGATTGTAAACCACTTTATTATTTTAAAACCATTGCATCGCTACGTGGTGACAAAACTAAATTTGCAGATAAGAATCAACAAACTAACGATACTGGCTATCGCTTAATATGGAGAAGCCATTGGCGATACTGTCAATCATCGTCAAATATAATTAATCCAGCTAGACTTAAGATTAAATAATAATAAGGAATAAAGCGCTCAGTTCCGTACGCTCTGATATTTAAATTACCTTGCACAATAAATGTTAGAGAATTAAAAAAAAATAAGAGATAAAGCTGCCTGTGTCTTCAAAATGCAAGTAACGATACATTTAAACATTAAATTCCTAATGAATTCAGAACAAAATTAAAAACATAACTACAATACTTTTGATTTTTTGAATCAGGCGTTACTTTGCGGAGGTCCATATTTATGAACTGAAACAATTACTTTGCTCACCCGCGACCTCGCGGAAAAGTATAAATAACGTATAAAGTAAGTATAAAAGTTTGTGTATTTTTTTTATAAATTAGGAAATTCCTGATCGATACAGAAGATTAGAGCAAAGTAATTGTTTCAGTTCATTACGATACTTTTAATTACGATAATAAGCTAGACAGCATTTTTCCTAAAATTCTATTGACGTCTAGGTATCTATCTTCACTGTACGGATTAGGTACACAAGACAGACAATGCCTAGAAGAAGTTGCTAAAGGAAGTAAGTAAGTATAAAGTAAGCGATTGATAAAAAGGCACACTTTTAACTTAATTCAAAATAAAAAACCACTGACTGGTCATTAATATAATGCATCTAAAGTAGCCAGCCACAGCTAAAAAAAATAACGATCGAACCCCGGACCTCAAGCTTTATGGTAAGATTTGCCCTCAAATGATAAACGAATCGTCTACAAAGGGCGTGATCAAATGATGAATGATGAATGATGATGAAAGGTAAATAAATACCTTACCTCATTTCTGTTGTGAAGCTTAACAGCCAGCGTAATAATCTAAAACCTTGTGATAAAATTTATGACTATTAACCTGATAAAGATACGATTAGCATTATACGCAACAAATTATGATAATTAAACTATCAACTTCTTGTATTTCAAATTTATTATGATGGCTTACCGATCCGCTAGAGTCGACCGTCGTCAAGTTTTCGCCATCCGATCGTCTAGCCCAGTTTAGATATATACGCTTAGTATAAGTTTTCCTTCACTTCAATACTTCTCGATCGCGTTTACGTAACAAAATCAATTACTAGGGAAACATGGCAGCGCCTCGCGGCCGCGCGTCCATGTTTCCATAGAATAGAAATTTTTACGTAAACGCGATCGAGAAGTATTTGGTGAAGTAAAAACTTATACTAAGCGTACAGTATGCTTAGTATAAGTTTTTACTTCACCAAATACTTCTCGATCGCGTTTACGTAAAAAATTCAATTACTAGGGAAACATGGACAGCGTCTCCGCGCGCGCGCTTCCATGTTTCCATAGAATTGAAATTTTTACGTAAACGCGATCGAGAAGTATTGAAGTGAAGGAAAACTTATACTAAGCGTACTGTACGCTTAGTATAGATTTTACTTCACTAAAATACTTCTCGATCGCGTTTACGTAAAAAAAACAATTACTAGGGAAACATGGACAGCGCCTCCGCGACAGCGCGTCCATGTTTCCATAGAATTGAAACGGAAATACTCCAAGCATACTGGAGGGAAAATCGTGCAAGTTGCATTAAATTGCGGCATTCGATCGGCCACTTCAAACTCGGTCGCTTTACGGACTCGCAATATTATTATCAAACCGCGATTACTTCACGATTGAGCATATGTAAATGTATGTGTGTTGAAATAATGCGTGATATGACATTGTCAATGGCAGAGTGTGCAGATTAATGCAGCGACTTATTTCAGTACGAAGAAGTTCTAAAGCTTGAAAAAAAACATAAATTATATTACTTACTGGAATAAAATACAATGAAGGTAGAAATAATACGAATTTTCGTTATTAAAATGTTAGAACATTGAAGGTAATTTTTCGGTACCGACCGTTTAATACTTTTCCACGATTCATATTGTTTAAAACAAACATTTAATTTATCTACTTACTAAGTAAACGATATTGGCGATTTCATAAAATGGCTATGCATCCCAAAATATGTCCCATAAAGTACCAGTATGCACAGATAAGTATCAGACAAACCATATACCCTAAAATCAACGACAAAACTAAGAATAATATTAGAGCAGCTAAGCTAAGCCTAAGCTATCAGATTAAGCGAATTAGACCGAAATTTAAATTTCATTATTTTCCAGACATTGCAACTTTTACAAATCCTGGTCGATTGTGTCTGTTCTGATACCTGTCCCTAATCTGACAGCATAAGAAGCTATTCTATCAGCCATTTTATTTCTTGAAGTTGGATTTCAGGACACCTGTGTAACAGGACAGGTGCAAAACTGGGCCCAATTGCATAACAAATTACAAGCTAATATAGTATTAGCTATTTTGTATTGAAATTCACTAATAATATATGCAATTGGGCTCTGGTTAGGGAATGCAATCTCGCGAGATCTCGGCCTTTTTTAGCGAGATTGATCTCGGACAAAAAAAGGTCGAGATCTCGCGAGTTTAACGAGATTGAACTCGAGCATAAAAACATCTTATTCGAAGCGCGGACAGCTACAATTAGCGCGCACAATTGGCAGACGATTCTTTGGACATTTTGTGCTTCTTAAGGAGCTACTTTCAAAATAATTCGCTTGTGATTTGAACTGAACAAATCTTTAATGTGATTGGTATATTTTGTTAATTAATCTGTAATATCTAATGGATCTATCTACTGAGTAGATATAGTTTCATTTAATTGATAACAATATCTCGGTTTCAACTCAACTTAAATAATAACTTAATAAGATTCATTTTTTTTTACTTCTCGTTGTTTTGTTTGTTATAAACTCATAAAAGAACTGTTTTATTACTAAAATATTTTTGTTTGGTATTAGAAGAGTGGTTGTTTCTTTCATTTATTATTTTATAGATACGTACGTCAAAGTATTCTTACTACTTAGAAGTTTATTAAAAATTTTAGACAGATACGTCAAAACGTTTATGCATAAAGGTCTATTGAAAAAAGTCGTAAAAATTAATGTTTATTATATAATACTTATAATTTTTATTATTTTTTTCCTAATTTATATACAATTTTTGATTATTTGCAAAAAAACACACAAAACTACCAATCTCGCGAGATCTCGAAATTGGCGAGATCTCGCAGTATTGTTATTCATAAAGTCGTGGGATCTCGCTTGAGTCCCAATCTCGCGAGATTTGCATTCCCTAGCCCCAGGCCCTGTACCACAAAAGTTACAAGTGTTACAATTCAACAAAATTGTCAAGTTTCTCATAGTAAACTGTTACAATTTTGTCGAATTGTAGCACTTGTAACTTTTGTGGTACAGGGGGCTGGTCGTGAGTTAAACTAAGCGAGACTAGCGAGAGCAAAACTCGCCAATAGTCCTTCGGCTTTTTTTATCATTCGAATACCATTCCATCGCACCGTACATAAGTATTAGTGTCCTTAATTAGAACATGATGGAACCTTTACCTCTCACTTGTTTTACACAAATGTGAGCAAGAGGTAATGATTTTGGGTTCTGCTTACCGTTTATACGAAGTTTTATTCACAATAGGTATCCTCGGACCGCAGCCGTTATTCGTCCCGAAAGGCACTTTTTATCCCGTTGCCGCCATTATAGTTTCTCAGAATCTCAGGTAGCACTCTGGAGACCAATTAGGAAGTTCATTGAACGTGGCGGTCTTTTTTGCCGCCATACGCCATGTTGTATTGCATAATTTCATAATAAACTGGCAACGTTACTACAGTCAGCGGCAGTTATTATCCTGGCACATTGCACAACTATGAAGTTCCTGAAATGTGAAAACGAATCAACAACGACATAGGAAAGGATTTCTAAATTTACTTGTTGCGTGTGACAGAATAATAAGTATAGCGTTTTTAGGGTTCCGTACCTCAAAAGAATTTACTTCATAACCACCGTTGACTACGAGTATAGTTAAGTTGGATTGTAAAAATAACTGTAGCTTTTTATACACACAAGAAAAAATTAAAGTGTAATTGAAAATGCCTGAAAAAAATCGCCCTGCAGCGATAAGGCCATCCATTGCTTAACTTGTAAATTTTCACAATTTACCAACAATTTTTCTGAATTGTTTAAGTATTTGGGCATTTCTATTTTTCCTTGTAACCAATTAAGAAATTGTTATAGGGAGTTAAAATTAGTCCGTTTCTTTACGCCTTTTTTCAAGCCTTACAATAAAAAAAAACGTAACAAATCGGACTAGTTTAACAATGAATTTTCACAAGAAGTGAAGAATTGTCCGGTTTATAATGTTTTTTTTTATTGTAAAGGATTGAAAAAGTGCGCAAATAAACGGACTAATTTTCACTCCCTATTAACAATTTCTTAATTGGTTAAGTACAAGGAAAAATAGAAATGCCCATTTTCAATGTGGCGTTCAATGGGTCACGGACTATAGACAATAATCTTAGAGCACATCAAAGAACCGGCCAAGAGCGTGTCGGACACGCCCAAGATAGGGTTCCGTAGCAGGTACGAAAAAATCTTTGCATATTTAATGTGGTTGTTTTGGTCCTAACTATCGCCATCTATCGGCGAATTGGGTAACTAATCTACTGCAGTCTACTAGAAGTAGTATGTATGTTGATTGTTTTTCAGATGTAATATATTTTTTTTATTTGAAAGAAGATACTGTTAGCGTGATATTATAGGTACCTACTTAAAGAAAAAAAAATGCTTGCAATATCGGTTAAATTACAATCTTAGTTTAGAAATATTTTTTTACAAGAACTTAAAAACTGCTCAACTGATTAAGTTGAAAATAATTTTCCTAGAAAGTTTTTATTAAGTTTAACTTACGTAATTTTTTTCATATTTTTTAGACGTGCGGTTCAAAAGTTAAAGGAGGGGGGGACACATTAATTTGAACTTTGAGAGTGAATATCTCCGAAAATATTCACTTTATCAGAAAATGGTTATAGAAAACCATTTATTTTGAAATACCTATCCAATGATACCCCACACTATAGGGTTAGTCGAGAAAAAAAAATCACCCCCACATTACGTCTATGGGAGGTACCCTAAAAAAATTTTTTTTAGTTTTTTTTATATCATCACTTTGTCGGCGTGACTGATATATATATTCATGCCAAATTACAGCTTTCTAGTACTAACAGTCTCTGAGCTTAGCCGCGGACAGACAGACAGACAGACGGACAGACATGGCGAAACTATAATGGTTCCTAGTTGACTACGGAACCCTAAAAATGTAAGTAGGTACGCCAATGTCTTCCCCAGATGTAAAACAAAATCCATTGTTATTTACATTTCACACTTCAATTCCCTTATCCTATGCTCGTGTAGCAAATTGCTTATTTGGGAACAAGTGCGTGTCGTTTTGAGCAGAACGAGGCATCTGGAGTCAATTGCCCCGGCCCTGGCCAAATTGGCTTGGGATCAACGCAAACTCGATCGCTGATGGGGACCGTAAATAAATGATTACCGGAAAATAGCAAATTGGCAAAATTGTTCGATGACTCTTGTCATCTTAGATAGCACAGAAATGTAGTACGTAATGCTTACGTAACGCAACTAATTCAATATTATAAATGAAAAATTGCGTTTGTTACTATTTCAAGCTTTGTTTATTTTAATATTCTCAAGGTCTAGGAGTCAGGTACTCCAGGGACGTGAATTTTTTACATGGGCATTCTTGACACTACGAGAATAAACACCATGATATTTTAATTTTGGGAAGTGTACATGGCAATTTAACAAAATCCCGGAACCTTCAGACGAGAAGTGAGCAAAGACGCAAGTTCACGGTGGACCCAAGCCGCATCCAAACGCAATGAATGATTGGGTATTAATGAGAGAGGCCTAAGTTCAGCAGTGACCGTCCTACGGCTGAAGTGATGATGATGATGACCCATGTCAGTCTCAATAACTTTGCATTAAATCATAAATACCATAATACGAACGGGATATTGCCGCCTGCGACACAAAAATTTTGTGGTTACACCTCCATTCATACAATGAGCGTATGCAGAGGACACCAATTGAGATGCAGTCACGCCAATTGGAGGTCAGAGCGACACTGTCTAAGGAAATTAATGCAAAATAACTTACGTAACCGTATATCGTTACACGCAAATATAGTCATCAACATCATTAAAACTCAATGTTATACCTACAAAGAAGTTGTAGTTTTACCAGGGGTGCATTAACCACTAGGCGGAGTAGGCAACTGGCTAATAGGACCCTGCATCGGCAAAAACGCGCGCGCACAGAAAAAAAAATATTTCAGTGATTTTTTTTTTGGAAAATTTGTATACCTGGGCCATTCTACTTTTAAGTAACCATTAATCTTTTGTGAAATATAAGGCATACCTGGTGATTTTTTTCAAGTGTAAATAACTTATATACAAACTGAAACACCTAAATTTAATGTTATAAAGCAATAAAACTTTAAATTCAAAGAAATTTTAAGGAAAAAATTGGTAACTCAGCGGAAAATACTTCAATTTCCATACAAATGGCGGGGACATGCATGTCCACTGCGTTACCTACTTTATAGATAATAATGATTACTTTTTATGCGTAGTGATAATTTTAAATGTAAGCTTAATTATGTGCTTATTTAGATCTTTAATGATTTAAACCGAGGACTTTACCGTTTTTGTAAAAAAAATATTTGAAGAGCACAGTACAAAAAATGACTGGTCAACGAAAAGTAGAATGGCCCACCTACTCAGTGGCATACAAATTTTTGGACATACAAATACAAAATTTGGCATACAAATGGCAAAATTGCTATTTTTCGACGCATTCTGTCAGTTGGTTTAATTGAAATTGAATTTGAAAAGTATACCTACCCAAGTACCTACCTACTTCGTTATTTTAGCATTAGAAAGAAGGTAAGCGATCTTGACGTGTCTTTTTATTGAAAAACACTTTTAAAAATAAGTCACAGGTAATATGTAACAACTTGAAAGGAAATATAGTAATTTAAACTCTTTTGGTTTCATAAGTAATAATTACTATTTTTTAAAGCGTTTTTCAATAAATAGACTCGTTAAAATTGTTTACCTTATTTCTAATGCTAAAAAAACACTAGAAAAACACGCTTTTATAAATATAAATGCACGTAAAACCAAAAAATAAATTATGGATCGTTCAAGTTGTCTCTATTTCTGGGCTGAAGTGTAAACTATGTGCTTTTAATTATAATATTTGATTGTAAAAGCGTGGGGCGCTGGAACACGAAAGACGTTCTTGGATGCGTCAACAGTGGCAAAATGTAGAGTTCTTGTTCTTGGACGAGATATCTTTGGTTCCGGTAACGTTAACGTAAACGTTATGCTCTTCCGCCAGGAACTTAGTATTAGTATTTGTTAACAAGAACGTCTTTCCTGTTCCAGCGCCCCACGCTTTTACAATCAAATATTATAATTAAAAGCACATAGTTTACACTTCAGCCCAGAAATAGAGACAACTTGAACGATCCATAATTTATTTTTTGGTTTTACGTGCATTTATATTTATAAAAGCGTGTTTTTCTAGTGTTTTTTAAACTATTAATTTATTTTATACTTTTTGTCTTTAAAAACGAAATTTTTTTAACATTTATACATGGCATGATTACCATGTGCTAAAAAGAGACACGTGAAGGTTTTTTGTTCGTTTTAAATAGAATCGGTCCATCTTATACTTTGTCTTTGGTGCGCGCGCACTGCTCTACAGTAATATACCAAACGTAACTCTCTGTTTCTATCTTCACCCTCTCACCCCCCAACCCCTCCAATCCCCCAACCCCCAACCCCCTAACATCTGGGATCAAAGTGCTCGTCAAGACGGATCAAACGAGCCCAAACTCGACGGGGTTGTGTCGTTTTATTGTGGAGTGCCTTTGGTCATCTTCCAGCTCCATCATCAGACCCTGGTTACCATCTGGGATCAAAGTGCTCGTCAAGACGAATCAAACGAGCCCAAACTCGACGGGGTTGTGTCATTTTATTACACAGTTCCTATGGCCACCATCCAAGTTCATCATCAGATCAGCTCCATGTTACCATAATATTGCATTGTCATCCAATTTACACATACGTGCAAAATTTCAGCTCAACCGGAAACCGGGAAGTGGGTCAAAATCATGTTCAAAGTTTCCATTACAGACTTAATTAAGTACATACACGACGACCTAATAAAAACGTGTTAAAAAAACCGGCCAAGAGCGTGTCGGACACGCCCAAGGTAGGGTTCCGTAGCCATTACGAAAAAATCAAGTAATATTTTTCTAAGGATTTCGTATGTGTACGGAATCATCCAAGTTTAGGTATGTTTTATATATTAGGCTACTATTTACTCTTAAACTACAAATAATTTCCAAGCAATCTTAGCCGCTATAATTTTCCTAGTAAATTTGATATATTTACTACCATTCTGATTTTTTTCAAATTTTTCCACCCAACAGTTTAGATTTTAGAGGGGGGGGACGGCCGATTTTAATGAAAATTTTCACTTTAAAGTTGAATATTTCGCAAACAGATCACTGAATAAAAAAAATCATGTTAGCAACCCCGCAATGGTTTTAAAAGACCTATCCAACGATACCCCACACTATAGGGTTAGCCGAGAAACAAAAATCACCCCCACTTTACGTCTGTGGGAGGTACCCTAAAAAATGTTTTTTTACTTTTTTTTATTCAATTTTTTAATAAATATAATAATAATAATTTATTTCGGAAAACATGTCCATAGTTGTTAGTACTTTGTCGGCGTGACTGATATATACACCGTGAAATTTTAGTGGTTGTTTTCCCAAAACGAGGTGATTTAGTATCGATTGTACAATCGATTTATAATTACTATTTTGACTAGAGTCAAAAATCCAATTGTGAAAAACGAAAGCCGAAAATGACCGCAAACCAATAGTAACGCTTCGTTGGTACCTAACCTATCGTACGATCGTACGCTACTTGTACCAACGAAGCGTTACTATTGGTTTGCGGTCATTTTCGACTTTCGTTTTTCACAATTGGATTTTTGACTCTAGTCAAAATAGTAATTATAAATCGATTGTACAATCGAAACTAAATCACCTCGTTTCGGGAAAAAACCACTAAAATTTCACGGTGTATATTCATGCCAAGTTACAGCTTTCTAGTACTAACAGTCTCTGAGCTTAGCCGCGGACAGACAGACAGACAGACAGACAGACAGACGGACAGACATGGCGAAACTATAAGGGTTCCTAGTTGACTACGGAACCCTAAAAACGAAGTATAGGTAGGTACCGAACAACGGCCAACTGATAGTGTCTTTGTCAACCTCGATATGCGCGGAATCATGGACAGTATCAATGGAGCGATGATATTAGGCTGAAAAGTGGCCTCATTGCATTGCCAAGCGGCCCCGACATTGATTATCCGACCCTGGTAGTTAAGATTTAATTTCCAACATTTCACTCTAACCTAGTAGGTAAGTGATTTATTTGGCTGGAAGTAGTAACAACTCGATTCACACTGGATTTTTTACGTCGGACTTTTTTTACGCGTCAGCAAACAAGGCGGCAAAGGTTGTGTTGTGTAGGTACCTACCTACTCTTACTCCGAGGTGTTGCATCTAATGACATGCCTGCCTCACGTTTGTCTCACTTTCCAGGTTCACTCATGTCTAAGGATCTATGGGACTCACTACGTCTGTCAACGTAGAATCGGCTTAAACCGATCAAGAAAAGCTTTATATCCACGCATTAAGACCGAAAAGAACGTCGATTGACTCAGCTCTGTTCTACCAGCCGAGCCGAGCATCCAGTCTGAATCTAACGCACTAGGAATCACAATCGTTCTCGACACTTCTTTCTGTCACACGGCATAGGATGGAAGCAGAAAGAGATGGTGAATGCCTGTGCAATACAGCCTCTGAAGTCGTCTCATAAGTATTTCTCATAGGTATTTCAGGACCAAACCTATTCCAATCTCGCTTTTACAAAGATCCTTATTTTCTCAATTCCAGAACATTCTAACAGTAACCATCGTGCTGGGGGCAGCGGTGCTCTCATCCAGTACAGTCATTAAGATGCCGGAGACCGGAGCCGTCCCGCCTAACTTCGAGCTTCTGATCCTCCACAACAATGATATGCACGCGCGCTTCGAACAAACCTCACAGCTGAGCGGCGCTTGCACCACGGCTGATAGAGCCGCAGGAAAGTGCTACGGAGGGTTCCCTAGAGTTGCCCATGTGTAAGTTAAATAAAGTAAAAAAACATCTGTACATATTACTACCATTTTCGTAATATTTCTGAGCTAAAACTTTAAGAAGACACTAAATATTAAAGACTGGTCATCGCGTTTGGTTCTGACCTCAGACGACCCCAGGCTGGCACTTACCTACATCTCTCAAAGATTAAGAACAAGTACCTAGCAGTTTAGAGAGGTGATGCTGCTGGTGTCTAGAGGTCCCTGTGGAAAAATTCTCGACGACGTTTTTACTTGGTAGTTTTAGTTTAGCTTATAATATATTAGTTGTATCTCACGACTGTACTTATAGAAAAGTAGGATTTACGTAAAGTTTGTCAGTATGTGTGTGCATGTGTGTCTATACATGCGTGAAATTTGATATGTAGACAGCTGGACATAAGCAACTTTTTATACCGATATTCCCACGGCATCCATGTAAAATCCCAAAATCTTATACTCATAGACACATGACATAATTTTGCACGGGTTTTCACCTTATAACGTAAATGTAGGTAGATTACAGTGTAATTTTTAGGAATTCCTACGGGATATTAGTAAAATCCCGGAATTTGAATTTGACTGCCGGATCTAATAGTGTACGCGAGCGAAGCCGCGGGTAAAAGCTAGTACCTAATATACGTTAAAATACGAATGAAACAGCGCAACGGGAAGTGAGTATTAATCCTCTAGCATCACAAATACCATACGATTCAACTAATCCGCATCCGAGGGATTAAAACGAAACTACGCTCGTATTTTAATTGTACTCTAATCTGCTATTTCGCGATTGCTATTTTGGAATGTTCCACATTTTTTATCTGCCTTGCCTACTATTTGTGCCGACAGCGTCACATGCAGTGTCTATGTGAAGCCTAACGTCCTATAATTAGAACAAAACTTCAAGCTGCTATGTTTAACATTTATCGATAGGTAGATCTTGCTTTTAAACATGCTTTTTTGGGCAGACACAGACCACAGGAATGAAGTTCACGTCAAACTTAGGTTCAAGTGAAAATACGTACAAAATAGACCGACCCAATACCGGTTTACGCAAAACGCTAACTACTGTTGTGTGTGCTATCGAACACATTGAATCGTGATCGACTGAAGAAGTCATTCGCAATAAGTCATATAATGACATCGCGATGCCTGATAAGGAAAATCGTAACGAACTTACTATGTCGAGTCACGATTAAAAATGTTTCATTTTAGTCACAACAGAAGTCGTCTCCGCGTTGATAAACAAAAGAAAACCTAAACTTCCTTGCACTATACTTAGTACCTACTGCTTATTCCCCCTTACTTGTTAAAGTCATTCACTTTGATCATGCTAATCGGCTTCAAAAGCTTTTAACCTGATGACTCCTTATTTATAGCCCACTAGTATGTCAACCAGACGTTATCCAGTACATTGTCCGTCGCACACACGGATGGTACTACATTTTAATTATAGACAGTCGCAATGGCCTTTTTCCAAGAAGCTTTGTATAGGCAAATCTGAAAGCACTCGCCAAGAGCATTTCAATTTCGATCATGCAAGAAACATGAAAGTACCTAATCTTCCTTGAGCCGTGTTAGGCCAGTAGTTTCACCTATGGCCTCCCAAGCAGAGGATCACAGGTTCAAACCCGAGCCTGCATTTATGTGAGACTTATCAAGAGTTCGATTAAGGAAAATATCGTAAGGGAACCTTGCATATATGCAAATATATTATTGACTGTATTATTTTGACTTACTCTTTGTCGGTCCCTTACTAAATGCTCCTTTCATCCACTCAAGGGTTGACTGGTAGAGATCCCTTAAAGGGATAAGCTCGCCTTTGTACATGCATTTCAACGGTTGTCAATAATGTATTTCTTTTTTTTTTCCTTATTTTTGTACAATAAAGAGTTTACATACATACATACTCATACATCCATATATATCTTAGAGTCATGCAAATTTGTTAGAAAACACCCAGATCTATATTCCCCGATTAAAACTATTAGAAGAAACAATAGGAACCAAAATAAACTAATGGTACCTTCTACCAAATTGAAATTGGTTTCGTCGTGCGCCCCATCCATGCTTATCAAAATATACAATCATATCCCGAATTATATTTAAACCAACAGAAGCTAACTATTTACATTGAAAAGTTAAAAAAATTACTAGTGAAAAAAGGATATTACAATTTAAAGGAATTTTTTGATGATAAATTTGAAAATGATAGTCATAATAAATAAATCTGCCGAAGTACTTCGATGTCTCTTAGTTTTAAATTAATTAAGTAAATAATTTATGACATTACTATAATAATTAAGTATACTAACAAATATTAAAATGTGTGTATGAATATTGTATAAATTTTGACTAAGAATAATAATTTGATAATAGTGACTCCAAAATGATATCCATCATCTTTTGTTGTTTTTGCTGTGCCCTTGCAGGGCGTCACATGTATACCAATATATTTTTAAGATCCTTGTCTGTAATGTGACTTGCAATAAAGAAACTATAACTACATACATAATACTTCAATGGAGTGAAGTTCTCGCATTGAGCTTGCTTGAGAACTACAGCCCAAGCCCTCTCACTCTAGAAGGCCTATACCCAGCAGTGAGAGGTAAATAAACTAGAGACGATGACGATGAACATTGCTTTGTCCCTCATTCCAGAGTTAAAGAGGCGAGACGGAAAGCTGCAACCGGCGAAGGACCACCCGTTCTCTACCTCAACGCAGGCGACACGTATACAGGGACAGCTTGGTTTACCATATACAAATGGAAGATAGCAGCTGAGTTTATCAACGCTCTTAGGCCAGACGCTGTGGTAAGTTGGACATCCTTAACTACCAATAACCATTAAACATTGTTAGGGGGTTCTCAAGTCTCTGACCAGTTAAATAATGTGTTTTCTTTCTGTAAAGGACAGAAACTTTTGTAACTCAATGATTTAATTGGAAGCAAACGAAAGGTGAACTCTGCGCGCTAGTCAATCGTTAAGTAATGCACAGGGCTCAATAGACAATTTAGGAATGAACTCAGAGTAATAAAAAGCATAATTATTACCTCGTATGATGACGTTCAGTGATGTGTAGCGGTTTACTTAAAGAAAAAGCAGTATAACTTGCCTGATTAAACAACTTCTTTTGTCAATTATTTATTGCCTATTTACATTTACAGCTAATATTTGGAAAATGCGTAGAAAAAACCTCTAGATGGTTCTCTCTTTATTTAATTTTGTTCTGTACAATAAAAGCAAATTTTCTAAGTCAATAAATCCCTTTCATTTGCTTTGCTCTTAAAACAAGTAAAAATTGACATAACTCGATCACCTAATTTTAATTTTGAGGCTTGTTAGATTAAAAAGACCTTCCTTCCTGGGTTAAAGAGTTTAGATTTTATCTCAAATTATAATGATGATGACATTCGTTTCTCAATTGAATAGCTTCAAATTTCGAGGAAGGCCACTTTTAATCTATACATATAAGTCATTTGTATACCTTTGTCGTGTGACGTAATTGTGTATTCAGCTTCAACGAAAGGAAGGGGCTATTTTGTCGCTCAATTGTTTGTGACATTGTGCCGTGTTAATGTGACTCTTTATCGTGATTTGTGGTCGTGACGTTTATGTACAATTATATTTAAATGCGCATGTTTTCAAATTTTTTGCCTTCTTTAATTATATTTAAGAATAAGTACCTACTTTAACCGTACGCTTTATTTTCACGATTTCGCTTTAACTTATTGTTACGGATATTAAATCTTCATTCAATATTCAGTAAAGTTAAGTAGTTCTTTGAATCGAGAGCAATCTCTATTTCCGTGAAAACCGGCTCAGGCTATATATAGATCTAGAGCCTCAGGGTGTAATCGGAAAAAGTCGAGCATTATTTTTATTTAAACCGAAAAGGAAGGATCAGCTCCGAAAAGAACCAAGATAAGAAAAACCATAACTATTATTAAAAGCAATTGGGCTTGGTACTCCGCGACCACCAATGATTTTAGTAGGTACAAGACTTACTGCAACTGCACCAAACCGCACCAAAGAAAGCTTTTTCTAAGTACCTATAGAGACAGTTATACTTTGTTTTTATTTTAGCAATAGAAATAAGACGAACAATCTTAACACGTAATTTTATTGAAAAACTCTTTATAAAAATTAACGGTACATGTGAAACCATGTGAATACAAATAACTGTATTACACTTTTATGTATTTAATTGTTACTTGCTGTTACTTATTTTATAAACGTATTTTTCAATAAATCTGAGAAAAGGTAGATCAAGGTTTATTATCCTTATTACTATTGCCAAAAAAATCAAGGTTTATTAACAAAAGTTTTTGGAGCTTTTCTTGTCACAGAGTACATAGGTATATGTAGTCAAAACTTTAAAGGTTTTAACATAAAAGTTTTTTTTACATTTCACAACGTTGCTCTCCAGTTTCGTTCCCAACGGGAGCTAATAAGGTTTGGCAGATCCCTGCGTTGGTGGGATTATAGGAAAAATCAATACATAGTCAACTTGTTGCGTCACAACTAGAGTTGGGCGTTTGGTATCAACCACACTAGTTTAATTTTAAATCTTTATTTTCATGCACTTTCATGTCCTTGCGAGTTCGTTTAAAAACTAAATACGTAGTATACAAACCAATATATTAAAAGTATAACCAAGAATGATATAGACTGGATTAGCAATCGCCATAGTACAGACCGACCGCGGAAAAATAGTTCGATTATTAAATCTAGATGGCGCTGACATCATAGCCCGAGGCTTTGAAAGCAAAACAATAAGACTACATAGGTATGTTTCATATTACTGCAAATGTATTAAGTACCTATTTTTCAAAAATATTGCAAACTTGAACTTGTAAGTAAGTATCTGATTTGATCCACATTTGGTACGTTTACGATAAAAAAAAATCTTGACTCGTAAACGTTATTTACCTTAGCGTATGCCCACCTCTAGCCTCAAAAATACATAATGTACACCGCGCTGGTACATAGATCCGTATTTAATTTAACTTTGAGCATCGTCCGCGGAATATTTTGTCCCTGCAATTTGGTTGCACTAAATCCGTCGGACGAGCTGCTGTTTTTAAAACGCCATTAATGTAACAATTCGTGTTTAGAGGAGAGAATTTGTCGATATTGTTGAAAAATACTGTCCTGATTGCGCCAACAAACCGCTTATGTTGGAATTTTGAATGTTTATAAAAAGATTCTAAACTTAAGTCATTTTCACGGTTGTTTCGGATAGAAACTGTAGCTGTTTTCAATTTGCTGCAATTTGCGTTTCAGTGCAGCGTGGGCAATCTTGGCTAGCATTTAGCTGTATTATTTGTCCGCGATCAGAATAAGAAACGGGAATACCATTAACACAAAAAGAACGTAAAATAATCTAACAATAACTTTTGACTGAGCGGTATTTAAAGAGAATGTTTTTTAGAGCTGTCTGTCTATTTAACAGAAAAGAATAGAAAACAGTTTAAATACCATTAGGTATATATTAGATAAGTCGCATAACGAAAACTTGCCATACTCAACGAAAACATAATATATGTGTAGGTAGGTATACATTTTAATGATGCATCTTCTTTTAGTCTCGCGAAATATTTTTATTCGTAAACGTATATTTCCTTCCAATTAAGAATTCCCTACAGAACATTTATTAAAATTTAATTTAACTGCTTTAGATAAACAACCAACTTATTAAATAAATAAATAAATCCTTTATTTCAGGCCAGCTGACCCATAAAATTGTTAGTAGATACATAAACTTAAATTTACTAGACTATGTTAGTTTAGTTTATACATGCATACATTATATACATATTATTATTAAAAGTAGGTACGTATTATTTATTTATTTTAACCGTCTAGTTACGATCCCCACCCAGTGTTTAGTGATAGGGCAGTCGAGACGTTCTGCAAACATCCCCAGAATGCCGTTGCTGCTGCCGCGCACACGACGCGTACCCAGTAAAGCAAGCCTATTAAGACGCAGGTACCTAATTTACTTATCTGCATTAGGTATGACTTCAGAGGAAAGAGGTTTTGCGAAAGTCAATATTTTTATCACAGGATGTTTGGAATTTCCGCAATAAGTATAAATCTTAAAATTAAATTTATTTGCTCTGAGACTTAGCACACCATGTCTTTCTGATTACCTACTCATCCTGATATACCTACTAACTTTATAATTTTACTTACTCTTGTTGACTAAGGCATCCATGTGTATCCTCACTCAATCATCTTCAACCTGTATAACTTTTTAATGATGCATAAACGTTGGCTTCTTTCAGGTGTTATAATAGATGTTTGCGTTTATGGTGGTGGGTATTAATAATAATATAAAATTGAATAGAAACCGAATATCTTCTGAAATTTTCAATTATTTACGTAAGTATAGTCGACCAAGCCTTTCCTTTACCACTCTGAAGCTCAATGCCAGTTGTATGGTTTAAAATATCAAATTCTAACTACCTAAGTTAAAATATAAGTGGTTTAAAATATCAAATTCTAATTAATTAATTAAGTCACTAACAACTAAATGTGATAATCAGCCTTATTGTTTTCATTCTGAGGCAGGAACTGTTATAAAAAATGGTAAAGCACTTACTTGGTCGACTATACTTAATGCCTTTTGTTGTGTAATTAGAACGAAAAAAAATGCATTGGACAAATCGAAGATATTCCTACTTCTGATAACGTATCAGATCACCACGATTTCCATTAAGTCTATCTACTACTTAGTTTCGTCTTAGTTATTAAGTAACTCTTCTGTCACATTTATTTTTTTAATATTAATAATACTAACATTATTTCAGTACACAGCTTGCATGCTACTAACACACTAACAAACATTTTTTTTTTCAGTCACTGGGCATCAATGACATTGAAACAGGATCGGACCAACTCTCTCCCTTCCTCAATGAAATCCAAACCAATATCTTAACAAGCAACGTTTTTCTAAACAACGGAAACGAGAAATTACAGAAATCTTCAATCTTTGATGTAAATGGAGTCAAAGTTGGCATAGTTGGTTATCTGACACCTAATATTAACATGATTGAGAACAAAAATGTTGAATATATAAATGAGCTCTTAGCTGTCAGAGACGAAGTTAACAATCTTAAAGCCCAAGGTGCCAGAATTGTAATCGCTTTAGGTCATTCCAATACGAACATGGATCAAGAAATTGCTAAAGAAATCGAAGGCATCGATTTGGTCATCAACGGTTACAAGAACCAATACCTGTGGAATGGAAGATCTATGACCGATGAATTACCAGTTATCAACAAAGCTGCTACCCAGCGTCAGCAATCCGATAAAGAGGTTCCTGTTTTGCAGTCAGTAGCCTATGACAAATATCTCGGTAAATTGAGCATCAAATTCGACGTTAATGGTAATGTGGAAGATATACAAATAAACCCGATTCTGTTAGATGGATCCATTCCACAAGACCCAGATGCTGTTGCGATTGTTCAAAAGTACTCTAATGACATCGCAGCAAGATCAACTGAAGTTGTTGGTAATACAGCAGTCGTCTTGGATGGTGATGCGTGCACGACTGAAGAGTGCAATCTAGGAAACTTGATAGCTGATGCTATGGTTTACCATCATGCTCTGGGCTTCGAAGGGGAACGTTGGACTGACGCTCCTATAGCGATAATTCATAGCGGAGCTATAGCCGATTCCATTGCGCCATCAAACAGACCGGCGGCTGTCACCAGAGGAGATCTCATGTCTGCTCTACCTACTGAAAGTAATGTTGCGCTTGTGACCGTAAGTGGTACTGTTTTGAACCAAATACTCGAACATGCCATTGCCGATTACAGCATACGGAATCCTACTGGCCAATTCTTGCATTTCTCTGGTGTTCGTGTGGTCTACGATTTAGCTCAAGAGCCGGGCTCACGAGTGGTCAGTGCAGTCGTTCGCTGCCATAATTGTTACTTGCCTGCGTTCTACGTCATTGACAGCTGGAGGGATTACCCGATATTAATGCCCGCAGCTTTAGCAAATGGCGACTATGGCTTTGATATGTTAAGAGGTCAGCCCAGGGTAGACTTTGAATATGATGAGCTAACGTGTGCCGCAGAATTTATCGGCTTGCGCAGTCCTGTGTACCCTGAAGTCTCTGGACGAATCAGTCTACTCAACGTTGACTCATTGGATGATTCATCTGTTTCTCTTACTTCTACTTGTACAATGACCTTCTTGGCAGCGATATCTGCTTCTTTTTCCTTCGTGGAATAATACATTAATTAAATATGTGCAAAGATAATTTGTCGTTTTATTTACGAGACAATTCCGTCCATTAAACTCAGTGAAAAAAACAGTTTCATAACCTAGGCACTTCCTTTTACGTTCTAGGAACATTTTTTTTTTATTCTGGTACATTAATTATATTTCCTTGACTTAGATATTCCTTTGAACTATTTCCTAACCGAAGGTTAAGTACAGATGTCGAAAGCTGATCTTTTCAAGAAAGCCACTGTTTACTTAGGGAGATATATACCTTCTTGTTTTAAATACACATATTCGTTAGCTATGTACAAATGCTGAATTTGGAAAGTAAGTTAATTACAATCTTTGGTATGTTAAGCATGAATCGTATTGAAATGTTATTCTTCTTTGAATTTTGCTTTCTATCGCATGATGTTAATTAATAATCGTGTTAAAATAAAACTTAAGTAAAAAATACGAACAGCTAAATAAAACGCTGCAGCAGCAGACAGCATGAAATTCGAATGTTTAGTTCACTAGAAAAACATACCAATGACACATAGCTTGAGTGTAAAACCAATAGCATTCTAAAAGGGGAACATTTTAATTATTACATGCCTAAGCATGATTAAGTTTGCTTAAATCTAGGAACCTTACTTTTACTGCTTTTATTTGTTTATACTACGGCTTGTACTAACAAAAGAGGTAAGAATATTATTGTAAAACATACTAACAAAATATACTAGGGGCGTTCAATAAAAAGTGAGAATGAGTATGTTATAAACAACTTTTAATAAATGTCATTTTATTTTTCGACATAGTCACCTTTTAGCATAATACACTTAGTATATCTTTTTCCTAAGCTTAAAATTCCATTTTTAAAAAAGGTCTCATCTTGAGTACTAAAAAAATCTTGTACTGCAGCGACTACCGCGTCGTCGTCTTCAAATTTCTGGCCTCTCAGGTATTGTTTCAATCTCGGAAATAGTTAGAAATCACTGGGAGCGAGATCTGGTGAAAACGGAGGATGCTTAAGGATATCGAACCCAGCATCACGAATTGCAGCCATTGCAACGGCGGACTTGTGTGCCGGGGCATTGTCCTAGTGGAACAGCACAACTTTCGAGAGTTTACCTCGCCGTTTTTCGCAGATCTCATTGCGCAATGTTGCTATTTGTTTGGCGTATAATGTGCCCGTAATAGTGGCTCCATGCTCGAGATACTCAATCATTAATACCCCTTTACCATCCCAAAAAACAGAGCCCATGACCTTACCGGCAGATGGGCTCACCTTGAATTTCTTCGGAGTTGGAGATGATGGCCTTTTCCATGTCATAGACTGCAGTTTCGTTTCAGGGTCGTAATGATGGAGCCAAGTTTCGTCCATTGTTATAAATCGCGCCAAAAAAAGTTCCCGGTCTTGCTGCATCAGGTTCAAAGCTTCTTGACAAATTTCTAGTCTAGTTTGTTTTTGCGTGTCAATAAGCATTCTTGGTACCCAACGCGCAGATACCTTTTTCATACCCAAGCGTTCATGTAAAATATTATGCACGCTCCCCGTTGAAATCTTTACATTTTCAGCAATAAAACGAACTGTGACACGACGATCCACCAAAACTGAGTTTTCGACTTTTTTCACAATTTCTTCAGTTACTGCTGTAGTAGGGCGTCCGGAGCGGGGGTCGTCCATTGTCGATGTTCTTCCACGTCTAAATTCCGCGCACCAACGTGCGACTGTCGAATACGGAGGAGCATTAGGCCCTAAAGTGTCCCGCAAATCCAAATTGAATTGGTCCGTAGAAAAATTTTTCAAATACAAGTATTTGATAACGGCGCGCAGTTCAATTTTCTCCATTTTCGCTAACGTACTCAATAGCATTGCAAAGAAATTACCGTATATTTTTTTAAACAAAAGACAGTTAGTTTTTTTTTTCATAGCAATCAGCTAGATAGATTAGCTTTACCGGCCAGTATTTAATTTCGTAATATTAAAAGAGTTTGCATCTCATTCTCACTTTATATTGAACGCCCCTCGTATATTCAACAAGCTAATTATTTGCAGTTATCATTCCACTACATTTTCTACTACAACTTCTACGTTTATGTTATTTGATTTAACTACCGGGAATGCTATTTATGAACTTAAATACCTAATTTAACGGTGATGCATTACAACAGGCTGGGGTTAAAGTATCAATGTACTATTTAATGTATTTTTTCAAATTTTCAGTCCCTCGGGAATCATGAATTCGACAACGGCGTTTCTGGCCTGACACCGTTCATCGCCAACTTGAGCTGTCCCGTGCTGGCTGCCAACCTCATCCTCACCAACGAGCCCACTCTGCAGACTGAACAAAACCTAATGAAATCTGTTATTTTCGACATAAACGGAACTAAAGTTGGGGTTATAGGCTATCTCACACCTGACACCAAAGTTCTAGCGATAAGAAACGATGTCGAGTACATCGAGGAAACAATTGCAATTAAACAAGAAGTAGCCAGACTCAAAAACGAAAACGTCACCATATTAATTGCGTTAGGACATTCAGGTTTCACTAAAGACTTAGAAATAGCAGAGGAAGTTGAGGGCATCGACTTAGTTATAGGTGGTCATACCAACACGTTTCTGTGGAACGGAACCACTCCGGATACGGAAACACCTCAAG
Source organism: Archips crataeganus (assembly GCA_947859365.1). Lineage (NCBI taxonomy): Eukaryota > Metazoa > Arthropoda > Insecta > Lepidoptera > Tortricidae > Archips > Archips crataeganus. Next base: position 5,991,702 of record OX402061.1, on the reverse strand, counting down.
GGCCATATCCGACGTTGGTGAAACAACGTTCCGGACGATTGGTTCCTGCAGTACAAGCTTATGCGTATACAAAATATTTAGGAAAATTACATTTAGTATTTAATTCTGATGGTGAAATTATATCCTATGATGGTAACCCCATACTTTTAAATGCCTCAGTACCGCAAGATCCTGAAGTGTTAACAATAGTTGATCGCTATCGAGGTGAAGTAATGAAGATATCCGAGGTAGCGGTTGGCAACACCTCAGTTTTATTAGACGGACATAATTGTCGATTGAAAGAGTGCAATTTAGGTAATCTCATTGCCGACGCCATGGTCCATAAATATGCATCATTATATAATGGGGATGGCTGGACTGATGCACCGATTGCTATCATACAGGGAGGTGGTATAAGATCCTCTATAGCACACATAACTTTACCAGCCGTGGTAACGACAGGTGATTTACTAACAGTGATGCCATTTGATGGAAACATGGTTAAATTATCAGTTAACGGGACTATTATTTGGAAGATGCTTGAGCATGCTGTTGCAAAGTATAACACTATTCGTGCTCCTGGTCAATTTTTGCAAGTTTCTGGTCTAAGAGTAGAATACGATTTCAAATATCCGCCTGGAAAACGAGTTGTTAAGATCTATGTGCGATGTGGAAACTGTTCTATACCAATGTATTCTGCTTTGAACAAAACCGAAATGTACAATATTCTAATGCCATCTTTCTTATCTATGGGAGGCGACGGATATTCAATGTTTAATGGAAGACCAGTATCCCCTTTGGATTACGATGAGTTAAATGCAACCTCTGAATACATCAGTAAAAATAGCCCAGTATACCCGGCAACTGAGGGCCGTGTAATAATACTTAATATTGCAAATTCTGCTCCAGTTGTTACAGCGTCTATTGGCTTTTTATGTTCAGCTTTGTTAATTCTACTAGTCCAGTAATCTTTTTGACGCGTTTAACGCATTAGCCTTTGGTGTTAGGGTCATTCTAAAATTTTAGGCAGAACACTCTGTTACTATTTGTATGGAGCTACCACTCTGTTACCACGCATTATTACATATATTACAGAAATACTAAGAATCTTTTTTTGATTGCGATAGTCAATAATTATCTTTGATATATTGCTGATTGCAATCATCAATCATTTCACTTAAATAACCGCAGAAAATAGACAGTGTAACCGGAAACAACTTTTTTTAGGGTGGGACAAGTTTACCTGCGCAAAATTTTAGAATGACCCGTTAGTTATTTTTTTATGACCACCCGGAAAATCTAATTTGTTTGATAAGTTATAAAGTTCCAACAGTGAAGTTATTACATACAATTTTCGGAAAACAGTGTTATGGACTAGGTACGTTAATAGTAAAATAAATTGCAGGAACGAAAACTTTAGGAAACAAAATTTTAGGAACAGTGATAATTAGGAGTACAAATCGTTAGGAAAATCAATTTTCGGAAAACTAAGTGTTATAGACAACGTTAATAGTAAAAAAATTGTAGGAACGAAAACTTTAGGAAACAAAATTTTAGGAACAGTGATCATTAGGAATACAAATTGTTAGGAAAATCAATTTCAGGTGATGAACTTTAGCGAACCCAATATGGACCCGAGAATGCTAAAATTAAAGCATCCGCATGTTGTACATTTTAGTTTTAACTTGTGCAATCAAGATCAAATAAATGAACAAGTAGAGAGCCGTACCTACCTACCTCAAACTTGTACTTAAGTTACTAAGAGTTTTTGTTTTTGTAAGTTTAATAAAATGTTACTTCCAAACCGATTGTTTAGTTAGACATGAATGTCAGTTTCCTGTATATTTACTCAGCTACATTTAAAAAAATTGTTTTATTTATACCTAGCTTCCTAGGACTATTAAATAACTGACTGACTGACTAACCGATTTAATACATCAGGCATAGCCCAAACTATTCTAATAAGAGCTAAAACTTTTACTCGGGGCTTCCTTGTATCATTATCATGGATCGGTGTTACGAAATTCCTACGGGATAGGGAGTACTGTACTAACGAGGGGCGAAGCCGCGGACGTAAACTAATATTAATCGAAACCGAAATGAAAAGGTAACAAGTAATACGCATCTATCTTACGTTAACATGACACTTATTAAATACGCATTAACCACATCTTTTTTGTTACAGTCTCTGGGAAATCACGAATTCGACAACGGCGTGAAAGGACTAACGCCGTTTATTGAAAATTTGACATGTCCAATAGTTGCTGCCAATCTCATCCTCACTAAAGTACCAGAGCTAGCGGGAGAACACAATCTTAAGAAATCCACCATCATAGATGTCGACGGAGTCAAAATAGGAATAATCGGATATCTTACGCCAGATACCAAAACGTTAGCTGTTCCAAACGACGTCGAGTACGTTGATGAAGTAGTAGCTCTTCGAGAAGAAGTCAAGAAATTACAAGACAGTAAAATACGCATCATTATTGCACTTGGTCATTCTGGTTATGTTAAAGACCTAGAAATAGCGAAAGAAGTAGACGGTGTAGACTTAGTGATTGGTGGGCATACCAACACATTCCTTTGGAACGGCACGAGTCCCGATTCAGAACAGCCCCAGGGACCTTATCCGACATACGTTTCACAAGCTTCAGGACGCACCGTAGCCGTGGTTCAGGCTTACGCGTATACTAAGTATTTTGGTAACCTACTAATTCGTTTTGACACAAATGGCGAAATCAATCAAATAACTGGCCAACCGATTCTTCTCGACAACTCAATACCTCAAGACGAAGAAGTTGTCAAAATAGTTGAACGATACAGAGGCGACGTTCTTAATGTAGCAGATGAGGTAATAGGAAGTACGCCCGTCTTGCTTGACGGGGAAAGTTGCAAGTTTAATGAATGTAATTTAGGAAATTTGATAACCGACGCCATGGTATATCATTACGCGATGCTCTACAAAGGACAACATTGGACAGACGCTCCTATTGCTGTTATTCAAGGGGGAGGCATAAGATCTTCTATATCATATATGCAAATGCCAGCAAACCTAACTAAAGGAGACCTGCTTATTGTTATGCCATTTGAAGGGTATTTGGTAACAGTTACCGTGAATGGCAGCGTTTTATTACAAATGCTTGAACACTCTGTAGCTAAACATGACCCGCTAGCTCCACCGGGTGAATTTCTTCAGTATTCCGGGGTAAAAGTGGTTTACAATTTTAAAAAGCCGCCAGGATCCAGGGTAATTGAAGCATACGTGAGATGTTCGGAATGTCAAATACCACAGTACTTCAAATTAAATGAAACACAATTATACAAAGTTATCATGCCTTCATTTGTCGCCAATGGCGGCGACGGCTATTCCATGCTTATTACTCAGCCAAAAGTAAATTTGTATTTCAATGAGTTACAGTGTACAGAATATTACGTCAAGCACAGAAGTCCGGTCTTCCCTCAAGTTGAAGGAAGAATTATAACAATTGATGACTATCACAAAGACTCGTCTCAGAGTTTATCAGTGACTCTAAGTATGATCCTAACCTTCGCTATAAGTCTGATAGTTGTTCCTATTACTAGCTCGTAAGGATTACTGATCAGTATGCAAAGTGAACATTAATATTACTCATTAGAACTTTCATAAATTCTTCCGTACTATGTGTATTTTAGTTAAGTCGCTGTCATAATAAGAGGAATTATTTTAGCATGATATAAATGAAAATATAGAGGCTTGCAAGTTAATGCAACTACGACATTATAGCCTCGTACCTACTCTCTAAAAACAATTCTCTATAAACATTTTCAAAAACTAAATCTACATTTCAGAAACAGTAGAAACAGTTAACAACTGTTTACCGGCTTGCTTAATGGCGATATTTGTGTTTTCACCGCTGCCATTAAAGTAGGGGCTAAAATAAGCGAAATAAACTGTTCCTAATACCGTTCACATTGTTTCAAGCACCACGTACCTACCTACTCGTTTGCAAAAATATTTTTTTTTCGGTGAATCTGAAAATAGTATTGACAGGTGAATTAAATAATTAAGTCTTGACTAAATGAGAGGTTGTTTATATTTTTGTATATGTTCGTCCCAAAGTGCTTTAGAATAAGATTCTTATCTTAACCCGTCCTAATAATGAAAATAAATCAGTATTAATATTGAAAGATATTAAGAAATTGTTGTAATTAAGTAAGTACAAACTATCTGTACAAAATACTGATGGAAATAAATAATGCTCGACAACTTATCAGTTAGAAATAAAATGTAAGTATTAAACTGAACTGATAAAACTAACAAGAGCTCCAATGACTTAGTTTATTACAGTACGCGAACTGATGATTGATGAAACATCGCGTGCTTAAAAATTTAACTAACAAATTTATTATGTATACAAAGACAACGCTACACACCTGTGTAGCTGTAAATAAATATAGGGGGTTCCGCCACTTTTTCATCTTGTCGCGTGCCTATCGAACCTACTCTGTACATTTAATTATTAATTAATTAATGTTGTTAAAGCTGCTTGTGAATAAATAAATGGATCAGTGTTTTAATTCCTCTAACTGTATTATTCTTAATACTAAAAGCACAAATATTTCCGATTCCTTTAGTACAATTTAAGGTGGGTGTTTATTAAAAAGTTTGTAAGTACCTACGTTAGTGTAAAACAGAAATATATTTACTAATTTGTAATTATTTTTACTTGCAGTCACTCGGAAATCACGAGTTCGACGAGTTAGTGGATGGACTAATTCCTTTCGTTAGGAATATATCCCCGCCAGTAGTAGCAGCCAACCTTATCCTGGACGAGGTACCGCAGTTAAAGGAAATAGACAATCTTCGTAACTCTGTGATACTAATGAAAAATGGTATTAAAATCGGAATAATAGGATACCTAACACCAGACACTGCATTTCTCGCTCCGAAAAACAAAATTATATATGAAGATGAAATTACAGCCGTAAGAAGAGAAGTTGAAATATTAAAAAATCGTGGGGTCGATATCCTAATAGCTTTAGGACATTCCGGATACATAAAAGACGTAGAAATAGCTAAAAACGTGGAAGGACTAGACTTAGTCATAGGAGGACACTCGAACACATTTCTATGGAATGGAGAAAATCCTGAAAAACCGGAGATACCTCAAGGACCTTACCCAGTCGTGGTGAACGATCCATCAGGCAGGAAAGTATTAGTCGTGCAGGCATACGCTTACACGAAATATATGGGAAGCTTGCACTTGACATTTGATTCTAAAGGAGAAGTAATTAAATTTGATGGCGCACCTATATTATTAGACAACAGCATACCGAGAGATCCAGATGTTTTAGACATTGTCGAAACTTATAGAAACGATGTAGACCGTGTAAGCAGTGAAGTTGTTGGCGTCTCAAACGTGTTTTTGAATGGTGATTGCCGCTTGAGAGAATGCAACATAGGCAATTTCATTACAGACGTACTACTAAATTGTTCAGCTGGTCAATACCCAGATGTTACAATTGCAATATGCCAAAGCGGCAGAATTAGAGCATCAATAGACAACTCAGAGAAACCTTTCAACCTTACGAAAGGAGACTGGATGAGCGTCCTGCCATTTACGGACACTATGACTATAGTGACAATGAACGGATCCGTTTTGAGAATGGTACTGGAACACTCAGTGGCTCTTTGGCGGCCGATAGATAGTGTTGGACAATTTTTGCAATTTTCGGGAATGACCGTTGTATATGATTTGTTGAAACCAGCGGGAGCCCGGATCGTTGAAGCCTACGCGGCATGCTCCGAATGTGGAGCCCAGTTATCAGCTATAAAGGATGATTACGAGTACAAAGTTATAATGCCGTCATTCCTCGCTGAAGGTGGAGATGGCTTTAGCATATTCGTTGGTTTGCCGCAAGAACTCTGTAACTATAACGAATTGTCGTGCATTTATGAGTATCTTGAGAAATATCCTACGATAAATCCGGAATTGACGGGCCGGATTAACTTGCTAAATGAGGAGAAAGCTGTCGAAATTTTCAAGTACAATAGTACTAGGACTGGTCGACAATTACCGTCGAACAGCCAGTCTCTCCAGTCAACCAGTTATGGAAAAAGTATAGTGATCCTACTTTTATGTATGCTGAAATAGAGGACATGTTATGAGTTACTTCTTTTTACGGCGTAAAATACTCTTTAACTGTGCGTTGATAATTGATATCCTAGTTACGTTTAGTTTAAGTTACTAAATAGGGGTTTTGACATTCAAAAGATAAATTTAATAAATTAATAATATTTAATAAACGTAAGGAACAATATTTTATTTAATAATACCTATATTAATACTCAAGTTTTAATAACAATGCTATAGTATAAAACGTTTACAAAAAATAAATTCAAGATAAATCAAAATCATGCACGAATTATTAAATTAAAAATGTTTTTCATGGTATATACTTCAACTAATAGTCAATGATTTCGACAAAATGAGTAGTTCACACCATCAACCAATAAATTCAAGATACAAATCTGACAAAATTCACTGTTTAGCCTCGAGAACTAGATTAATTTAATCTTGAAAATTGGACTTTTAGTTGCTTTAAAATAAAAACACATAAGAATATAGACAATTGAGTTGGCAAATAAGTGACGTCATTTGTTATTTCCACACAAATTCTATAGAGAAATCCCGCTTTCCCATTTTTAAAAGTTATGTCACTGGATTGGTAGTGTCAACTACTCAAATAACGAGGTTGACCTCGCAAGAAACATAATAGCATTTATTTTCAACTTTGGAATTTTATAACATTGTTTTATTTGTATTTTTAACACTAGAAAATATGATCACAATCGTTAAAAGTTTTTTATATTAAAATTAGCTTCTTACTTCTAGTTGCAAAATTATATTTTTTAATAAACTTACATTTACAAACATAACTTAACTTTTTATTCCCTGCAAGCTTACTATTTAAGTGTTAGCACCCAGATCTAGCTTCCTTACATACTAGTAAATATTTTCAAAAATGATTCACCTGTAAAATCTAATCCATAACTGAGTCATTGAATGGTCTTGCTTCCCATTCAACAAGCTGACTATATCCAAAAGGCACTAATCCTTGAAATATCACAATGCATTGTTTTAAGGACTCCTGGCATTCTGCCAGCTCTGCACAGGGGGCAAAAGGTTCCAATTCTGCAGCCAACTTGCAAAGAGGTTTAAACATATCGTAAGCAGTATTTTTATCTCCTTTCTGAAGATTTTCTATAGTGTTGTTATTTAACAAGCTCTTTTTCCTCTTCGCAAGTTTCGTGGTAATGGACTTCCTCGGAAACCCTGCGTTCATACTTAAATATGTAGGCCAATTATCGACGCATGCTTCGCAGGAGCATATGAATTTGTATTGTGATTTGAGAAGCTTTTGTCGTTCCACCCGATGTTCAAGCGCGTGGTGAGGCCTGTAAGAAATTAAAAAGCATGATTTAGCTTTGACAAAATAACCATATAAGTACTTACTAACTAAACTGTAGTTAAACAGACAACACCACTCCCCTCGTACGACTAAGGCAGTGGTGGGCAAACGGGGGGGGGGGAGATGTTCAGAAAGTTCAAGATTTTTTCTTAAGTATAATAAAAATATTTCAAATTGTTTAATCCAGCGACACAAGAACTACGCGGCTAGTCTACCTGGCTCCTTTACTTAAAAAAAAAAAAAAATTAAGCTGTTTATTTCAAGCAAAGAACATTTTATAAAACATGCAAAACGAGTCCTTAATCCTAATTTTAAGGATTTTGCGTGGCCTCGGTTATGTTATTATTTTACTTTATACGTCTGGATTGTCAAAATATAATTATCGCGAGCCATATACTAATTATTTCGAAGGTCATAATTTGCCCACCATTGGACTAAGCGAACCTCATCCATTTTGGATCCTATATCAATTCCCTGTACCTACACACTGGGTCAAGATGTTAGGCCAAAATATCGGAATCACCATTTACAGATCGGCTGGCTGACTGATCAATCTATTTTGTTGCTTTAGAATAGAATAGAAATTATTTATTTTTTAGAATATGGTAGGTACATATATTACAATTTATAATCAACATATTCTGCCAGTTTTGGAAAAGTAAGTAGTTTGGTGGCAGTTTTGATAAAGATGGATGCGGAGTCTCTTGCAGCCGCGATTATTTATTTATACAGTAAGTACCTTAAATCATTGAGTGCCGAAGCGAAGGTGAGAATCTAATGAGGGTTTTCAGACAGGTGGAATATCGCTAGATGGCGTTAGTATCGTAAGGTCTATTTGACGTTACACCCATACATCAAATGTCAAAGTTGACAAACGGACCTGACGATACTAGCGCCAAATAGCCTCTCATAGAAAACCCTCATTGAAATTGGTGGACACCACATAAATGGTCTTGTACGAAATAATTCGTAGCTGGCACCAATTAGAATAAAACCGGCCAAGTGCGAGTTACAATCAATAACATTGTAAATAAATAAAAATAAATATAAATATCACAGGACATTTCACACCAATTGAACCAGCTGGGCCTCACTGGGCAACGGATAAACATACTTAGATACATATTCAAATAGATATTTAAACACCCAAGACTCGAAAGCAAACATTTGTATCTTTCATACAAATATCTGCCCCGACGCGGGAATCGAACTCGGGACCTCAAGCTTCGTAATCAGAATCTCTAACCACTAGGCCATTTGGTCGTCAAATTGATTGTAGATCTGTTCCGAAATGAAAACCCGACTGCGTAAAAATATTTTTTTATTTACCCCCAAAAGTGGCCCCATTTATTGGCTACGTACACGACGGTGGCGCCGCGTTGCGTTGACAACATTTCCTCTTTACTTCTAATTTTTGCCATGTTGTGCGCTGCGATCGTTTTCTGTACCCGCACCACCCGCTTCGCACATAGCCAATAAAATTCATTTATTTGCGTCACACGTCCGTCTTTTGGTCACCGACTTACCTACACATGGACATGAGTACCAAATTTTAACTCAAATTCAATAGGATGTTTTGAAATCGTATAATTAAGTAGGATCGGAAATTCGCGTTTCGTGTGTAATTCCCGTTCCCACGGGAATTCCGGGAAAATAAATGCCCTATGCCACTCTCGCAATTGAGACGAATCTGATTACGCCTCACACTTTAAAATCCATCGAGCCATTTAGGTTGCAGGTCATGCCAAAGAATGTTACATACATATACATAAATCTTACATAAATACATACGCTTGAAAAACATAATCCTCCTTCGGCAATTGGGTAAAAAGACTGATATTTAGATTCAGTTTCATTCACCCTATTATTTATATGACTAAGCACAACCAAACCATTCTTATAATACTTGTTAGTAGTAGTGAACTTGCTTACAAAGTAAAAGCTTGCAGAACTGATAAGGCAGGTAGAATAATATTAGTTACAAAGGATTTTATTGAGCGACAGTATGTGGGTGGAGAAATGTTGGTCCAATTTAATTAAATAGTTTTAAACCATACAAAATTGTTTGGTAGGTATTCAAAAGTTCTGTTATGACAAAAATTACCCATACAATTTGAAGCTATGGTGACTTAGTGGTTTGACCTATGGCCTCTCAAGCAGAGGGTCGTGGGTTCGAGCCTGGGCCTGCACCTTGCAAATTTTCGGAATTAATAAAAAAAAATACACACCTGAGAGAAATCTAATGGTGTGTGAAGTTCCTCTCATTCTGAGAGGAGGCCTGTGCTTGAAGTCGAAATGATGATAAGGGTGCAGACGAAAATGTTGGTCTAATTATGATGTAGTTGAAAACCATACAAAACAATTGATTGGTAAAAAATCTGTTCTGAATGAAAATTACTCTATCTATAGTTAATTTTTTTGTCACAAATGGAATGCTTTCATCCTACCATAATTCTACGAGTTAATTAAGGTGTCCAACTATTTGATCTTTCTTTACCCATGAATGAATTTATAATATAAATGGTCCATTTTATAAGAATGTCATTCACCCAATTGTGAAATAATGATATTTAACTCTTTAAACCAACAGAATTAATGAAAACTTTTAATTTATTAGCAAAAAACTTACCCATAGTTATCAAAGATTTGCATTCCTTTTGAAATAGGTCTCAACGCGAATAACCTCATCAGTCCAGACCCAATTTTGCTGAATCTCACCACATTGGGAGCACATGAGTGATTCACAAGGCTGTGATAGGCATATGGGGCACTGGCCAGACCCACATCATCCACAAATTTGCCGTAAGCATTCTCCATAGCTGTACTTAGCCCATGCATATTGGTAGGGCTCGTCATTACATGCAGAAGCAGTATTCCACCAACAAATTTATGAATCTCCTCATTTTCCGGAAGAAAACTTGTCTTGTCCTTCAATAACTTTAAAAACACAGCCGCAGTCACAGCTTTCTGAAATATATCTGAAACAGAGCGCTTTTCCACATTGGAAGCAAGTGTATGAATTGATGTGTAGTGTTTAGAATCATATATCCACTTGTTATCTTTTAGAATGCAACCTGTATGTTCTGTATTTAAAGTTGATTCTGCTTCTTCAACTGTTTTTAAAAGACCGTCCCAGTCCAAATGGTCAGTGCGTGCCTTGATTGTAACTCTCAATGCAAGTAGTTCTAGCTTAGTGAATTTTAAATCAACTAAAGAGGCCATTAGTGGACATTCTACAGAGTGATATTCTTTCCACGCCAGTTCTTTGCACTGTTTACTGCAGTACAAAGTGAAGCAGCAACTCTCACAAGGAAACAGGTTCATTTGTCTTGAAAGGCAGTAACTGCAACTAAATAAGTATTGACTTTTTTGCAGTAGAACTAGGTATGGCTCCTCTTCCACCAAGATTTCACCAACTTTAATGTCCTCTCGGGCAATAATATGCCGCCCCATATCTTCACTATAAGCCACTTGTAATTTATTACTGGCACATAAATAAGTACAGTCTTTATCACTCGGTAATTTCAAAATCTTGTCTATTCTATCTGTTATTGTTGATACTATATCTTCACATTCTCCTTTAAGGAACTCCTCGCAGGATTTTTGCCTCTTATTTAGTTTATCTTTAAGCTTTTCAGGATACTTTAATAATAACACTTGTTCAACATCCTTTAAACTCTCTTGATATTTTTTCATTGAGAAAAAGACTGCCGATCTATTTGACAAGGCTAGTGCATAATCATCTGACTCTATAGGAGCATGAAGTAGGGACAAATTGTAGTATTGCCAGGCTTTGAAATCCTCAGATTTCTTGAAACACTCATTGCCATGGTTACGGTAATATGTAGACAAATCACTGGTCTTACTAATTTCCAGTACCTCAGGAAAAGCATTTAAACTGCTTAGAACTTTATAAACCTCCTGAACTCTTTCGCTGTTGGTGTTACAAAATAGTACCGTCTGAGAAACAGGTTTGATTCTATTTTGATCAATTAAAGTCTTGATAACATATTCATAACAAGAATCTATACTCATTTTGACAAGTTATTATATTGATTTTCAGTGTTTAGGTGGATCAACATTCACAAGAAATGTCTCACTTCGCAACGCCTTGTATTGTAGCAAACTTGGGATGCGAGATGATATATGTTATTGAGCAAAGATTAAAAGCTCAAAATATTCCAGCAGAAAAATCCGAAAGAGGTTAGTTAGCGAAACTGAAACAAACAAATTGTGTACTTTAACTGCTTTGTCGATACTACTTAGCGCATTGTGAATTATTATTCGAGCCCTATGTTGTCCCTGCAGAAAGTCTGTAGGACGTCATCATCATCATCATCTTATGGATCTGTACTTTGAACTACTTTGAAGGATAATTTTGACAATGTCGAGAAAAGACAATCTTAAAAATGTCGGTCGTTTTTCGGTAACAAAAATTTAGAAATACGAAATATGAGCCGTTAATTGATTATTTCATTACAGTACTCACCGAAATTGTCACGGTGCTGTTACATCCGACACTTTTAGAAGAGCTATTTATACCACAGCCTGTGGCTACACACGCGGTCGTCAAGCAGCTTCTGCAAGATATCTCCGCTACATCGATTATGAAACTGGACGATTATTCCATGAGCAAACTATGGGATCTAATGACCATGATATACAAGTGGCAGTTGGCGGTAGCCACTAATCAAAACATTTTTGACATTACCCTGCGACATTTAAAAGGTGTAGCCATAATAATGCCAAAAAATTTCCCCAAATGCATTGTAGAACATACTATGAGGAAATTTGAAGCACTAGCCCAACGATTCACTGACGACGACTACAAGTGCTTGAATAATACTTTAATCCTTTGGTTTTCTGAATATCATACCAAAATATCGGTCTTGCTTAGACTCGGGCTCCAAAGAAAAGACGGAACATTTAATTTACCATCTACAATTTCCTCCAATATAACTAATAATTTGGGTGAAAATATTTACAAATATGATCATAAGAAAAACTCAGTCGAGGAATATGAGACCCAGTGTGCCGATACTCATGAAATCAGTTGCCTTTTGGGTCCAATAGAAATGATCTCTCCCGGTTGTTCAACGGTTGAGTTACAATTACCTATTGAACTTTGCAAAAAAGAGTCCGGGAAAAAAACTCTCGAAATTAGTAGGAATACCCAATTCGAAAAAATAACTACCACTAAAGTAAAAAATAAAAACACTGACCTAAGTTTTATTCCAGATATACCAAAGTCTCCTCAGGAAGATTTATTAGAGATGATGGAAGATTTGAGTATTACTTTGTAGATAAATAAAGTACTATTATTATTCAATAATTGCATTTTTCCTTAGTTATAGCTGAATTGGTTATGATAGAAGAATAACTCTTGGCCAGTAAAAACTGGTAAAAACCAATAGTTTTTCTAAGTTTTATCTGCAAATGGTAGAAAGATTTAATTATACTAAATAATTATTAAAATCTCTAATAGTGGTAAAGTCGTATTTTAATGGCAACATTTTAAAAACGAGAATAAATTATTGTCTATAGCCGGTTATTCCCAAGAAACGTACACTCGCTTTCCAAGTAACTGGGCATTTTTCATAACATAACATTAGTACACTTGTCTTTTTTCACACAAAAAAAAAGAAATTCCAAAGAAGTTATTCCGACCTACCCAAAATAAAACGTAACGTTTACTGCGAAATTTTTTTTTCTTAAATGATTAAATCAACCTGGTGAGGTCAATTTACTTTACATAGAACATTGAACTCTTATTTACCTTGTGTACTATGAAACGAGAAATGTTTATATTATGATGTACGGTTTTCTTAAAAACGACTTTAAAAAATTTGATGAAATTCAGGGACAATAGAGATTTGTACACAATAAATCTATTAAGTTATGCCCCCTATTTAGCAAAGATCGATATTAACTAATCAAAGATATTGGTTTTTTTTCATAAGAAATATGTCCTCAGATCAAGGTCACATACAGAATAATCCATTAAAAAAATGGTCGAAGCCAACAGAAACAAAAACAAAAATACGGTGTATATTTTATGAAAACGGCCCAGGGGGGTTACTACGCTACGAAATTCGAAGTTTGTATTATGTCACTTCTTTCACTCTTTTGTTTGATACTATTCGCGTGAATAGAACGGCATGATACGAAGTTCGAAAATCGAATTTAAGTATAAGGCGAGCGACATTCGGACGCACTAATCGGGAGTGTCGTGTCACGTGACGTGCATTGCATTGTGAATCACTCACCAATTGTTATTAGTGCATCACTTTCTTTTGAAACGAAATAGATTTTATTATTTTCATTGGAACGCAACAAGATCCCCATAAGAATAAGCTATAATTATAGCTAGTATAGTATTACCAACTGACTTGCGCTGTCTTTTTGCTGGGAAGAGAACTGCTACTGTTACTTTCAGTTGTTTATTACAAGGTTACAGAAGAGATACATCAAAGGTAAGAAACTTTTAGACTAACTATACATACTATTATAAAAAATACAAAGTGTGTCTGTCTGTTACCTCATCACATCACGCTTAAACCGCTGTTCCGATTTAGATGGAGATAGCTTGAGACTAAGTTTGAGACCTTGGGAAGGACATAGGATAGTTGTTGTCCTGGAATACCGCATATTTCCCGCGGGATAGCGATAAACGATTTCTTTGTAGACGGAGTCGCGGGCAACAGCTAGTGGAGCTACATTTTTAACCTTTTGACCGCCAGCGTCGGCTATAGACGACAGTGCGGTAATACAAAATTAAACCTACCCGCATCCGCATAAGAATCAATTTTGTTCCAAACAAAAACGATGCGTGGCGGTCAAAAGGTAAAAATTAAATTGATTTGTAGTTAGGCCATGATTTGATGGTAAAACTACTGGTGTGATTAGATTTCAAATAATTTGTTGTTTCTTTCATATAATGTGAATCATATTCCATAGCAAAGTCAAGGTGGACTAGAATCCGTTTTGATGACCCTTACCACCATTGCACATGGTAGAACCAAAATAATCTTATTAACGCATCCCAAAGCTATTTTTATTACTATACAAAAAACAAATAAATGTTTTTCCGCACCAGTTCCACCTATGTACAAAAAAAAACAAGATAAAAGGGCCCGTGCATCCAAAATAGGAACTGCAAGTAGAATCAATCATTGACACAGATGATGCATTATAGCTAACAATAGTTGGCGGGCTATTTTCTGCAACTCGACGTCTATGTGCGTCTATTTTGCGTAGTTTCAGGTAAGGGAAGACTATATCTATCCTTCACTTCACAGGCCAAATGGGGAATTTCGTATCCATGATTGTTGTCAACTCCGTTGGCTGTATGGTTCTGTTGACTGGTGCCACATGGGTAGCGCCAATCCTCGGCTTCACCAAGCTCGGGATAGCAGCCGGGAGCATGGCTGCTTCAGCACACTCCTGGTACGGAGGCTGCCTTGGGGCTGGCACTATCATCTCTCTTCTTATGGCCAGAACAATGGGTTAATCTTATAGAATACTAAATACTTACAAGGAAATTGCAAAATACATTGGGTTTTTACTACTTAGGTTCATTTCATATTATGAAAACAACCCGGTGTGTTTGAAAATGTACAATCAATGTAGAAATTTGAACTTTTTTTATGAATGAATTGTGATATCATCCAAAGGGCCTTTTTCACCACTTTGATAAATTTCTTGTGTTTTATGTGGTACTATGGATTACGACCCTGTATTCTTCGATTCCTATTTATCTCTTTATTTTTTCTCTTTGATTTGTCGACACGGAATGAACGACAAATGTACGACCTGATAATTTAACCCGTCACGCGTCCACCGTACTAAAATTAGTCCCTAACTTTTTTGTGCGGGAAATGTCCTAGAGACTACAGTAGTAGTCTCTAGGCTAGGACATTTCCCGCAAAAAAAAGTTTGGGACTAACCTAGTCTCTGGGACGCGTGACGGGAAGCCCTTTCGTCAATTTCAGAGTATTTGAATTATCAGATTGTACATTATTATCATTAATTTTGAGTCGACAATTCACAGGTCGTACTTTAGCCGCATCCCATATCTGTTACGTCTCTGTCTATTCTTATAAAATAAACAGAGACAGCATCACAGACATCTGCCACACAATACAGTGAGTTTACCTGGCAAACATGTATTTGTTACGAACAGTAGTACAGTAGGTAGGTACACTAGTGTACACAATAGTTATGTAGTCAACCAAGAAATTCCTTTACCACTCTAAGGCTTAAAACATCATAAGCTACTTTACTTTCACATGCAAGTTACTGTGACAATCAGCCTTATTGGTTTTGTTTGATATAGAAACTGTCATGAAAAAATGGTAAAGCACTTACTAGGTCGAAAATACACAGCACCTATGAAAGGTAAGTATAATGAGCCAAAAGTAAACCCGCATTTTGAAAAATACTTTATTTCTTGCTCAAACAGCATTACAACCTATGAGAATTATGTGAATTTCACCCCTATACCCAGTATAGGTAACAAACACAAATTTTTGACACATTTTATTACCAAAATGTATATCACAAAATAATACGAAAAAGTCAAGTTCCTTTGGCATTTTTAGTTTTAGCATATAAAAATGTGTGTTTGTCTTCGCCTTAAACTAATTACAGACTAATTTATCAAAACAGATTTTTTTACAAAACAACCATTTACAATACCATTTAACCATTGAGGGCTATGTATTACAAATATGTTCGCGTTGATTTAGTTCGGTTAGCTTTTTCGCTTGTTTGTTGGTCGGTCAAGTTCGCGAATTTAACATACGAACGATAAAGCTCGCCGAGCCGCAAGTACGCGAACTTGCTCGTGCGTCTACCTGGCCCTTTATATCTACAAAGTTTTGTACCTTCCGTTGTCAAATAAAGTTGCAAAACAAGGAAGCATCCAAAGAGTCTTATAAAAGAGATAATAGGGTTGTTGACACCACCAATCAACTGACGATCTTTTTATGAGCTCTCAAAACACAATCTCCCATAGAGTTTGAATGACAATAGCGACATATGACGTCATTGTTCGCATACTCAATCAACTAACTATTTATTTGTTTTAAAGCAACAAAAAATCTAATTTTGCATTTAATCGAAAATTAATCTGACTTTCAGGGCTGAAATAAAGCGTTTTTTTACTGGAGTCGTGTCTTCAAATTCTTTTTTAATGGTGTCAACATCCCTATTTCTACTAGCTTTTGATTGGGAAATAAAGCAATAACTACTGGTTATATTCAATGTCGGTAACAAGGAAGAAATAAGCCGTTTTGATAATGTTTCTTTTTCTCGGAACAAACATGCAATCATCTATTTTAAGTAGAACTGCATTTTGTTAAAAGAAAAATGGAAATAAACCCTTTTCAATAAATACTCCTCATTTGTTTCAGTCAAAAATATTACTGCTTTTGTCAGTTGGTACAAAAAGGCCCAAGTAAGAAAAAAAAGTTAAGTACAACAGTATTAGAAAGGGTAATTCTAATTAGTTAATTAGTTCCAAATACTAACCGACACTGATTAATAAGTAATGTTATATTGTATTATAAGAAAAACGGTTACCTATCAAAATTTAGATTTTTTTTCCGAATATTTAAAATCCCGAATGCTTCATTTATCCGAATGCATTTTTTTCTGAAACTGTAAATATTTCAGGATTTTTATAAAACAACCCTAACCTAACCTAAAGGGTTCAACACGACGGTCCTGAAATAAATCCTGAAATATTTACAATTTCAGAAAAAAATGCTTTCGGACAAATGAAGTTTTCGGGATTCTAAACCTTCGGAAATAAAATTTTCTAAACATCGATAGGATCCCAAGAAAAACAATTTAGTACTTAGTCCAGTATAAAATTACCCTTTCTCATTATCACATTCTCACGTTTGCTCAGCAATTTTTAATCCTCAAATACCAAACTAAAAAGAACATATTTTCTTTATCGTAAAATACAACGTGTCTAAATACGGAATGGTCTCACAAAATCGTGAACTAGAAACTAAAACTTGAATAACAGAATGTACAGCTTGGCAAATATATAAATAAAAACAAACACTTTTTTCTTTGAGCAGTGAGCAGGCTTATTGTCTAACGCTTCTGACGCTTGCCTTCGCAATCACTATTTCTTTCTGTCAAAAGGTATAAGATGATGAAAGAAAGAGATGGTGAAAGCGAAGGCAAGCGCCAGAAGCGTTAGACAATACGGCCTTACTTAGTTAGGATTAGCAAGCGATTTGATTAAAAAAATAACAAAGTCCAATCAAACGGTATTGTATGAAAATCTTTGCCTAGCTGTAATCTAAATATGTAGGTACACGTCTCAAAATTAATACATTTATAAAAGTAAAATGAAAAATTATGCTGAGAGTCCCTCGTTAGGGATAATTAAAATGCTACGCAATGATGATGATGCTGAATAAAAATAATTATTATAACAAAATAAGTATTTGAACCTTATATCATGCCACCCCGCTCACGCTAATACTATTTAATGGGAGAGCGAGAGGGATGGCATGATACAAACTTCGAATTTATGAGTAGCCCCCCAGGGTTACGCTAGGGAAAGACAATGCGAAGGCGTCAATATTTAAAAAGATGATAAAATTATTGTTTTTATCAATAGTAGACTTGAGATATAGAAACTTACTAAATTTTTGACTAATATCGTGGACTTTTGCATTTACTAATTAATCAAAAACGTTTGTTACAATTAAAAGTGGCTTTTTCCTATTTGTCAAGAATTGGCAAATTGTTTTCGATTTCAATATGTCTGTCTAAAAGTTGTATTGGTAAAAAACATAGAGATGCCCTTCTTTCATGTAGTAGTAATGTCCGTAGTCAAGTAGACGGTCCACTTAAAAAAAAACTTTAGTTCCATCAGTTCTGAACCACTACATGCAAGAATAAGTAACAAAATATAAAAATATAAACCGATTTTGTTCGTTTCCTCTAGAAAATTAATTATACAAACTTTTCAATATATTTACAAAATTCAAAACTTTTTAGCGGCTTAGCATATTTACTATTTACATAAGGCTTCCATGTAACCAAAATCGTGCTAAAATTACTTCAATAACAATAAGTGTTGAACGACAATTTACTAGCAAACAGTCAAACTCAACATGTATTTTTACCAAGTTGAATGGAGTCCCGTCGACATCTAGAAGACATCCCATGGTAGATCTTATCTCATGTCAGTCAAAGCTATGCCTGGCCAAGCCGTTAAGCATAGCTTGCAATTTAATACGACCCGGAAATATTTACTTATTATTTTTATTTTATTAGCAGTACGGCTGCTCACCGATTCTAATTACTATTTACTTATAGTGGTGAATCAACTTTTTCTTGTCATCCGTTGCTATGGTTACACAAGTTTTGTCCCTTGGACAACCTGGGACAGAGTAAATAACACAAAAAAGTTGATTGACCCGTATATTTATTTCCCACCAATATGAGATATGACATTATGATGATGTCCCCAATGCATTAACCTTTTCAACGCTCTATCAAATACAACAGCTCTCATCTCAAATGTCAAACGCGAAGTTGAACCCTATAGAAATGCATGGATATCGCTCTGCACGTCGTGACTGATATACAGGGCGTCCCACGACTATGCCACATGGAGGGGAAGTACCTTAAATATTGTAGATACACAATTTTACTGAAAAAAAGACTTCATTTTGATTTTAAAAAATTAAAATAAATAAATAAAAATAATAAATAAATGAATAAAATTTAACCAATTAAGGAAAATTTAAGTATGTTTAACCAATAGGCTACTTTCCTAACTAGTCAGTCTTTTAGATTATCAATAAATATTGGACATGTATTTTTTATTTTGTCAATTAAACAAAAAATTACGAAGATATGGCGCGTTGAAGTTTCGCGTGACGTCACTTGTTCCTACACTTTGTATGAGCGCTTTAGGAACAAGTGACGTCACGCCTCGTCACGCGGAACTTCAACGCGCCATATCTTCGTCATTTTTTGTTTAATTGTCAAAAGAAAAATTACGTGTCTAATATTTTTTGATAATGTAAAATACGGACTAATAAGAATTATTATTTTTTTACCTAGGAAACATCCCTATTAAGGAAAACGTTCGCGAGGAAACTTGTGCACATACCTGTGAAGCAATTCAGTGGTGTATGTGAAGTTCCCAATCCGCACTGGGCCAGCGTGGGACAGCCTGTGCCTGTATAAAGGCTGGGATGATAATAACGATGATGTTTAACCGTTGCCTGTTACCCATAACACGAGCTTTGCTTACTTTGGGACTATGCGATTGGTGTCAAGTGTCCTATGATATTTATGGGTGGATCAACTATTTCTTGCTGTTATTCTGTCCCGTCAGCGAGGGGACAAAAGTGGTTTAATTAGAAGAAATGTTGTGTCACATTAACTAACATGCTTATTAGATGACCAATTGTAGAAGGGGTTTAAAATTACCACAAAAATGCATGTTTGGCAAATTTTAATCAGATAAACTTACTGTTTAAACTAAAGAGTGACCCAGGAGACCGTCACTATAGCAACGAGTGACAAAAAACAGTTGATCGACCCTTATAAGTCCGCCCAGAACGTGAAGCTACTTTGAGCCTTATGTCACTGCGTGAAGACCACTTTGACGTTGTACTTTGTGACGCATATAGCCGTCGTTGGCGTTGAAAAGGTTAAATTATTTATTGATCTAACTGGTCCACATGGAGCGTGTAAGGCGCGTGTTGTTAGGCGAGAAGCTCTGGTCCGGTGGCGAAGCGTCCCCGTAAACTGGCGCCGGCGCGGGCGCGGCGTACGGGCTGCGCGACCAGCTGCGGCGCGGGAACGGAGGCGGGGACTCGGGGGGCAGCACCGTCTCTGGGGGCGAGGGTTGGCGTAGAATCGACTTGTGGTGCAGACGCTGTTGGACTGTGGAAAGAAGACGAGCAAGATTAGCGTGAGACTCGATGTTTGGTATTCCGAAATGGATTAGGTTACGGTATTGAAATTAGTTCAGTAAATTTCAGAATACAAAAATATAGTACAGGGTGACATCTGAGACGTGATCCAAAATTATATTTTCTGGATCCACTCATGATTACGATCAACTTTTAATATGGGACCAACTTCGAAAACGTAAACACAAAATCGACGTCTCCATACAAATTGCGGAACCAGTTGATTGCTTTTATTATGGGAGGCTCAATTTTTTTCTACCGATTTCGATGTTACTCCCGTAATAAAAGTTGATCATAATCATGAGTGGATCCAGAAAATATAATTTTGGATCACGTCTTCGATGTCATCCTGTATTTTTGAACTTAAAAACGAAAAATGCACTGTAACTTCACTATAAATGATACCAGTGTGCTCGAATTACATTTGACTTTAATGTCGTTATTAATTTTAATGAGAGCAGTCCTTTGCTCCATGAGCTTTCTTGAGTACTATACAAGTTGAAATTTAAAACGTGATAAAAATAGTTTTCACCTGATTGTCGAAGGAGGGTTATGGTTTTCGAGAGTATATATTCATGTATCATTCTTTGGTACGCCCTGCAGCCTAAACGGCTCAATGGATTTTGAAGTGTGAGGTGTCATTAGATTCGTATTAGTTCCGAGAGTGACATAGGATATATATTTTCCCGGAACTCAATGTATTGATTGACACCACAAATTAAATAAGACTAATTAAAACGATTGTCCAGCATTAACTGAGTTCAAACATAAATTTTGTATTACGTACAAAACGCCACGCGTACGTTTTGTGTTACATATACATGTACTTTTAAATTTCACCTGTATAGACCAACAAGATGACAGCACATTATGGTCACACATACAAAACATTACATATAAAGTACTAGGAATTACATTAAGTCAATCGCCGAGTGCAACATAGGGTGAACGCAACAGTGTAAAGAGCACAATAGTCCGCCGCATTCGGTGAACGATAGCTATAACCGCCTAAATATGGCCGCCGTAGTAGGCGAACCGGACAGACTAGTAAAGACGCCGTTCGTTGGCCGAAATAGTTTGAAACAAGTTCGGCGACCGCATTAGGTGAACGATGTAGTGTAATTGCTGGATAATACTATACTTAATTTTTTTTAGCATAAGAAAGAAGGTAAGCGATTTTGACGTGTATTTTTATTGAAAAACACCTTTGAAAAATAAGTCACAGCAAATATGTAACAATTAGCAAGGAAATATGGTCATTTACACTCTTTGGTTTCATAAGTAATAGTTAATATTTTTTAAAAGCGTTTTTCAATAAAAAGACTCGTCTAGATTGTTTATGCTATATCTAATGCTAAAAAAACGAAGTATACAGCATGACCAAATTACTCACCAAAAGTATACGCAGCAGCGATAGCAGCAACCGCGATCATTGTGGGCACATAAGGCCGGAGCAGCGCGAACAACGCTCCCAGGAGCGTCCCGCACGCCACTTCACATTCCCTCTCCACCTCCACCCGCAACTCCTGCGCTGTCAGCCGCGACACAATATTCACCCACCCCAACCCACACACAGACGACTCACTATTCACTGTCACACTTATCTCTTCGCTTAAAGTCTTTTGTTCCAATTTCAAAGCCGGCGAGGGTGTTAACCTCACTGATTTCAATGCGCGCGTGTTCCCGTATATTGTGAATATCGCCGGCGGGTTGAGTAGAGATACTTTGTTGGTCGATAAACGGATCGGTGGCAGGAGTAGGACTCTGGTGCATGTTCGGAATACACCCCATTCGGCGCAGAGCTCGATTTCTGAGGACTCCATGATAGGCCCCGCGGGGACTACTGAGCAACCCAATTGACCTGAAATTAAAAAGTTCTTTTTGAGTTGTTTGTTCAATTTTTTTGTGGATTAGTTATCTCAGAGACTACACCCTGCGTGTCAGTCCGGTAGAGGGTAACCCAATAAGGCTAATTAGTAATAATCAAAACACTGACAAAAGCATCGTAATGGCCATGATTCGTTAATTAAATGTTTACTCCTAAAAACCCATTTCTTTTTAAACTGCTATCACCTCAATTTCTCAATTTCTATTCCCATGGATACACTTCCTCGTCGTGCGGTTCGTCTTTCCGTTACAATCAATGCAATGTACCCTGGTATGTCCTAAAACTGCGTTAAGCGTGCCTATAGAAGTTTTACTTCAAAAACCCCCGCACCTTACAAACATTCTTCCGCTCCGCTCCGCTCCTATTGGTGTTAGCGTGATGATATATAGCCTATAGCCTTCCTCGATAAATGGGCTATCTAACACTGAAAGAATTTTTCTAATCGGAGCAGTAGTTCCTGAGATTAGCGCCTATAGAAGTTTTACTTCAAAAACCCCCGATTTTGAAACATTCTTCCGCTCCGCTCCGCTCCTATTGGTGTTAGCGTGATGATATATAGCCTATAGCCTTCCTCGATAAATGGGCTATCTAACACTGAAAGAATTTTTCAAATCGGGGCAGTAGTTCCTGAGATTAGCGCCTATAGAAGTTTTACTTCAAAAACCCCCGATTTTGCAACATTCTTCCGCTCCGCTCCGCTCCTATTGGTGTTAGCGTGATGATATATAGCCTATAGCCTTCCTCGATAAATGGGCTATCTAACACTGAAAGAATTTTTCAAATCGGAGCAGTAGTTCCTGAGATTAGCGCGTTCAAACAAACAAACAAACAAACTCTTCAGCTTTATAATATTAGTATAGATAATCGTATTCCCCGTATACCACTTTAGCTTTTTCTCAAAAACAACGGTGAGGTAAGATGCAAGAAAAATCATCATTTTTGCAATATAAAATCCTGGCTTACCATTGAGTATGTCCAAGACTGGTTTAGCGGAGTGCGGCGGCTTGGTGCGGCACAAGTAAGGCAGCTCGACCGGCACGCCCTCTAGCGCGAACTTCTGTTCCTCGGAGCAGAGCAGCGGCCCGGCCGTCAGACCCACCGCTTCGACGGACAACGGCACCATTGACGACGGCCATTCGCCTTGCAGGAACTCCATCTGGCGATTAAAGTACACTAGTAAATAAACAACAATAACAAATGTAGATGAAAATAACGGTTGGGTTATTATTTGAGCGTTTCGCACTTTCAGAACGAGACTGACATAATTCGAATTATTCTCATTGCAAAATTAAACTTTATGTTAAAAGAAAAACAGGTTTAGTTTTGAAATGAGAATAATTCCAATTGGGTCAGTCTCGTTCTGAAGATGCGGTTTGCTCCGAATCACTTTCGTGGATACATTTTTGTAGAAATGGCGGAAGATTCCGATAAAGTTCCAGTCATCTTGTAGAAGTACGAGACCTCTAAAAAAAACCGAAAACGCCATCAGAATCTACAGCCTCTTGTAAAAAATGGGACCACAAAAGTGAGGCAGTTGGTACGTTCAAATAATGGCCCGGCTGCCCTCAGAAGCATTAACTGAATCATCCACGAGTCGTCATTCGTGGAAAATTATCGTATACGATACAAAACGAGGCAAGGGTTTAATAACGGCGGTTAACTTGCATAAGTGTTGAATATTGTCCCTATTTATGGCGGCCAAAATCTGTTCGCAGTCACCGTCAATGGGTATGTATTACAATACCGAAGTACGAAAGACCGAATGTATTAAAACATCGAATGGGTCAAAAGACCGACACGATTTTTTTCTGAAGCCGTTAACTTTTTATTAAGATTGTTACAAAACAAACCTAACCTAACCTAATGGGTTCTGTATGATGCCGTTTTAATAAATTCTGAAAAGTTTACGGTTTCAGAAAAAAATCGTGTCGGTCTTTTGACTCATTCGATGTTTTAATACATTCGGTCTTTCGTACTTCGGTATTGTAATACATACCCCCGTCAATAGTAGCCTCTAGACTGGACGTTGACGCTAGGCTAGACGTACGTTGCTATGGATGGGTTTGATGTCCACCAAATATATTCATTGGTCCACGTAGCATAGTACTGGTGGAAACGGGTTCAGCTAAGTTATATTTTTATTTGAAGTTGCGTGCTTTGGATGCATGATGTGGTTACGTGGTATAGATGACCCCTAATGTCGATACATGGCTTAGCTCGAGCTGCGCATCTTCCTCGCCTCGCACGGCTACGTAGCTTAGCATTAGTGGTAACGATCACATAACCACAGAATAAGTAATAGTACTAACGTACAGAAGGATCACTCTCGAACAAAGGTCAACTTTAGGTATAAAAACTTTCCTACTCCTACTGCGTGCACGCGAAATTAAAACTTATCGTGTGATATGAGCGTTCATATTCCGTTGGGCACCGCTGATCCGAAACCAAGGGCACAGGGTTCCCACTCGCCCATATTTGGTAGGTATATAAATCAAGAAAGATAACAGTGTGTATTAATTCAGTAAACTACCTTTATTATGTAAGTAAGTTATTTATAATATCGTTTAGAAGTCATTGTTTGTTGCAAAAATCACAGAAAAAAAGATGCTTAATTACGCGCGACGCGGCTAGCGTGCGAACTGAAGGCCGCGCGACAACCTACTGCCATACTCCTCCCGGGAGGAGCGCCGGCCGAACATACCTAAACTGCGGAGTGAAACCCCCCTGACATAACGTAGCTTGCACATGCTCGCAGCTTAGCTGCATAGCACGCATCTCTGGTGGTGGCGGCTCACCCCTCTCCCACCACGCAAACTACACGTCCATAGCGATGACTAGCTGACGTACTGTAAGCGGGCATTCGGTTGCTGGCACGCGAGTGCTTTATGGTATTATTTGAAAATTAAAATTAGAATAGCAATCGAATGTCAGCTCTGAAATATAAGATATGAATCTGGACAGTCATGTTTCACAAGTCTTGGATTAAACTCCAGTTGAAGATCATGTCTATTATTTCATTTTACCCGTCGAGCGTCCTGTGCGCACGGGTGTGCGCACAACAGCGCTTAGGATTTTTAGAGCCGGACGCTCCACGGGAAGAAGAGCTACATCCCAGGGCTATAGTTAGCCCAACAGTACCTTGTCGACGGGCAGCTGTATCAGCGTGCGCGCGGCGGCGGGGCGGTCGCGGCGCAGCGCGTGCTTGGCGGCGTCGGCGCGCGTCATGACCGCCAGCGACGCGCCCGCGCCGGCGTACACGCTCACGCCGGGCGGCGCCGCCCACCCCACCCCCTCCAGGCAAACTGCCCACGCGCCCGTCACTGGAAGTAAACAAACGTTCAAATTAAGAGGGTTTATACCTGCTGAGCTGGCAACGTTGCATTTTTGTTAGTTTTTCTCGATTATTCCATAAAAATTGAATGAAAATTAAAAATGTTTTGTATAAAAATTGTTCTAATATATAAGTTAATGAGTCTACTGCAATAATAATTCGTGATGGAATAATCGAGAAAAACTAACAAAAATGCAATGTTGCCAGCTCAGCAGGTATAAACCCTCTTAACATAAAGGGCCTACCGAGCTTTTCGCGGTAATCGATTTTGTGTGGGCGATTTCGGGCGTGGGGGAGGCACAATGGCTCAAGATAGGTTGGTTGGACTGCGCGTGTTTTTGGGTATTATCATCTTATTACTAAAACATATACATATTTCAAAAATGTAGCAACACTACGCCCTAGAAAACATCTTGTTTTATTAACATTCATAAAGTCATGACCTGCCGTGCAGTATTAAGAGTCGTACTACGAATTTATTTTATTTTCTAGAGACCACTTTGGATTTTTTTTCTATAAAGCGAACTATAAGTAATCATGTTTTGATAAACACTTGTCATTAGAGTGAATCCTCAAATATCTTACACATGAATATCAAGACTATAGCTTTACTTGTAATGAAATGATAGAGCACGAGATTAAATGAATGCAATAAATGCCCCAAAAACACGGTAGCCCCTTAAATTAAATGTGTTTATTTCAGACCAGAGGCCGTATTGTCTAACGAGCGGACGCTTGCCATCGCTTTCGCCATCTTTTTCTGTCACCATCTTATACCGTTTGACACAAAGAAATAGTGAATGCGATGGCAAGCGCCCGCGTCCCGATTTATGACGTTTTATGTAATTTTTGAAACTTAACAGCGTCTATTTCATTCTAGTATTGAAATAATATGTAAAACAATTTTTTTAAGGTTTTCCTTTTGATGTTTTTTTCTTTGCGTATTAATCATTAATAACATTGAACAGAATGAGTTGCTAATAAATATATTTGTTAATCTGTGCACTTACCGGCGACTCTGTCAGCGTTCGACTCGGATCCCGTGACCCACACCTCATCCTTCACCGTGACCCCGCTCGCCGTGCCGTGGAACGTCATAAACGCGCCTACGGTGTCCAGGCCCGTTATCAGCAGCTCAGGGCCTAATACACTGTAACGGAAGGTAAAAAAATAAAATCGTTACGCATTCGCGGCGAAATCGTAGCGCGATCGCCTTGCTTTTAATAATTTCGCAAATCGTCATTATGCCTAATCAAATGAGCCAATACCGTAACGTCAAACAGACCTCACGATACTAACGCCATCTACTGATATTCTACCTGTCGGTAAATGAACCCTGAACGTTGGGGCAAAGTTGCCACGGAATGTGTCCCTAGCGATGGATATCGTAATAGAAGCACACCGAAGCGGAGATAGAGTGACAATCTAGATCAGCGTTTCTTAACCTTGGGCCGCGACCCAAATTCGGGTCGTGGGCAATATTGGGATGGGTCGTCGCGAGACTTAATTTAATACGATAGTTAAGAGAAAATTTTAACTTTCAATTGAATAAAGAAAAAAAATACACATTATTTATTAAAAAATCAGATGAGTAGTCTAGACGCTACGGTGGAACATCCGTAAATACAAAGATATATAGATTGCTAAAATCATTACACTTCCTTTTGGCTTTGCCGTAGTCGTGTAATAACGATGTTTTTTTTGATATTTATTTATTTATTCAAGGAGAATCAACAGCTTGTACATACATCTTAGAAATTACAGTAAATACAGCAAGCCAATTACAGGTTCTCGCCGACAATTACAATGTAACAATAAGGCAGTCTGCCCACGCAGAGTCCCTTCGGACACACAAAAAAGAAAAAAGAGAAAATAACTACTTGAGTGACAAATATTTTAGCACTATTTTTTAGCAATATTTTCTGAAAGATTAGGGTCGCCGTCTTCAAATATCTATACTAAGATTATAAAGAGGAAAGATTTGATTGTTCGTTAGTATGTTTGTTTGTTTACATTGAATAGGCTCCGAAACCACCGGACCGATTTCAAAAATTCTTTTGCCGTTTATTAAGCTACATTACCACAGAGTGACATAGGCTTATTTTTACCGCGGGAAAATACATTTTCCTACGGGAAAATTAATTTATCGCGGGCGAAGCAGCGGACGAAGGCTAGTATTTTATACTTTGGGTCGCCAGCTAAAAAAGTTAAGAACCACTGATCTAGATATTAGTCACTCTTGCCTGTCAGCCAGGCGGCGCGCGGGGGCGGGGAGCGGCGCGGCGCTGGCGTTGGCGGCGGGCGCGAGCAGCGGGCGGCCCAGCGCCGTCCGCAACACGAGCCGCAGCGCGCTGTCGTCGCCGACGCTAGGCTCGGCCGTGCAGTACACCGGCACCGCCACTTCCACGTGAATCACCTGTACAAGAACACACATCATTTCAGGTGAATGAAGACATCCATTACTGAACATAAGCCTCCCCCCTCAAGGTTCACCAAACCCGCATCCAACGCGTTCCCGCAACCTTAACCAAGCCATTGCTCCATCTTGATGGCGGCCTACCTTCACTGTGTCTTTCGGTCCGTGGACGCTATTCAAGAATCTTTTAGGCCCCATCGACCATCAGTTCTACGAGCGATATGCTCTGCCCAGTGCCCACAACTACTTGAGTCTGGCGAGCCAAGATGGCAAGGTATAATAACGCAATTAAATCAGCATGAAAAGACTCTCACTACAATGCTTTTAGTGCCATGGATGAAACTAGCAAATCTAGTGTCACAGTATAGGTATAGGTCTTGAGGAGATAAAGTAAACCAGTAAACAAAGTCTAGACGTTTATTTAATACGCTATATCTGTGAGCAAGCAAGAGACTAGAGGGTCAAAAGGGGTTCAAAAGCACTTGAGTGAGGATACGCTTTTTCTGGAAAGACACTGTACTGTCTGTCAAAAGCAAAAATCACAAAATAATTATATTGTCCCAATTGCATTGTGGCAGAAAGTCTTTAACAATAGGCTACTTTCCTAACTAGTCAGTCTTTTAGATTATCAAAAAATATTGGACACGTATTTTTTATTTTGTCAATTAAACAAAAAATTACGAAGATATGGCGCGTTGAAGTTTCGCGTGACGTCACTTGTTCCTACACTTTGTATGAGCGTTTTAGGAACAAGTGACGTCACGCCTCGTCACGCGGAAGTTCAACGCGCCATATCTTCGTCATTTTTTGTTTAATTGTCAAAAGAAAAATTACGTGTCTAATATTTTTTGATAATGTAAAATACGGACTAATAAGAATTATTATTTTTTTACCTAGGAAACATCCCTATTGAATTGAAAAAATTTAATTAATTAACACTCACCGTTTCCCTGTAAATATTGTTCCGGTCGTCCTTATGCTGCGCCACGACGACTCCATAGCCCGGGCTGAGCGCCTTCAAGTCCCCGTTGGCCGTGACTTCGAACGAGCCGTCGCCGAGGGACTGCCAGGCGCCGCGAGGCAGCGACTGGAGGCGCATGGTGGACCCGACGGCCACGGCGAGGCGGTCGCCCGCCGCCACTGCGGGGCTCGGGTGCCCATGGACGGACACGCGGATGTCGGACACGGCTAAGATCTCTATGGTGCTGTCCCAGGATCGCGTTTCGGCTACCTGGTTTTTTTTAAGAATAGGGTATTTGATACCATTAATCAACAATCGTGAGCGAAATTAGAGCGTTAACAATTAGTCGATGTCGATCGACAGTTTCACACCAATCGATTGATCGTCGATCGATGGTAGAATCTGTTTGCCTACACTTTTTTACACGAAAACCTACCACACGAATTGATCGACCTGGACAGTAGCATCGATTGGCTGTCGATCAATCACTTATCGACCGGAATCCGTCGATCAGCCAAACGTACCCTACCCAACAATCGAACATTATCGATCGATGATCGATCGATTAGTGTGATAACACCCTTACATCTGAAATTTACGATGAGCTTCACGGTGAAGGAAAACATCGTGAGGAAACTTGCACACACCTGTGAAGTAATTCGATGGTGTGTGTGAAGTGCGCAATGAGCCCAAGGATGATGATGATCATGATGTCTCAACAATTCAAATACAGTTCTAATAAAAATAAAATTTTTGTCATTAGATGCGTTACCTGTCCCATATTCCGCACTCTGACGTCGATCGTGATGACTCCGGGCTTGAGAGGAATCACCCTCACGGACAAGCCCTCGGCGACGCTTCTTTCCAATTTATCTGTAACCAATTGTAATTTTATTAGATAACCTCATCCTAAGAGGAGGCCTGTGCCCACCACTTATGGTGCCACTTAGAGAACCATAGAAGCCGATTAGATAAGTAAAACAGAATGGTGAATTTTATTGATATATGTGTTAGCTACTTTGCAGTAGAGGTCACAATTATCTAAACGTGTATTTTTGACGCCTTTGTAACGTAATATATTTATGACCTTGACAATATAGCTGATAGCTACTTTTAAGTTGCAAGGCCGCTAGTGCCGCCGCCCCGGACCCCGTCACTTCAAGCCACAGCGGCACTATCCAAGTCTCAATCGCCACGAATAACTTCTCTACAGCTGTACAAAGAGTACAGGTCGGAAAGAGGGTTTATCAACCTACCATCGATATGCGAGACGTGTAGACGGGCGGCGCGTGGGTCCCTCAGTGCCCAGGCGACGCGCGGCGCGGGTTGCAAGGCCGCTAACGCCGCTGCCCCGAGCCCCGTCACTTCAAGCCACAGCAGTACCGAGCCTCAATCGCCGCGAGAACTTCTGTACAGCTGTACAAAGAGTACAGGTCGGAAAGAGGGTTTATCAACCTACCATCGATATGCGAGACGTGTAGACGGGCGGCGCGTGGGTCCCTCAGTGCCCAGGCGACGCGCGGCGCGGGTTGCAAGGCCGCTAGCGCCGCCGCCCCGAGCCCCGTCGCTTCCAGCCATAGCGGTGCCGGCTCGCCCACGAGCAATGTTTGCGTCGCCGCGCGCACGCGCAGACCGGTTATTGGGATCACCTGTGGATTGAATTACCAAATATTGAATACAGGGTAATTTTTTAATCAGTGCACAAATTTTGATACGTGATTCATTATCGTTGATAGGTCACGTATCTGTTCAAGATTTTTTTTTTAATTTTTAAATTTGGGTTGTTCATAGTAATTCATCCAATAATTGGTCGAGTTACTATGAAAAACGAAAAAAATAGGTGATTGTTATTAGAACGAAAAATACTGAAATTTGTTATTTTAACGACACTGAATCACATATTAAAATGTGTGCACTTATTAAAAAATTACCCTGTATAGAAACCCCTCCCTCCCCGCATAGAAACTTGACCCTCGCTCTGGGTCGTTTCAGCTACAAAGGTTGTCCATCGCGGTTCAACGTGGCAATGCAGTTAGTGTATTGGGCCTTTGTTTGACTGACAGCTTTTTATGAATTGTATTTTATATTTGTGACGGTCAAACTGGGATCATTATATTTTGTATAGCAAAACATAAGCATAAGTCAAGGAACTAATTAACAAGCCGTCTGTTTTACGTTCTACTAGCTGTTGTCAGCGGTTTCCTCTGTGAAGAATTAGTTTATCACTATCCTGCAGGAATTATAAACGTTTATTTTATAACACACGTTTTAATATTCACGCACGCACGCACTTTTATAATATTCGTAAGATGTTACGAGTGGTGCTGAAGGTTTCTACAATGCTCCATCGTCGGCATCGTTCAAGCTTCAAACATCACTTCAGGCTATATCAAACCAAGTTCCTTCACCTTTACCATAGAGTAAATAATAACAACTAGTGAGGCAACTTTGCCGACTTGACAATGCAAATGCACTATACGGTGCGGGGCAGAGTCACCCCTCCCCCCAAGCCCAATTAATCTGATCTTCAGTGCGCACCGCGATTATGCTATGCCTCCACTGAAGGATATTATTTGAGGGGGGCACGCTTCCGTGTGCCAAGAGATTATGGCTCCACCAAAGCATCTGCACCAGTCCCGATGATTCATCGTCATCATCAGCGGCTGTCTCACCTCTAGCTCCGCCTCCGCGCTAGCCAGTTCCACGTCCGCGATGTCTAACGCCGCAAGTCTCACACGCGCCGCTCCCGCCGCCTGTCCCAGTACCAGGCCTGACTGACTGACCTATCAACAAAATAAAACACGGTATCATAAGGGTCTATAATGACTCCCATAAAATTTTTGTTCCGAATTTTCAAGCACATAACGTTTTTTGTCATAATTTTTCTTCGGTATGAAGTATTGGAATTCATATCATAATATTAACGCCGGAACGCGGATCCGCGTCAGATTCAAGGCTCGTTTGTTTCAAATAGTACCAATGATACAGATTCCAAAAAAAATACAAAATACATACAGCCTTAAATCTGTCGCGAATTCGCGTTCGCCGATACGAGAGGTTAAACAACATAAATTGGAGTTACAATTTTCTTAAGTCAGTCTTGTTATACTTAGACCAAAAATTCTAAAACATGTTTATATATGTTTCGGTTAAATCTTGTCGAATAAACGAGTATACACTAAATTCTAATAATTAAATACTACAATCTAGTTATAGTTGCAGAAGGGGACAATTTCTTTTTAAACCTGCTGGAAGAAAAAGAAGGAATACCCGAGGCAGAGATCTTTCTCTGCTTCGTGTCTTCCGGGCCTTCTTGGTCTTTCAAGATTGACCTATTTTGACCTGGTGAAGGAGGAATTGGGTGTCGGGTGTCGGTCGTGTCGTATCAGGAAACCTAGCAGCTTTTCGAATACCGTACAGTGGCGGTTACTCCACCGACAGTAGCAGGTGAATGTAAAAATCTTAAAGAGATTAAATGATTTTTAAACCTAACCATGCTGAAGTTCCACGACCGCTGATGTGGATGCAAATATTCGCTACATCCCGGTTGCACTATACTCGCGTCACTTATACAGCATACCTTTACGGAAGCAGGGTGTGTGACCAGTTTGTACTGCAATGCGGCGAGCTGGGGCAAGGGACCCGCTCCAGCACTATGCTCAACGGCGGGAATACTCGCTACATCCCTGCTGTACTATACTTGCGTCACTAAAGCTGCGTATCGACTACGCGCGACCGCCGCGCGAGCATTGTTTGGCCGCGGCAATCCTGTGTTTTGGCACGTTCCAGCGCCCCAATGTTCGAGTTGCCTCGCGCGGCGGCACGGTATCCATAGTGCGCGGCTGCTGCACGAGCCAATACTCAATCGTTTGCCGCGCGAAGTCGATACGCAGCATAAGGCGTACATGTGCGCAGGAATTACACGATTTAAAAGATCCATCCAGGCGGGGGAAGCGTCTTCATCCTTAAGTGACTAGTATTCCATTGGCCCGCACGAAGCGTCGCGCTTGATCTTTCCTAATGCGAACTGCTAAGGAATGGAATTCGCTCCCGTCGTCTGTGTTTCCAGATAAATACAACCTAGGGCTCTTCAAGGCTAGAGCGAATAGGATGTACCAGTGAGGTACA
The DNA here is from genome assembly GCA_947859365.1 of Archips crataeganus. Classification (NCBI taxonomy): domain Eukaryota; kingdom Metazoa; phylum Arthropoda; class Insecta; order Lepidoptera; family Tortricidae; genus Archips; species Archips crataeganus. The sequence goes on along the minus strand of OX402061.1, from coordinate 5,958,588 downwards.
ACTTTGGCCTCATCTGCACATTTGATGAGGTGAGATAATGGTCAATCACGGATAAGTATTAGGTAAAAAAAAATCATACCTCTACGGAAGCAGCGTGTGTGACCAGTTTGTACTGCAATGCGGCGAGGTGCGGCGGCGGCCCGCCCGCGTGCCTCAACTGCAGGCGTCCGCCCGGCGGGAGGCGCGCCCGCTCCGGCACTATACTCAACGGCGGGAATACTAGCACCTGTAACATCAAAATAAATAGTAGATTGCCCAACAAAAGCATAAAAAGAGCCATTTTACCCGAGCCGTACATATAATTTATTGAATCAGGCGTTACTTTGCGGAGGTCCATATTAATGAACTAAAACAATTACTTTGCACATATAGCCACGGTGCGACGAGGGTGGATAGACACGTCGAGGGGAAAACGGGTTTAATGCTCGAGTTATACACTCTGCTTTTCGCTTAGATTGCAAGGAAATTAAACAGCAATATTTGAAATTAAATTTACAAGCTCTTATTTTTCATGCATTGCAATTTCTATAATAATGTACTAGATTTGTCTAGTTTTATTAATTTCGTGATATAAAACACCAGTTATAAACTCATATTTTTAATTTAATTTCAAAAAAAATGTGTTTGTGGCTGTTTGCGGCTGATTGCCTTGGTCTTAGACGAAGATTTTACTTTATGCAAAACAGCTATTTTATGCAGCATTCTCTCGACATAAAGAACAACTTTACGAGCATGAGAAGTGAACAAAATATTTCTGTATGTAGACCGTTAAGGGCTCTTTTACATGTCTTTTTTTTTAATCTACCAGCGCTTTCGGAAAGACCATGACGTATATTTCACTCCGCAAGCAAAGTAGGTAGTCTATCTTTGACAATAAAGTGCCCACCGAGCCTCAATTCTGGCGTATGGCCGGCGCTCAATCGCGAGTGTGACATCTCTAACTATCACTGAGATACAGCTGGCAACTACATCTAAAGTAAATTAAAAGTGACAAAAATAAAATAGTCCTCACCTCAACATCAGCACTAGAGACGCCTCCGAACGTCGCTCTGACTTTCCCGGCGCCTTCTTTCACTCCGCAGAGTAGTCCATCTTTGACAGTAAAGTGTCCGCTAAGCCGCCATTCTGGCGTTCGGCCGGCGCTCAGTCGCGAGTGCGACACACCCCTAACTATCGCTGCGATGGGCACACAGGCACCGACGCAAACAGCACGCGATGTCGACACTTCCACGCTTTGTATTTCTTCTATGTGGACCTGAGAAGTGTTAGGTACAAATTCAACAGTTTCTTTCATTTATTAGTAATCTCAGTATGTGACAAACTTAATACTGTTAAAGACGCGTCCGTAATACTGTTAAAAAAAGCAGTTGTCTCTTAGTGCAAAGGGCAATAGCCGTCCGTTAAAAGTTAAAATTAATTAGGCATCAAACCTCACCTCAACATGTTGCCGATCGCCGCTGACGCATTGATCAGCGACCACCAGGTCGTAACTGCCTGGCCCCGGCACGACGGCCGTGAGTTTACCGCCGTCCGCCGTCCCGGTCGAGCCTTTGGGCGCCTCTACGGTGTACCGGCCGCTCCCGCCCGTTACAGTTGCTATGTTTGACACAGTTTCGCTCTCCCATGCTATGTTGACCTGGAGAATAAGTTTTATAGGCACTTAAAATATGTCTTGGAGCGTATTAGTACACGAAATCTACCGAAAACTTACAAAAGAGGAGTTACGGACACATATTTACAGACTTCACTTGTCCATTCAAAATCATGTTTATCAGCTTTATACGGTCGCGTGCTTTAACCTTTTGAACGCCACACATCGTTTTTGTTACAAACAAAATTTATTCTTATGCGGATGTGGTTAGGTTAATTTTTGTATTACTGTATTGTTGTCTATAGCCGACACTGGCGTTCAAAAGGTTAATTTGGGACACATTTAGAAAAAATATCCTTTGAATTCCTATACAATATCACCATAAGTGGACGTCAACCATAAGTGGGTCTTAAATTAAAGCTCGTGACTGTACAAGGTATCACTATTTTTATTTTAACCAGTCATTCATTACATTAGTAAGTTAACCTGAAAACGCTTGTAAAAAAAATTCAAGAAATTTTAATTTAGGTTTATTAAATTTGTTTGTTCAGCAGACATTCAAAGTGTAGCGCGTAATGTCATCTTGAATAAAAGTTTCCGAGATAAAGCTTTACAGTGCGTTAATTTGAACTTGTTGTCTTTTTTAGTGTTTGAAAAGGAGACTCAGTACTCTGGTGTAATTTTTTGATACATTGTACATGAATGCGTTATAAAAAATAGTAGATTGTACAACGAGAGCATAAAACGAACCTTTTTGGCCGAAAAGTTTATATAGCCACCCGAGCCGGTACGGCGAGGGTGGACAGACACGTCGAGGGGAAAATGGGTTTAATGCTCGAGTTTTACACTCTGCTTTTGCCTTCGCAATCAATATTGGAAATAAAATTTTCAAGCTCTTATTTTTCATGCATAGCAATTACAATATTATACAAGCACGAATGCACACGTGCGCAAAATTACTGTTAAATTATGATAGCGGCACTGGTATACAAACCAATTCTAGAGCTACGTTTAAATTGACAAACCTTTGAGGGGTCGCATTTCAGGGGCGCTACGACCCTGGCCTGGATGCTAGCTGTGGCTTCTGGAATGCTCGCCTTCAGAGACCCGCTCCAACCTATGGCTTGCTCATCCGCTACCACGAGCTAAAAGAAAGGTTGGAACATGTTCAAATTGAGTTTTGCAAGATGTCCTGACAAATAAAAGGACAACGGCAAGTTATTTTGATTTATGGCGGTTCTAATATTAAAGTCTTAGTGTCCTGGAAAAGATTTTTTTTAACGGAAATTGGACCGAGGAACGAAAAAAAAATTGTTCTAATTATTTTTAACAAGTCTTAGATATTTAGTCTTTTTGTATTTATTTTTCAACTTCATTTTATATTACTTTTACGGTCATCCCGTCAAACCAACAGAAAAAAACCCAGAAAAAAAGGCCAATGCTGGGATTGAACCCAGGTAATTATTTTTACATTCTCTTCGTCAAATGTTTTTTTATTTGAATTATTTATCTGTATATTAAAGTAATCATCTTCATTTCAGCCGCAGGACACTGTTGGATATAGGCCTCCCTCATTGATACCCAATCATTGCGGTTGGAAGCGGCTTGCATTCACCATGAACCTGCGGCCTTTACGAAAACATCCGTTTATCTCGTTGGTGGACGTCCCACGCTAGGCTTGCCTGTCCGTGGTCTCCACTCGAGAACTTTTCAGCTCTAACGGCCATCTCTTCTGCGTTTGGCTATGTCGGTGACCCTTGTTCTTCTACGGATCTCCCCATTCCCTCATTTTTCAATAAATGTATAAGGTTTTTAAATTTACACTTAAATTCTTAATTATGACATTAAGTATTAAGTATATGAATAATTTAATTTAATTGAAATGTATTTGAAAATTAATTCTTTCTATTCTTATTTAATTTGGACTTTTTATTTCGTGTTTATTTAATTCAGCATTTTTGAGTTTTGACTTATTGGTTTTTTAATGTACTTACTGCATGCGAATGAATATTTCTTAGGTTAAGTAAGTTTTAATGCCTACTACTATCCTGCTGGACGTCTTGGCTTGAGCTGTAAGTCCGCAGGATCAATATTGCATAAATAAATAAATAAATAAATAAATAAATAAATAATTAAATAAATAATTCCTTATACGACATTCAAGTACTAACCTGATAATACTTATAAGGCACCGGCACTGGCGCATATTCCGGATGCGTCTCGATGAACAGTCTGTCGACCGCTCTGAACTCTATCCCAGGGTGTTTCGGGTCAGTTTCCCACGACACGCGCGGCCCGCGCTCGTCCAACAATTCTCGGCCAATCGCGTCGAGGAGAGTCACTTTGACCGTCACTTCATGGCCGGGACGGAGCCAAATTCTGAAGGAAAAAGAAACCATTTATGTTTGTATACTTCGAGCCGTAGTAACAGTACCTATAACTAAGTGACAAACTTTTCAATTCATGTATATTAACCGCACCCAAATAGTGGCACGAATTGTAAGCGCGTGCATTGTTAGGTCGTACATTCCGTGGTTACACGTACTGGGACTTACAGTAAGCCCCCCCCCCCCATTCCCTTCTCCGTTTCCGCATATATCAACATAATATTATGTGACATAATTTATGTCACACTAACCCTACAACGCAAGAAGCTAAGGGACCATTTAGGGGAGACAAACAGAGAACAAAGTAATTACGATTTTCGTAGTAATAATTATCAGCGCATCACATCGTATCGGGCATGTATTGCGCGCGCGTGAGGAAAGGCATGATTCCATATATTTTTAGGGTTCCGTAGCCAAATGGCAAAAAACGGAACCCTTATGGATTCGTCATGTCTGTCTGTCTGTCTGTCCGTCCGTATGTGACAGCCACTTTTTTCCGAAATTATAAGAACTATGCTGTTGAAACTTGGTAAGTAGATGTATTCCGTGAACCGCATTAAGATTTTCACACAAAAATAGAAAAAAAAAACAATAAATTAAACCCCATACTTAGAACTGAAACTCAAAATTTTATTTTTTTTCATCTAGCCCATACGTGGGGTTATCTATAGATAGGTCTTCAAAAATGATATTGAGGGTTCCAGTATCATTTTTTTCTAAACTGAATACCTAGTTTGCGCGAGAGACACTTCTAAAGTGGTAAAATGTGTGTCCCCCCCTGTAACTTCTAAAATAAGAGAATGATAAAACTAAAAAAAATATATGATGTACATTACCATGTAAACTTTCACCGAAAATTGGTTTGAACGAGATCTAGCAAGTAGTTATTTTTAATACGTCATAAATCGTAAACCGCAATTTTTTATAGATAATGGTACGGAACCCTTCGTGCGCGTGTCCGACTCGCTCTTGACCGGTTTTTATTTACCTGGGTCCACCAGAGCAGTTGGTGGGGGCGTCAGCTGGCTCCAGACGTATTCGCGACACGTAGGGCGCGCAGGCCGCCTCAAACTCTGCGGTCTCTCGCTCTTCGTCAGCGCTCGCAACCAGCTCCAGTCGAGAATCACCTTTCTACAAACAATTAATAAATTATTTAGTTCTTGAAAAATGCAAAAACTTATTTCGCAATCACATTTGGCTTTAGTTTTGATGTTAGGAAGCAGTTTATACGTAATTTCAATGATCGAACACCCGTTTCCCACACGCCCCTGATATGAGGTGTTAAAACCGAAACAATATCTTAACATTCGCTTGCCTTACACAGCCGTGATCAACTAATTAGAAATGCTCCGAGATGAAGGGCTACGGATTAGCCCGAAACAAGTCAAGTTGAACTCGTTTGAAGACGTGAGTAATCCGTATTTTTTCTCTATATGCATTCAAGTACTTCCACCAATTTTTCGGCCGGCACCTATAGCTATTTTGAGGATATTAAGGTCATCATCATCATCATCATTATAATTTCAGTCGCAGGACGTCCACTGCTGGACATAGGCCTTCCTCATTGATAACCAACCAAGGCTTCTTGCATCCACCTTACATCTTATTGGTGCTGCGCTTGCCAGTCCGTGGCCTCCGTTTCAGAACTTTTCAACCCCAATCGCCATCTATTCTGCGTGATATATGGCCTGCCCATTGCCATTTCAACGAGCTAATCCGTTTGCCTATGTCGGTACCTCCTGATTCCAAAAAAAAAAAAAAGAAATTACGGTAGCTATGTCATATTTTATAAACAAAAAGTTCGTACCCTGCGACAGGTGAAGGTGAACAATTGCAAGTCTGGATGGCGGTGCGGCGGCGGGCCGGCGCGCGGGGCCAATTCCGCCACGCGCGGATCGCTCGAGCGGGGCTCTAGGGCCTCGCCTTCAGCTAACACCTGGAAACCAAATAACATACACCAATGGTAACGTGACGTACAGACAGATATCGCACAACCTACACAACCCAGACAACACCTACCATTGGTAACGTGACGTACAGACAGATATCGCACAACCTACACAACCCAGACAACACCTACCATAAGCTAGAGACTTGACATTTGGCAGGCATATTCATTGGAGATCATAGAGGTGCAATAAGAAGGAATTTTTCTGAAATTCTCACGGAATAGTGAGCTGGTCAATGTTAAAACCCGCCGCAGCCTGTTAAGCCGCAGAATAGAGGTAGTAAAAGAAACCTAGATACAGTAGAACCGTACCGTTCTCGGGGTAAATTTCAAAATGAGTTTTTTTTTGAGAGATAAGCTTGTTTTGTTTTGTTTTAATAACTAGATAACTAAGTAACTTGTATATTGTTTTTTTAATGTATTTTTTTTTCTTGCGGCACATTCTATTTGGCAATGATGGTCTTTCCGAATACGCCGACAGAATTTAAAGGTGCCGCTCGTGGCCTAATTACAGGATAAATACTTTGATTTTGAACGCGACAAGGTAACATCAATGTGAATTTGTGTAGTAAATCACTATGAATGGTTCTATGGTTTCTAGAATGGATCACGATGTCGTACGTACGGGCAGGTCTGAGCCGACGAGCGCGGCGGCGTGCGGCGGCCACACGAGGCGCGGCGCGGCGCGCACGGCCACGCGCGCCGTGTCGCCCGCGCGCCCGCGTGACACGCGCAGCAGCGACACGCCGCGCGCGCCCCAAGCGCACTCTATCACACAGCACGCGCCGTCTGAAACGATACACCAAGTAATTAACTGGCCATTACTAAGATACATTAAAGGGCACGTATCAATTTACGTAAAGTTTAAAAAGAATAATGGAAGAAATTAACGGTCATTTCATCATCATCATTTCAGCCGAAAGACGTCCACTGCTGAACATAGGCCTCCCCCAAGGCTCGCCAAACAGATCGGTCCCGTGCCATCCGCATCCAACGCGATCCCACAACCTTAACCAGGTCGTCGCTCCTCCATCTTGTTGGAGGCCTACCTGCACTGCGTCTTCCGGTCCGTGGACGCCGCCATCCGTCCGTCCGTCCGTCCGTGATCATTTGATATAATATAATTTTTAACGAAAAAATTAACTGTACAAAATTTTTTTTTTACTGTGTAATCTACAGATTGGTTTAGGTTAGGTCAGGTGTATTTTTATAAAAATCCTCTAAAATTGAGAATTTCCAAGGAAATTGTATAATATCAAATGACCATAATGTATTTTGTCAATTATTCTTTTCAAACTTTAATCTAAATTGATGCGTACCCCACGCTAACACTACAAATTCAGTTACTAGACTTATTTATTTGCTATGGGATGTAGTCTTTAATGAGCTTCTGATATCTTGACGTATCTGCCAGCGCCATGATAAACGGCAGACTAAACAATTTATTAAAGCCGTGATCTGTCTACCCTTATTGTTGTGCGTCGACTGCGTAGTACCTACACTGCCGCTTCCATTGGACGCCCTCTCACTTATCAGTTATCACTCGATCCAAACACTTTTGTGTTTGAGTGTTGTCATACACTATCATTTCATGCATACAAAAGGGTCCGGGATGAGGTTTGCATTAAAAAAATCACTCCCAGTATGTCTACTGTAACAAATCATATGAATTATTAAAACATAAACTTACCAATAGGCTGCACCCATGGAGCGGCGGTGACATTCTGTGGCTCTGGACCTTCGAGTAAGGACACCGAGAACGACGCGCAGTTACATCTGGAAATCGGTTACTCCATAAAGGGGCTGTTAAAAACCCGTATCTCAAATGGATATGCTGACTAAACAGAACCTTGCATCAGACAGATAAAGTTCACTTACAGTACCCGGCCATAAAGAATGCACATCGGTCTTTGGAAAAAAGACTCGGCAAATGTCGGCGTCGTATAGCGTTGTCACACACTACTTATGTGACGTTTGTCAGTCGTTGTTCAGGTGCCGTAGGGTACGGACGCGTTTCGGTGAAAATATATAATATAGAGTTATTGAAACCCCCCAACTTTAAATTGTATGATGGATTACACCGATAGACTAATAATAAATACGGCTGATAGTGACAGTGATATTGACCAAATTGAGAGCACAGATAGTGAATTGGAAGGAATCAACTGACGTACTTTTTATGAGCTGTCAAAACACATTTCTCCCATAGAGTTTGAATGGCAATAGCAACATATGACGTCACTTGTTCGCATACTCAACTAACTAACTAATTATTTGTTTTAAAGCAACAAAAAATCTAATTTTGCAGTTAATCGAAAATTAATCTTGGTTTCAGGGCTAAAATAAAGCGTTTTCTTACTGGAGTCGTGTCTCCGAATTATTTTTTAATGGTGTCAACATCCCTATTGAGATTTTTAAAAAATTTAAATTTATAAAAAAATAGTTGTCTTTTAATATACTCTAATCTCTTTTTTGACTATCCTTTTTCTAGTAGGTGCAACAACCCTCTATAGATATCAAAACTTTACATGTCATTAATTTGACGTAAATTAATTAAGTCCATGGAGTGCAGTATTTATTTGATATCAAACGTCACTTAATAAATACGGCTATTGATGGACGGTCGCCAGTGTTCGGAAATCGTCGTAAACTGCGAATTGTCTCTTGCTAAAGGCCGATGTGCATTCTTTATCGCCGGGTACTGTAGTAAGATTAGCGATTTTGAGAGGTTTATTTTAATTTAAAGTAGGGACGATTTAGTGCAATGAATAAAATTTGCAACAATAACTTTGGAATGTTTTTGAACGGCTACACAGAATTCCTCATTTATGAACCTGTATTGCCTTTTCTGACATTTTTTTCCTTCGTCAACCGCTCAGCTAAGGAGTGGAATTCCCAGACTGCGACTGTGTTCCCTGAACACTACAATTTGGCCGTTTTCAAGTCTAGAGTGAATGAGCATTTACTAGGCAAGCGTGCTCCATCGTAGGCCTCATCTTCGCTTTCCATCAGGCGTGATTGTGGCCAAACACAAGCCTATATTGTATAAAAAAAAAAACACGAGGAGGCCTACGTCCAGGATGGACACGTGATGCGAAGGCGGGTGATGTCAATTAACTTTATCATGTAAAAGCTATTTTTAATTTATTTTGGCCCCTTGGTATGGCTTATAATCGGAAGTTGAAAGATCGCTTTGGGTCAAAAGCATGTGATTTCATTCAGATACTTACGTGTGGAAGTTATAATATTCTCCGGTAGTGGGATGCGTGGCGGTCAACGCGATGTGCAGCTGATGCGGTTTGGCCACGCGCGCGTGCCCCGAACTCGACACCTGTATCAACTCCGGGGGAGCGGATAACACCCTGTAGCCACAAACACATTACAAATACTTCAGAAAACTGGACAACCGAGTGGAAAGATGAAACAAAAATTTTATGATGAGTATTTTTCCAAGTGTCCAAGAGTGAATGACCAACAGTAAGGCTGCGTATCCACCGGAGCTGTGCGAGGATGCGTCGCGAGGGATGTGTTTGTCATGAACCAATAGAAACACTTCATTTACCTATCCTTGCTCAGCTCAGCTCTGGTTTTTTTAATTTTTTTTTATATAAGAGTTGGCAAATGAGCAGACGGGTCACCTGATGGAAAGCGATTACCGTCGCCCATGGACACCCGTAACACGGGGGGCATCACAGGTGCGTTGCCGACCCTTTTAGGAATTGGTAGGCTCGGTTCTGGTGGAAACAGCTCAGTGGAACGAGGTTTTTGTACATACAAAACAAAAGAAGGGAAAGATGTGTGCGAGGAATGTGTTGCGAGGGATGTGTTGCTAGGCGGCGTTGCTCCGCTCCCGCCTTACCGCACCCCGCCCGCTTATTTGAAAAGAGCCCGCTACACATCATCGCTACGCATCCTTGCACCGCTCAGCTACCTCGCACATCTCTGGTGGAAACGCAGCCTTATTCTTTCATTCTCACATCGTACGAGTTATAAAATGCTTGGCAAGCAAGCAAGCATTAAAAGCTAACTAAACCTCTGGAAGACTGGATACCGAACAGAGAAACAAAATCAAAAATATTAACAGATTATTATGTTATGAAGTTCAAATTCAATAAATCATGTGCTTGTTATTTATCTTCTTCTTTCGTAATGATTTTTGTAAATTTACAGGCACCTATAGCTTTACCAGTAGAACAGCTAAAAACTGCCATACTTAAAAAATGTATATTGCTGATTTCACATTTAAAATTTTAAGCGCCAATCCAATTACACCATAGCGTCTCCTGCCAATCCACTCGAATAAATTGATCGCTCGCTTACGCCCATGTCTTAGAAATCGTTGAATAAAATATTTTTCTTATTAAAACAAAAATCTACTCATATTGAAATAATACGGATTAAGTAGTCTCAAAACGAGTTTAACTCAACATAATAATGTTAATAATATTTCGGGCTAATCCGTAGCCCTTCTTCTCGGAGCAAAATACCACGGTTAATGCCAAACGCGCACTACGCGCCACGGCTCTGCTCAACGAAACTGATACCGGCGCACAACTACCCACGTCACGTATTATTTCACTATGAGTGAGTCTCACGGTAGTTTCATGTTTAGAAATCTACTCACTTGCCAAGTGCTCGCACATGAGAATACTTCCTCAGTTGCACGCGAACGTCGAGCTCGCCAGTGCCTCGGATGGTGACGAGACCCGTCGGTGCAAGCGAGACGGCGCTAGACGCGGCTGTTTCCAGCTCGGACCACACGACCGGCTCCTCGCCGCCGCCGCGGTGATTTAATTGGATGTCCCTTTAAAAAATATACACGTTTTACGGTTTATGAATGGGACAAAAAGAGGTAACAACACTACGAAGGGGCATTGTCACTATAGGTCAAAGTAAACTACATTTTCCTTCTAATATTATAAACGTGAAAGTTTATGATTGTCCGTCCGGTTGTACCAAACATACATATTACGGGTAGGTACTTCTTATTTCTATATTCCCAGAGGACGGGAATGGACGCTTGTAAAATTTTGCAAGGGCGTTCAGTGTCATACAATGTAATGTAACGTAATAATTTGATTTCTGGGAATTCCCAATGGTTCACGTAAGCGAAGTAAAGGTATCTCTCTACATAAAATATAAATAGCTACCATAGACGCAATATCATCTAGAACATATTGTTAACTTACTGAATAGCATCCGTCCACGCTACATAAATAGCTACCATAGACGCAATATCATCTAGAACATATTGTTAACTTACTGAATAGCATCCGTCCACGCTACATAAATAGCTACCATAGACGCAATATCATCTAGAACATATTGTTAACTTACTGAATAGCATCCGTCCACGCTACATAAATAGCTACCATAGACGCAATATCATCTAGAACATATTGTTAACTTACTGAATAGCATCCGTCCACGCTACATAAATAGCTACCATAGACGCAATATCATCTAGAACATATTGTTAACTTACTGAATAGCATCCGTCCACGCTACATAAATAGCTACCATAGACGCAATATCATCTAGAACATATTGTTAACTTACTGAATAGCATCCGTCCACGCTACATAAATAGCTACCATAGACGCAATATCATCTAGAACATATTGTTAACTTACTGAATAGCATCCGTCCACGCTACATAAATAGCTACCATAGACGCAATATCATCTAGAACATATTGTTAACTTACTGAATAGCATCCGTCCACGCTACATAAATAGCTACCATAGACGCAATATCATCTAGAACATATTGTTAACTTACTGAATAGCATCCGTCCACGCTACATAAATAGCTACCATAGACGCAATATCATCTAGAACATATTGTTAACTTACTGAATAGCATCCGTCCACGCTACATAAATAGCTACCATAGACGCAATATCATCTAGAACATATTGTTAACTTACTGAATAGCATCCGTCCACGCTACATAAATAGCTACCATAGACGCAATATCATCTAGAACATATTGTTAACTTACTGAATAGCATCCGTCCACGCTACATAAATAGCTACCATAGACGCAATATCATCTAGAACATATTGTTAACTTACTGAATAGCATCCGTCCACGCTACATAAATAGCTACCATAGACGCAATATCATCTAGAACATATTGTTAACTTACTGAATAGCATCCGTCCACGCTACATAAATAGCTACCATAGACGCAATATCATCTAGAACATATTGTTAACTTACTGAATAGCATCCGTCCACGCTACATAAATAGCTACCATAGACGCAATATCATCTAGAACATATTGTTAACTTACTGAATAGCATCCGTCCACGCTACATAAATAGCTACCATAGACGCAATATCATCTAGAACATATTGTTAACTTACTGAATAGCATCCGTCCACGCTACATAAATAGCTACCATAGACGCAATATCATCTAGAACATATTGTTAACTTACTGAATAGCATCCGTCCACGCTACATAAATAGCTACCATAGACGCAATATCATCTAGAACATATTGTTAACTTACTGAATAGCATCCGTCCACGCTACATAAATAGCTACCATAGACGCAATATCATCTAGAACATATTGTTAACTTACTGAATAGCATCCGTCCACGCTACATAAATAGCTACCATAGACGCAATATCATCTAGAACATATTGTTAACTTACTGAATAGCATCCGTCCACGCTACATAAATAGCTACCATAGACGCAATATCATCTAGAACATATTGTTAACTTACTGAATAGCATCCGTCCACGCTACATAAAGTTCTGGAGGCACCACGGCCAAGGGTTCCACAGCGACCGCCGACGCCGTACCCTCAACCTGGAAGAACCAATTCATTAGGACATCCATAATGACAAGTTTGCAATAGTAAAACTCGTTTTTATCAGCAATATAAATAAGGTTCACAATCTTTGACCTGTCTTTTTATTGAAAAATATGATTACAAAATTATTTTGTCACTCACTACCTTTGTACTTTGAAAAAGATCGTACTTATCTCAAAATCGATAATTTGGCTAAGTGAACTTTACGAAGTGTGCATCAAGGTTCAGTTTGGTTCAAATATTTATTTGAGATATGAGCTTTTTCAAAGTTGTCACGATAATGTAAATGCAAGTAACAAGTAAATTACAGAGTGATATGGTTATTTATATTCATATGGTTATATGTACATGTAAGTTTATTAATTTATAAAAAGCTTTTTTCAGTAAAAAGACATGACAAAATTGTTGACCTTATTTCTATTGCTACAAATACGAAACTAAACGAATTAAGAAAAAATTCCTAAATTTAAATAACTTACCTGCTTAGAAATGGTCCTTCCAGCAATGGAATAAAGCTTCGCCGTTACAGTAAAGTGGCCAGCGTTCTGCGCAATAGCATCCGTAATAGTCCCATTCTCAGTAGACCGCACCAAATCCACGTTAGCCTCACCTTCCACCGTCAGTCTAACCAACATCTCACTACCCGCTGTCAACGGATGCCCATTCACATCTAACACAAGACAATGTATGACAAAGAGCTCCGATTGTATCACTAAACTCGCTGGCCGTATTGAGACTCTGATGGTATGTGGTTCTGCTACGGTTAGGATGGCTGTAGCGACTTCTGTAGCCCCAGACATGAGGTGAATGTTGGTTGTGCCTATTTCAGTTCCCCTCACGAGGCTGATTGCGTCTTCCAGGCGGGCTACATCGGTGGATGGCACTTTCATGTAGTAGAGGGTGTCTGCGATGTCTTGGATCGTGAGGCGGCCGGCACGCGCTCTTACGACTCTGAGGAAGGTTATTAAATATAATGTACAGAAAAATAAACACTGCATCCTCGGAAAATTATGTAGAACTTTACAAATAAAAGTTAAATACTATTCATCCGTAACGCATCACTTGAAATCTGTTGGATATGATTATGCTATTTTTGTTTTAAATTGAATGGAATATTTCGAATTAGATTTTAGTTTCCCGAAATAGGTATTGTTCAATCGTGTCAATCGTATCGTATTTTAAATTGGTTGGGTGGTTTGGTTCTAGCTGTCAAATTGAATGTCATTATGACATTGAGTTAGTTTCGATTCTGACAGTTAACGATTTTTCATTCGAACCACCGATTTTGTAGTAGTAAGTTGTCGGTCTAAGAACTCTCTCGAAGACAGTCGCTCGGTATTCTCGCTTCGACGGAACCCTCGACCAGGGTGTTCACGAACTATTTTTCAACGTGTCCAGAGTACTATATAACACCATCCGAGTTGAAGGAACGATTGGGGTTGCGTTAGTGCTGCATGTGGAGTTTAGCAGTAGGGGAAGGATCTACACTGGGCCCAGCTCTGGATTTAACCCTACGGGGCTGCTCGGACCGCCGCCGCTTCAGGAGATCAGTTGAGCGCGACCGCAATCGGATACTTCCTATTAACTGTGTAAAAATTCAGTCCGGGATCGTGAAACACACGTAATAAATAGAAATACAGTCCACTCATCGTCCGTCTGTCGCTACTTCTCGGGCATCGTGCCACAGGTATACATTTTAAAATTTGGAGAAAATTGGACTTTTGTGTAAATTTTTTGTTTGTGTTTTGTTTTAATTTAGCAATATATCCTTCAAATACAACATTAAACCCTTGCGTATTAACACACAGACACAGTAGGCCAGACTATTTGTGACGGCATAAAAACCAAAGTCAAAAATATACAGACTATCTTTTATCCACAATGACTATCTAATTTATTCGATAACCAGTAACTTACTCAAAATTTACAATAAATAAATATTTCAAAACTTCGTATGGAAACTCGTCGCCAGTATAAGATTAAACATCGATAGGCGTTTCAAAGTCGCTCAAAGGTGCTCAAAGGTGCAATGGGAAACGAAATAGAGCCTGAAAACACGTACTTATAGCGCAAAGTGTCCCCTGGAGCGATAGTGGCCGTGGCAGGCGTGAGCACCACACTGGCAACCACGTTCAACTTGAAGTCTGTGCATATAGTCTTCAGGCAGACAGTGACGAGGCATTCGCCCATGGCCTGGCCGTAGAGCAGCACAGAGTAGGAACGGGCACCGAGGCTTTCCACCTCGGCTATGCCGCGGGGAGCTTCGTAGTCTGTATCGCGCCATCTCACTAGCCTGGAACAATTATTTTGTGATGTCTATGAAGCAAAATGACCACAACTAAGATAGTCTAAAAATTGTCTAATGTGTGAAGATGTCTTAATCGTAAAATAACCAATTTGCATAACCCTATAGCTTTTGTATAGTAGCGGAATGAAAAGGTTCAACTCTATGTCAACGAGTTAAGGTTGAAAACTGACGAACTTTTTATTCGGCGACTGTACTTGTAACTCCTACCTAAGAAATTTATTCATACATGTGTGCGAGCATCTCTGGCATACAACAGGTATAGGTACGGATATGGCAGTAGGCATACAAAAGGTTAATCATACAAGAGGATAATAATCTAAACCCTTTAAAATATCGCTCAGTCATTTATTACTTACGTAACTAGTGGGTCTTCTCCAATATTATTGCCAAGATTGGCAATAATCCATTTAAAAGTCACACCTTCTAGTGTTGAGAACTTATTGCCTGAAACAATAACACAGCAATGCAATTTGTAACTATTTAACCTTTTGAACACCACACATCATTTTTTTAACAAACTAAATTGATTATCATGCGGATGCAGGTAGGTTCATTTTTATATTACCATATTGTTATCTATAGCCGACAGTGGCATTCAAAAGGTTAAAAAATGTGTAAACTGCAAGCCAAGGGCACAGTATATGTAAGTTACCAAACAGTGCATAAGCATGCTGTAAGCGCTGTACATACAAAAGTAAATAGACATGTTGCACCCCCAACCAAATAAAGCGATAATATGAAATGCCTTAGTTTATAAACTAAGCCATAAAGCGACCGGATAAAGCTTAGTTTACAAACTAAGGCATTTCATATTACCGCTTTGTTCGGCTGGGGGTGCAATATTTAATATTGGCATTTCACCCAGCAGTCAACAGTATCAAACAAAGCTCAGAATATTGTTGATGATACTGCAATTCCACATAACCAACAAAGGCTAATGCCGCATATCTGACTACAGGGAAATTTTACAGGAGTGTTAAATTAAAATTAAATCCATGGTTAAAAGGAAAATTGATTCAAGCACCATCCTGGTTGATATTGAATTATATCACATTGTGCTGATTCCAACTATGGTTATAACTTCAAAATCGCCCAGGATGGAGCTTGAATCAGTTTGCCTTTTTACCCATGAAATATGAGTATCTTTGTTTTTATGTATGCCTACAGCTGCAAAATCTCAAATTTGCTGTTTGTAGGTTACACAACATTAGCCATTGTTGTTTAAGCAGCATTGCAGCATCATTGATGGTAGTCTAACCAATACCATCTTCACAAGCACTTGATCCAAAAGGGGCTCCAAAAATTAGATTTGTTTGCTTGAATGAAAATAATGAGGTTTTGTTATGACATTAATTATGTACTTTCCAACAGTATCTTCATTAGTGCCTTAGAACCCTGACATGCCGTGAGATGGCTTTGAGTTTAACTTTAGTAGTTGAAAGGATAGGTGTTAGGATACGTACTCTCCATGCTAAGCTCACATACATGTTAAGGAGATTTTACAGGTACTTCTAACTGTGATGTTTTCTGTATGGGTACTTAAATACTTTGTTTACCTAGATCATCATAAGCAACTACTTCAAAAGCCTCAGGAGCCTCTTCTAAATACAATTTCCATGTTGTGCTAATCACTTTTAGAGCACTTATTTTGTCAATGCTGACATCACCTCGAAGTATCTGTAACAAACATTCATTATTTTCTTATCATATTGTGAAGGATAAATGCTATCCTGTAGCACAAAGTGCTAAGACGAAAATAATATTGTGAATCATTTCATTCTACATGGTGAATTTGTGAAAAAGTCACAAAAAGGATTTGTATTTTTTACAAGCTGCCAAAGCGGTTTCCCGCCATTACAAACAAAACAGAGCACTTACTTCGCCGCTGTTCACTTCTTCGGCAAGAATAATCACGGAGCCCGGTGGTACGCATGTTTTGGATACGGAAACCTTTGCGGAGCGTGAACAATGCCCCCAGGAGTCTTCATAAATCGGTTCCAAGTCGATGATGTCATCGCGAGATAAACTCCTGTAAAAAAACTATTGTATAACAAACTTACACATATCACTGCCAAAAAATAATTATGCGATCACTTACCAGGTATAACAGCCACCTTCTATGATCTCAAATGTAAAATTCACAGTTAAATTTTCAAACCAAGGCAAGAGCACCCTTGGAGTGTTTATTTTCGCACTTTCACATGTATGTACACACAAACACGCAATTAATGTAAGTATAAAAGTCCTTTGCAATCCCTCCATGGTTGTTATTAATAGAATTACATATGTAAAAGTAGAGAATTAACAGTTTTTTGATCACCTCTAACCTACAAAAACAAGCAGCTGAAGCAGCGCATTTTAAAATTTTTGACAATCAGTCCGTCAGTGTTACCAATTATAATTTCAAGCTATCCCCTTTTGCCGTTTTCGGGGTATACGGAGTAGTGTTTGTGTTTCAAAGCATATAAATAATAAATATTGTTGTTTTATTCTGCAATCATCATAACTGTTTGAATGAAAGCTAAACCTTCTTATTTCTTTGTTTATACTTGCGTTATGAAAAAGACAATGGTAATGAAAACCGATAACAAAAAAAATTGTGGACAACACTACAAAATGTCAAATTGAATTAAAAAAAAACCCAAAGTCCAACAAACGTCAAAATATAAAAATGGCTGCGTTGTGTTCGTCATTATGTGTTTGGTGTCGTTTTTTGCGCGAATATTGCACATAAAATTGGAATGTGTACAATTATTAACTGAAAGCCAGCATTTTAAAGGTTCCCGAAACTAAAACATTGTTACATCTATAGCAAAACACCAGAATCGGCGATGTCGGTCGACAAGGCTGTGGAGTTACGGAGCAATGAGATCGATAAAAGCAAACGTCGTCACAGAACTGACGACACTGTTGTTGCGACAGCGGCACTGAGTGGCGGGGGAGATACACAACGTTACGCGAAGATGGAGAGTGTGGAGGACGGAGCGGGGAAGCCTACAGAGTTGTGTTTACAAGGCAATTTGCATTTGGTGTCGAGTACTACGAGCAGTTTGGCCGATACGCCCGGTGATTCTGGTGTTTTGTGTTTAGACAGTGAGGCTTCAGAGGTGACTAGCCAGGCGTTAATGTCTCACAGCTTGGTAGGAGCCGAAGAATTAGCTTGTGACAGCCTTTACGATGCTGCGCCGTCTTGCTCTCAAGACTTGATAAGAAGCACCACTAGCAGCATCATGACTCGCAGCGATATCGACAACCAGAACGCGCCCGCATCTGATGACATGGTCCCTGAGCTACTTGTGGAAGCTAACAAAAAATCCCCCGTCTATGAAAACTTGCCAGATGTAGTGTTGAAAGCTTTAGAAAGTGAAAAGGTATGTACCGAAAATATAGAAAAGCCAGCCGTTAGACCAAACGAGCCAAAGAAATCTCTTTCCGAGGACATTGTATATAGGAGAAAATGTAGAAAGAAGTCACAAAATGGTGCGAGTTCTCAGAAAAAACGAGTTTCGTTTCATGAAGATATTTTGAACAATACTAAAACTGACAATATTCACATTGAACGGGGTTTTATCTCTTATGGACCAGATAGCTCATACTGTGATAGATTTAGGCAAAAGAATAATATTACGACTGATAGGTTTTCATGGTGCGCATCAGGAGACAGGACCCCCAAATATGCTGCAGATGTAGCACAGCAGACTATGTCTGATCTCTTGGTTTATGGTGACTCCAAGAGTGACAGGAGTGGGGTATTTGAGTATTGTCAAAATTATGACCATGAAAACCAAGAAAATGACAACAAGGACAAAGACAATAATAATGAGTTAAGACCCAGGGGCAAGCTGTACGGATGTGACTCAAACAGCTCTGATTCTAATTTTAGCTGCGATTCTGAGACTTCATCCAGTGACTCATCCTCCTCCCATTCTAATAAAACAGAAGCTACTTTATTGCACAGAAAGTGTGACAAGGCTCAAAAATCATATTCCTGTGATGGTTTTGAAAACAATGCACATGTAGCCTTCATGCGGAAGACATACTTTTCAGAGGCTGATATAGACCAGCCCCATGACCGATCAAAGATACCCTTAGAAGTGTCACAAAGTCCTAACACAGTTAAATCGGTTTTGAAAAAGAAACGCTATATAACTACAAATGTGGTTGAAGAAAGGAAGCAAAATATGAAGGTGTTAAGTCTCTTAGATGCTAATAATATAATTGATTCACTGAAAAGTTTTTACAAGACTTTTAATTTTACACCAGAAAAAGGCTTACCTGAGAACAGTATTGAGTTGACAAATGTTGTAGAAGCTTTGCCTTGTGATGTTAATCAGAACAAGAAATTATCTAAGAGTTTAGATTCTGGTTTCCAAATTGATGATGAAGACGACTTTGTGGAGATCAATCTAAATGGAACACCCCTAGAAGCTGGCCCTAAAGACATGGTATCATCAACAAAAAGCATTACTGGAGACAGAACATCTAAGGAAGGCTCCCCTCGTCACAAACTTACTCTTAATATGAAAACCCAATTTGACAAGAAAGCTGCTAATAAAACTGATGCATTCCCTCCACTGAACAAATATGTAGTGAATTGCGAAAGCACAGTTTATGAACATAAAGGGGTGTCTTACAGCTATGTCCATGATACATTCCAAACTGCATTTGATGCTCCCAAAGAAACCTTTGTCCCTATACCTGAGAGCACTCCAGTCAAAGAACTAATAACAAGTGCTACTAAAGTTGATTTGAACCCAAAGGTGACTGAAACAGACTCTTTTAGCAGGACATCCACACCAAAGAGGCATTTTAACAAGAATGTTCAAGAAGAAACAGAACAAAAGAATGGTATCCCCAAGCATTTATCTTCTCCAAAGAGACAAAATGTGAACCGGTACAGTCGAAAATCAGCATCAACAACAACTGTGGTACAAAAAGAGAATGAGGAACAACCACAAGTGAACAGTGACAACTGTTCTAACACTGACAATTCTACCCTTAAAGGCGGTGAAGATTTCAATGACGACTTTTTCGACAGTCCCTCCAACCAGAAACTTCAGTCTGACAAATCGGCACTTCTCAACAGATACTTAAAAAATGTGTGTCAACGAAAAGACCTAGAACTGAAAATACGTAATAACAAGTTCTTCCATAACAAATTGCGCATGGAGAGAGGTTTCCCTTCCATCATATATCCATTTGAGGATGTCTCGGAAACGTTCCACATTTCCGCCGCGCGAATGTCGAGGCTTGTGGACAAAGAATTGATTGAGAACAAAAGGCTCTCCGTGCGATTGCTCACGGCCGAAGAACCGTCATACTTTGACAGCTTTGAAGATAATGTTGCCATTGAGTGCAATGAAAAACTGAGACTGCAGATATTCTCATATCCCGATGAAACATTGAACAGGGTAAGTTGTCTTTATTTCTTTGTCTAATGTTAAACAGCACCATTGCATTATTTAACTGCTTACCCAAGACAGTCGCAAAATGATGATGCTTTAAAAATATTACAACACCTAATTAAAATATTCTTACCATAGCAACAATAAAGTGGCTATGGCTAGCAACTAAATTTATGAAAAATTACAATTTTATTCAGCATTTTACTTTCATACCACTTTCTACGTTTACTTATAACCCACTTTCTTTGATTTCTAATAACTCTTTGGAAATTGTATTGCTTGGCTACTTTGCTTTGTTGCATACGCAACTGATGCAAAATTTCCTGAGTTACTAAAGTTTTTCCACTTGAGGATGACACAGCGAGAAAAGCTAAACGCATTTAGTGCCTTGGCAGGATATGCGTTTTGCTGGCTTTCAACCAGTTCCTTTAATGCTACTGTGTGTTATTATACAGTGGCCCAGCTAGGTAACTCGGGGAAACCCAGTGCAAAAAATAAATCAGGCCCCCACATTTTTGCAGGTTTTATCAGTAAAATACAATATAAAATTAATAAATATGGAGGCATATAGGTTACAGAAAAGAAAAAGCTACTTGCTTAAACTCAAGGAAATAGATAATTATATTAAGCACTAGCGACCCGCCCCGGCTTCGCACGGGTACAACTATATTATGCATGTATTATACTTGTAAACCTTCCTCTTGAATCACTTTATCTAATATATAAACACATAAATAGCATGGTTTGAATTTGGTTAGCATTTTCATTAATGTTTAAAATGAAAAAAGTTGTTGTAGTGACATAACTACAATAGTTGGACATATGCTACCGCAGAGTTTTTTGTAGACATTATGATGTTCTTCAATATTGTTGTACATTATTTTGTTCTATCGCTAATAGTTTCGGCAGCGCATTCGACGAAAGACATTTTAAGACTCATTTTTCTACACCTTCGGTTACATTGTTCAAATTTTACCAAGGATCCCTAATTTTTTTCAAAATGAAATGTAGCCTATGTCAAATTGGAAGAATGTAGCATTCTATTGGTGAAAGAATTTTTTAAATCGGCTCTGTACTTTTTGAGCCTATTCATTACAAACATACAAAAATAGGTACAAATCTTTCCTCTTTATAATATTAGTGTAGATATGTCTACCAGCGGGCAGTTTGGGGGCAAGGTAAGGTTTAAAAAAAATCTTAACTTACGAGTACTTAGTATTTGTATTTGTAACATGGCTATCAGCTATTTATACATTAAAGACTAATAAATGATAACGGGTAACTAATTAACTATGTACATTATAATTAGTGATCGGCCATCGGAAGCATTTTATGTCAATTTGATGATGAAATTATTACATGGACATGACTATTTAATTTCTAGTACAATTTTTTTACCTATGAAAAATGTATGTTTTTTATTGAGTTACTATCAAGGTTTTAACATTTCTATTACCTATGATATGATTATGAAGCACAGGCCACTTATAATTATCTATTGAACAAATGAGTTTATGTCAACTTATGTCTTGTACTTGTCTCATTGACGTTCCTATCATTATTGTATCATCATCATCATCAGCCTATAACAGTCCACTGCTGGACATAGGCCTCCCCCAAATATTATATTATTATATTGTATACATTAAATCAATTGAACACTGGTAAAATATGCCTCGCGAATTTACCATTCGTAAATCGCATGCTTAGTAATAAGCGGGCTTAACTCAAAAAAATTAATCTAAATCGTGAATTATGGTAAATCGAGTTTAAACTTTAAACTTTAAAATCGATTTACCATAATTCATGATTTTTGAGTTAAGCCCGTTTATTACTAAGCATGCAAAATGGTTAAAGGATCAACGGGATCTGATATACCACAAATCAAAAGGCTTAGTCCTATGTACAAAATGTGGAATACATTTGTTAGCTATACGTAAAAGGAATATTCAAAAGCATCTTTACTTAAGTCAGCAATACATTGTGGTAGTAGTAAGCAAAATCAAGAACAATTTAATTTTGATTTATGACATTTTTTGATACTGGGCATTTTCAGAAAAAAGTGTACTTTTTTTTTAAAACCTAACAAATTTTGGGTTGTTTCTACTCAGACTCACAAGCACTATCGATTTAAGCAATAAAAAAAAGTGTCCCTCTCTTAATTGTCAGTTTTTTGACGCAGTTAACCATACATGTTGTATGGACCGTCACAAAACTGACTAATAAATTTTGTATGGAAAAATTAAGGATAGTTAAAGCAAACGGGTACATTTTTTTCTGAAAACCCCCTACTATGTAATATTCTGTAGAATCGACTGAAAAGTCATGCATACAAATTAAATTCAATTAGTTTTTAAAAAGTGTGGTTTTATTTTAAACAACACGGACTTGTCCATATTAGTCATTACTATTAATTATGTAGGACGTCAAAGTGACATAAAATGCTTCCGATGGCCGATCACTAATTATAATACTTGTAAGTTAAGATTTTTTTTGTAAACCTTACCTTGCCCCCAAACTGCCCGCTGGAGTGCAACGTATGATAATTAGATATATATTGCGAACAAAACAAAGTCTGTAGGAATTAAAGGGTTTTTTAACTTAATATGGGTTAAGTTAAGGTGGAACGGCACGCTCTAGGCGCGAAATTCAAATTTTTTACAGTTTTTAATTTATTGTGGGTAAACGGTGTAACTGTTTAACTTCATGTGGTACTTGCGGTTGTAAACCAGTGTTCTTTATATTATTGTGTAAAGCTTTTTAAGAATAAAACTGTTAGCTTGATATAAAAGTTGTCAAACATAGAAATTCGGACTTTCAACGTTTTGACAACTTTTATTTCAAGCTAATAGTTTTATTCTTAAAAAAATTTACACAATAAAATAAGTAACACTGTTTTACAAGCGCAAGTACCACATGAAGTTAAACAGTTACACCGTTTACCCACAATAAATTAAAAACTGTAAAAAGTTTGAATTTCGCGCCTAGAGCGTGCGCTCCCACCTCAAGGTTAGGTCAGAGAAATTTTCAATTTTAAGTTCAGTTTGAGCTTTGCTGACTATGGTTTTAGGATCTGACGGTCTCCTGAGCGTGTAGGTCGCGATGCACATCCCTGCCTAGCTCTCCTACATATAGCTACAGTAGCTGCGCCATTTTTTATTTTGTTGTACCTTTTGACTTTTTTTTAATTCTGGAAGTTTTATATGTTTTCTGCTCAGAATCACGAGCTCTTTCGATCCTACTAGGAGAAAAAAAGTGTCCCAATTTTTTTTTACATACTGTTGGCATGTCTAAATAAAATAAAATAAAAATAAACATTGGTTCCAGATGATGAAGGTACAATCTCCCTACAACATGGACGATGGCTCCTGGACGCCTCTCCTGGTGTTCATCACGGACTATGCTTTATACGTCGCGGGGCTGACACCTGGCGGCAACGAGTACGACATCCTTTGCCGTCTGCCGCACAACGAACTCGACGCCATCGCCGTGAGTTCATCAACATAAGTTTTTACTAAAAGTAAAGTAAATTTTTATTAACCATATGAGAACAATACATACAAAAATAAATACCAATGACTCCACACTAGGCTAGGCCTGTATCGTGGCCGCCAAAAGACCATAATAATAATTACACATAGATAATTACAAAATTTAATTTTTAATGCAAGCTTTTTCGCTGACTGCAATTTTTGTTGACAGTACTCACATTATAATGTTTTAAACTTTCGCGATTCTCACTCAATGTAAATAACTGATATTCTTCGGGACTTTATCACAAACTCTTTATTACTTCGACGTTTTGACCACATTACAGCGGCCGTAGTCACGAGTCGACTCGTACCGAGCCGAAGAGTATTAGTTATGTACTTACACTGTCATTCAACCTACAAAATTTCAAGTCATTCCTACTGCTGGAAGTGTTTTAAATTCGACGTCCAAGATTTGACCCAAACAAACAGGAAGTTATATAAAAGCTGGTAATAACCCTTGTTTCTTACGAAACAAAAGTTTTGTGCAGGGATCGAAAATGGGCTACATTTATTGGACTAGCTCATGTTCAAAGGGTTTTAACACTATCGCTACATTCTACTACGTAGAGGCCTTGGCATGGGTGTGGCTAATGTACGCCTAAATAATTGTCGCCCTGGAATGTACGACAAATGCACGGTCTGATAATTCGTGTACAGTGTACTGTGTACTAGTTACAAGGGCACGAATTATTCAACCTTTTCACAACCAATTTCGCGATGATTTCTTTGGCAGATGTATGGAATGTCAACATGACATTTGCAAGGAAAAGAGTTCACCCTGGTATGTTATTCAGTTTGTTCGACTGTACATTAACCATACTCCTCGACATGTAGCAAAAAGTCGCGCTAAACTTTTAGTAACCAGTCCCATGTTTGGACTAAACTCGATTTGGATAAAAAAATATCATAATTAGTTATTGCAAGAAAAAGGTTAAGGTAGACAAGGTTTTAGGTATTATAGAAGTATAATATATCGACGGTTAAAAGGCATAACGCATGAAGCGACGTTTTTTGAACTTTACATGAAACCCGGCTCAAACGACGTAGAGAAATTCGCTGATTTCAAATATGTATATAACTCATTTTGACAAAAAGTGTCGCTTCATGCGTTTTGCCTTTTAACCGTCGATATATAGTATACTTTGCAATCCATTGCAAGCTTACAAGGCAGGGCAGTAAAAGTAATGTTTATTAGAATAAAATTTACCAAACAAGGTATTGTATCGTTCATTATGTTTTGAATAGTATTTCAAGTATGCACATAGCAATAACATACTCGTAGTTTGGGAAATAACCACACGTCACTCTGAAAATGAAGTTCATTAATTTGCATAAGTTGCATTTAATTTTTTATAGGCTATGTTTAGCCAATTTCCTGTCTAAAATAAATATGGAAATATCTCCTACATCAATTTTATTATGATCAGAATTACAATATTTTATATCAATGTTGTCCTGGATTAGCCTCAATTTTTGCACAAAATAAGTAAAATTTAATGAAAGAGTAAGTATTCATATGATTGACATATGAAATATTATATAAAAATAATTACGTTTCAACTGTGGTAGTGGTTTGACCTATGGCCTCTCCAGCAGAAGGTCGCGGGTTTGAGCCCAGGCTCGCATCTAGTTTTTCGAGCGTTTTGACCGCTCGTATAAACCTCATTACCATTCGACTATTATTACCACAACCGAAGAACGAATCGCACGAAATTTTATCAAACTAGAACTAGTTTCAGCATCGGTACTGTCTTTAGTTTTCATAAAAAGTTAACCCTAAGCATCATCTTTTTTAATAATATTTGATGTTATGTTAATGAGAAAAAAAACGTCGTAAAAACGCTGAATATTTACTCTTTTACCATGAGCGTTACGGTGACGGAAAACATCGTGAGGAAATCTGCATGATGGTTCTCATTACCATCAGGCGACCCATTAAAACATTTGCCACCCTATTTCATTAAAAAAATGATGACATTAAATACGACCATTTTTATTACCAGGTGGGCCCAGAAGCTCAATATGTCCAAATCATCGACATATCAGGCAATATAGCCTGTTCGGTGGTAACGGGTGAAGCGTCCCTTGGAGCCCGACTCGTCAGTTCCCTGGAGTGGAGCGCCCGTACTTCGCCGCTGAAGGTTCAACGACCTCCAGCCATTATACCGCTCAGCTGTAGGCAGCTAGCCGCTGCGGTTGCTAGGCAACGGCATCAGGATAAGGTTAGTCAAGTTTATCTCTGGGCGAGTTTGTCCTACTTCTGTGGCTTCACATGAGGCTGACATAGTCAGTCACATTTGGTATAGTTAAGCTTTGTTAAAATATATAAAAAATCATTGATGTGGAGGCCGCCTATTGCTTACTCTGTATATTTTTTCCATATACTTGTTGTTTCTGTTTTGTTTTCTATGTGGTTGTACAATAAATAGTCACTGTATTATATATATATTTTTTTTAATAAGTCGCCAGAGGGGCCAAAGACGCGAAGTCTTTGCTGTTTTTTACTTTAAGGATTGGAAGGGTGACTTGTGCTCGGGAAAAATCCCTTCGGACGAACTGGGAATGGAGGGCCCAGACAGTGTCCGACTTGCACGGACTAAAAAACCCGGTCACAAGTCCCCTTCTCTATTGGTTATCAAAACAAAAACGTGTGCTTTAAATTTTGAGGAGGGGAGGGGTAGGGAGGGGACTTAATCTACCCACAGTGTCCTGCCTGCCGCTGGGCACTGGGGGGTGCTTAGGTCGGTCTTTTATGTTTTTACCCGTTGGTTACTTCCTTGACCAACCCTCGCCCGTTTCTGTACAATTACTTAGTGCTATTGGTTGGGTTGGTGGGATTTCCTGTCATATGCATTTATCTATAACTATTCCTTTCTTTTGCCCTGCGATGGAAGGGTGGGTCGGAGATCTTTTGGACCCATTGTGTGGCTTTGGATGCCATCTTTTGGGTGGGGCTACCCTTTATGCCTGGTGGTTTTTTGGCATGCTGTGTATTATGTTACTGTATTATATTGTATAATGCTGCTGTATTTTATGTTTTTGTTAAAATAAAAGCTTGCTGACTGTGCTCTTTAACCGGCCCCGCCGCGACTGGGTAAAATTCTATTTCTAGCTAGCTAACGTATTATAACTAAGTATCTATAATGAAAATAGGTGGAAAGGATACTTTAATTAAGTTTTTCAAAACAGACAAGGTGAAATTTTAAATGTTGTACAAATTTATACTTTGTTTTTTTTTAGCATTAGAAATAAGGTAAACAATCTTGATGATAAAAAGATTTATTGAAAAATGCTTTTTAATAAATAATAACTATTACTTAAGAAACCAAAGTAACGTAAATGACCATGTGACCTTGTTAATTGTTACATATTTGCTGTTATTTATTTTTCAAACATGTTTTTCAATTAAAAAAATCAAAAAGTCAAAACGTTTATTTTGCAAATAGGCCGCAAAGGGCTATTTTACATGTCACTTTTTTAAAACTACCAGCGCTTTCGGAAGGACCATCATTTACATTCATTACCAAGAAGAATGGACCGCAAGAAACTTGGCAGAAAGTCATCTTTTTTCAAACTTATGATGAATACTTAAACTTATCACATTCAAAACTTCACCTTACAGGCAGCAGATATATGTACCTATTTCATAATTACACAAAAAAAAATAAAGAGGTGAAGCTTTGGATGATACAAGTACACTAGAGATATAAACAATTCCACTCAACTGTTAGTACAAGAAAAGCTATTATTGTGTCATTCACGCTCATAATACTTAATATTATGTTTTTCAATGGCATAATTCATACAATTAGAATAATATGCGATAACCTACACATAGTTAATCATTGGCCTTTCTCGCTATACGTTATCAAGCAGGTAATCGGCCTGTCTGCTCGCCGCCCACAAAGATAGTTTAAAATTCACTAACAAATGATAAATATATAGATTTTAATTAATGACACCTTGGTCGGTATTAAACTGAGGTCTGTTTTTAAAAATAAAGTTAAGATCGAAGTCATGTTTCTTAGTTTATCAATACCTATAAAAAAAGTAACGTCACTGAATTATTGACTGACGGGAACTGTACAGGCTAAACCACTGGAGCTAGCGACTTGAATTTTATTTGGCAGATACATTCCTTGAAAATCATAGAGGTCCACTAAGAAGAGATTTTTCGGAATTCCGATTAGATGACAGCTTGCCAATATTTTTTCTGCCATGGGGCCGAAACCGTGGGATAGATAGTTAAAACATGATTATGAAATTGATTAAACAATGGACTATACAAATGAAGAAAAGTATAAGCTCTGGATCTAGAAATATATGAATTAATGAATTAATCTGCACTTCAATGTTTTCATTGTGCAAAAAATTAAAAAAAGTGTGATGATGATGAAACACTTCAAACTTGTTGCTTTCTTTTGTCCTGTTGTTGACACACTATAATATCTCGTCTAATCATAAAGTCTTTCTATTGGTAAAAAATCCTGTATTTTGTTTGTCAGATGGACGAAATTCTGTACTACGGGCGCGCATGCTCAGGGGACGCCGGAGACCGGCTGATGGAGGCCCCGGGGGCCTTCGCTCCGCCTCTGGAGGGCTACCTCATGTGCCGCACCGATCGCAGCCGCCGTTTCGAACCCTGCTACTTTCTACTACGGTAATCTTCTCAATCCGAGGATATCTCGTCATTTTTCATACCTTCTACATCGATACGCAGCATCCTCAAACTCGTAGATAACTATTAACAACATTTTTTTTTTATTGAAAAAATAATTATTTCGGCGGTTAAAAGGCAAAACGCATGAAGCGACACTTTTTGTCAAAATGAGTTATATACATATTTGAAATCAGCGAATTTTTCTCCGTCGTTTGAGCCGGGTTTCATGTAAAGTTCAAAAAATGTCGCTTCATGCGTTTTGCCTTTTAACCGTCGATTTAAACTATTTTGATTGATGACGTCAGATTTTAATTGAGGGTTCTCACACGGTTACATTTCTAAATCTAATGCGTACGATAAGACAACCCCCTTTAATTTTTTTTTGTGTAGTGGTATACTGCATGTATACTGCCCCTTAAGTAAGTGTCGCTTTACCGGCGCTGTCAAAGTGCTAGATGTCAGACGGGTGGTCCAAATCAAACTCCGTAGTATAATCCACGCGAGAATTGTGAAGAATTCTAAATAATGCTGTTCCACACAGAATTAAAGTACAATTTGGACTGTCTACGATATCTATTTCAATATCAAATGAAGGTCATTGCTTATTGAATATGTAATAAATGCATTAATGACATTGTATTAGAATTAAATAAGTACAGAAAACGATTTTAAAAACATTTATCTCGAAATAGTTTTTGATTTACCATTACAAAAAATAGACAACCCCAATTATAGTCCGACAAGCTCGTGCGCGACCCTCCGCGGAACCCTGTCGCAGTTAGTATTTGCCGCACTTATTAAAAACAATCTTGTTAAGGACAGCAGAGGCTCCCTGCGACAGGGTTCCGCCGAGCGCCGCGCACGAGCTTGTCAAGGTATAGTAATCAAACGTTACTCGTTACAGCGCGGGCGTCCTCCAATGGGGCCCTCATTCCCCGGACGGCACGACGCCCCTCCCCAACGCCATCGCGCTCAAGTCCGTGGTGGGCGTGCGGCGGCACGTGGACGGGTCGCGGCGGCCGCACTGCTTCGAGATCGCGCTGGGCTGCGGCGGCCGGCTGCTGCTGGCCGCGCCCGACGACCCCGCCGCCTCCAGCTGGCTGCAGTCCTTGTTGCTGCACGCTGCACAGGTAACCTACGATACTTGACATCGTTAAACAATAATTCCAAGAAAGAGCTCTAATAAAAAAACATGTTTAACCCGACCAGCAGATTAATTGCAAGCTTTTACAAGTTAAGTATGAAGTATCTTTTTCTATTTATTTTTTTCAACTTCATTTTTTTATTACTTTTACGGTCATCCCGTGAAACCATATATTTCAAACTAAATACAAACTGAAATATAGATGCACAGAAAAAACCCCAGAAAAAAGACCAATGCTGGGAATCGAACCCAGGTCCTCAGCGTTCCGTGCTGCGTGCTTACCCCTACACTATCACTGGTCTAGAAGTTAGCGACGAATTTTTCCCACACATCGTACACTTCAGTCTGTTATAATCACATTATGCAGTGATAACCGCGCATCTATGTTATGCCCTCTACCGAGAGACTTTAACACTCCTTCGGAGCTAACTGCTCACCTGGACCAAGAGATGGCGCTACTAAGCCAACTTTTACAAGTTAAGTATGAAGTATCTTTTTCTATTTATTTTTTTCAACTTCATTTTTCAAAATTCGTCGCTAACTTCTAGACCAGTGATGGTGTAGGGGTAAGCACGCAGCACGGAACGCTGAGGACCTGGGTTCGATTCCCAGCATTGGTCTTTTTTTTGGGGTTTTTTCTGTGCATCTATATTTCAGTTTGTATTTAGTTTGAAATAATTGCAAGCTGCTAATCAACTACCACTACTACTACTA
The DNA here is from genome assembly GCA_947859365.1 of Archips crataeganus. Classification (NCBI taxonomy): domain Eukaryota; kingdom Metazoa; phylum Arthropoda; class Insecta; order Lepidoptera; family Tortricidae; genus Archips; species Archips crataeganus. Next base: position 5,928,065 of record OX402061.1, on the reverse strand, counting down.
TTTCCTGTGCGGGATCACAATAGAAATGATGAAATCCGCGCAAGTATTAAAATCACCAACATAATTTGAAGAATCGCCAATCGCGGCAGGGCACATCGCTCGTAGAACTGATGGCCGATCGGGTCAAAAGTTTCTCGAGTGGCGTCTACGAGCGACGACTTGGTTAAGGTTGCGGGAACGCGTTAGACGCAGATGGCGCATGACAGGTCGGTTTGGCGAACCTTGGGGGAGACCTGTGTTCAGCAATGAATGTCTTTCGGCTAAAATGATGGTGATGACAAATATTCGTATGGAAGTTCCCCTAAAATCTTACAACTGTTTAATTTCCTCGCAATTGAAGTGAAAAGCAGTGTATAACTCGTTTAACTAGACTCGTAGCAGCATGTCAAGCCAAGTTCAAGCAAAAGTAAACGGCGAAGTAGCGCCGTGTGTAATATTACACGAACCATTTGGAGCCATAATACACATTTTACCCTCGACTTTACTATCAACCCTCGCCTGCGGCTCGGACGGTTATAAACTCTGTTAAAATGGCACGTTTTATGCACTTCTTGCACAATCTACTATTGTTATATTGTCCGTAGGCCCTCGAAGAGAAGGACGGCGCGGCGAAGGCGGAACGCGCCGGCGCACCAGCCGCCTGTACGGTGCTCGTGACGCCGCGGGAAGTCATTAGCGTTCGTGACACGTTGGACCTGACCTTTGTGGCCGGCGCCGCCGCCTACCTCAGGGATCGCGGCTCCGACGCGCTGCTCAAAGGTACCCTACCAGTGCCCCGACACTACTATCGCGAATAATACACTCGGCGTCACGTAAATCGCACACCTACGGATTTTGCTTTCAAGCAAATATAACTCTTGTCTTTATAACTTTTATTGTTTTTTTTTACCGATTTTGCATTGTTATTAAATGTAGGATTAAATTACTTTTCATATGAATCCACAAACCTATACTTTACCTATAAGACTGTATAAGGTTTATAACGGCTTGACACAGAAATCCGCGAGTGTGCGATTTCCGTGACGCCGAGCGTTACAACTAAGGGATCTTTAAAAAACGAGCCTACCAATTCCTAAAAGGGTCGGCAACGCACCTGTGATGCCCCCCGTGTTGCGGGTGTCCATGGGCGACGGTGATCACTATCCATCAGGTGACCCGTCTGCTCGTTTGCCACCTCTTATATAAAAAAAAAAAATGTGAGTATTAGCGAACGATCGCCATTCGACCTCTTCCGTAACAGTTTGTTATTTTGTACCAAAGCAAACGAGTCACTCGCACGATGTTCACAAAAACATTATATTTTTCTTTGCAGAATACATGGAAGAAATGCGATCGGACGTTGAGATACTGGCTTGCGGCTCGATCAAGAATTTGACCGCGTTCAAGATACCGGACACGGACGAGAATTGGTGCTGTTTGGTAAGAATCAAAGAAACGAAAAAACACTGATTTGATCAGTGATGTGATTACATAATGTGAACCTGAATCGTGTAACAGGGTGGAACCTTTTGCCAGTCTATTTTGCAATGATTTCTTGGGCAAATGTGTGGAATGTGAATATGACATTAAATTTGTAGTGAAAAGGTACGCGAAATGAAATTTGGTATGTACGAGTAGATGCTGATCTATCTATCTAGTCTATCTATGTGTGACCTAAGTAAAATTCCAAAATCATTACCAGTAAGACTAGAGATATGAAATTTTACACGAGTGTTCGTCATACATTTTAAATGGAACCTCGATGTAATTTTTGCGAATTTCCATGGGATTTAGTAAAATCTTGAAGTATCAATTCAATAGCGGCTTTTTCATACTATTAATATTATAATTTTTGAAGTGCGTTTGTCTATCAGATAGACTCTATCTGTTACCTCTTCCCGCTTAGGCTGTGTTCAGACCAAACTGACTGTCAGCCGCCGAAAGTGAGCTAGCGTTACGCAGTTTATTGTATTTCCATACGTTTTAGTTTTTTCGTTCACACCTAACCGACAATACGCTATTACCTTTTTTCATATTAAACACTGGGGCTCAGTGAGCCTGCTCACATTCGGCGGCTGACTATACGTTTGGTTTGAACACGGCGTTAAACAGCTGAACTTTTTATTTAGATGTAATTTGGTATGGATATAGTTTGAGACCCTGGGAAGGAATAATTGAATAGCTCCCATGGTATAGCGATATACGAATTCTTTGCAGACGGAGTCACGGGCAGTAGATTTACTTATCATAAGCAGACGTAAAATAATAGTATAATGTTTGGTTGTCGTGCGCAGGAGTGGAGTGTGTGCGAGGCGCGCGAACGCGGTTCGGGGCTAGCTTTGGTGCTGGCGAGCGGAGCGGAGCTTGAGCGCTTCATCGCCGCTGTCGAACGCGCTTTCTGCAATCTCACGGTGACTACTCCATACTTTTTACAGACTACAGTCATCATCATTATCCGCTACATTCGTCCCACTGCAGGGCACAGGCCTCAGAATGAGATGGCTTGGGCCGTAGTTCCCACGCGAGCCTAGTGCGGATCGGGAACTTCACACACACCATTGAATTTATTCGTAGGCACACGATGTTTTCCTTCGCAGTAAAACTTCGCACATAAATTCAGAAAAACTCAGAGGTGCGGCTCGAACCCACGACCCTCTGCTTGAGAGATCGTAGGTCATACCACTAGGCTACAACGGCTTTATAAACAGACTACAGTAGTCATCAAATATAGGAACTGCTACATTCAACATCGCGCAATCGAACTTCTCAACTCGAATGCATAATACAGCTTTCAAACTTTCATCTTTTTTTTTTAACTTCAGAGTTCGGTCTTCAGGCATAGCATCTGCTTGAAGAGAAATCTCCCTATTATGGCCTCCCCCCACAACTCAACTCACTGTGAAAGTACTTCACAAAAATATTAGATTTTGTCGCAGACACAACCAAAATTGCCGAACGGTCAATATTCATCGCATTCATGGTGTTTTTCTTGCTAGACTAGATCGTTTACTAATTTACCTCGTCCTCTTGTGCTTATTATAATGTTGTATACCGTTTTGCAGAGCGAGCCGTTCCCGCTGAGCGTAGTGGAGGCTTCGAAGTCGGCTTGCAGCACCGCCCACTCCAAATTCGAAGCCGAGTGGACGCACATGCTGCCTCAGCAGTAGATACTGTAAGGTAACGTAAGAATGGCGGGATAACCGCACTTGTAAATGAGCTCTAGATATATGAACAGATGGATTATCGACTTAAATCGACTATAATATCGTAGCTTTCGTGCAATTCTTTCGACGCAACTAAAATGTATGTACATTTGGATAGTTTACACTTCGTCCGCTCAAATATTTTGTATGAACGGCCTCTACATATATAGTGCCGTCTCTTTTCGACATCAACGCTGGAAAGACTGCTGGATTGGATATATGTCGCCGCTGTCAATACAAACTATTGGAACGAACGATCAGTAGACCAACAGTCGACAAGTTTAACTTATAAATTTAGTTTTAAATAAGTATTTAAGTAATAAAGGAACGTGGATATTGTCTTGTCACATAAAAGCGTTATTAAAAGCTAAACGTCAACGTAAACGTATTCGCAGTCTCACTTCTGCAACACTGTGCCTTGCATACTGTCACAGCTAAAGTGGAAAAAACCGAGACATCACTATTAAAATTAACTCTATGTATCAACCATATTAAATGGAAACCATTCTTGATAGGTATAAATCGGAAATCCCCGATTTCTCATTTTGAAAAAGAAAGAAAATAAAACTAGCGGAATGAGATACTTAGAATACAACTTACTTGTGTAATGTTACTTCTGATAAGCAACTTACTTATGTAATGTTATGTTAATAGGAACTTTATAGAACTTTACCCGGGTTGGTAACGGTAGATTTATTTCGATATTTCATATCGAAATAAATCGCCTAAACAACGCCTCGCCTAAATAGAAAACGTTTAGTTTTAGATGAACTAAAACAATTACTTTGCTCACCCGCGACCTTACAATAGTTACGTTTATGCAAGAAATGTGCGTTCATGCAGTTCCTCCACCTCCACACTGTACGAACACACACAAATCACATAAACCCAACCATCACCACCACCAAGCTACACTGACGCGTTTCGAACTCAACCAGAGCTCATCTTCAGAGTTACCACAACCGTATGCTATGCTACCAAATGTTAAACTCTTTCTTTCTTTAGTTTAACATTTGGTAGCATAGCATACGGTTGTGGTAACTCTGAAGATGAGCTCTGGTTGAGTTCGAAACGCGTCAGTGTAGCTTGGTGGTGGTGATGGTTGGGTTTATGTGATTTGTGTGTGTTCGTACAGTGTGGAGGTGGAGGAACTGCATGAACGCACATTTCTTGCATAAACGTAACTATTGTAAGGTCGCGGGTGAGCAAAGTAATTGTTTTAGTTCATTAATATGGACCTCCGCAAAGTAACGCCTGATTCAATAAATTAGTTTTAGATGATTTGGTGCGTGGTTTAAAATAATGTCTACTGAGATATTGCTTCACTGACAAATTTGCTTTTGAATTATTAAGCAAATTGGTTTAATTGTGATGCCATCCGCTTTTGCGGCGGTTGACAGGCGAGAAATACATAAATTACTGACATCAAATAATAGATCTCAGAAGCACAAATCTCAAATGATATATGTAAAAAATACTAATTCTGTGTGTAAATTTGTAACGTTTGTAATCTGGCATAATAAGTAGTAGTACAGACTTCTAAATTTAACTAAAACTGGTTAATGATAGTGAAATTAATGATTCCATATGCTTTGGACTTTGTACAGGATATTGATGATTTGCTTGATTAATTTATTATTAGATTAAAAAGTAAGCTTCCACAACAGACAATTGGTTTGACGTGACGCGCCGCAATTGTGCGGGTCATTGTTCGAGCGTTTCAACCGCCTACCTTTCGTGGTCACTTTTTTACGAATTGACTGTAAATGTTGATGTCTCGTTTTCAAAAAAATTGTACACAATTAAGGGATTTGTAGGGGTCTACGTAAGCTACTGGGTGTTCTTAAATGGGTCGTTTTCAAAAAATGTGTACACAATTAAGGGATTTAATAAAAACAAAAGTTAATTGATTCCTTTGTGTGACGAAAGCTACCCATATATTTTATATGACTAACTTTCGTAACACAAAGGAAGCGATCGTGATTTTGTTTTGATTAAGCCCTTAACTATGTACATTTTATTGAAAACAACTCAATAGAAAAAGATTATCCTTGATCACTATTTTTTGATCACTTCTTACGTCTAGTCACAATGACGTGAGGTTAGGAACTAGAAGCTTGCGGCGCGTTCCCGTCGCCGCGTCCCTGGTTCTAGGAACGTTAGCGCTGGAACAGCTCATATTCTAGTGCACTTGTACTCGTATATGAGCTGACTGTGCTGTGTGTCTCTACAGATTTAATAAAAACAAAACTTGATTGATTCCTTTGTGTAACGAACGTTACCCATATATTTTGTATGACTAACTTTCGTTACACAAAGGAAGCGATCGAGATTTTGTTTTGATTAAGCCCTTAATATGTATTTTTTTTTAAAACGACCCTTATTAAATCCTATACTTCTACCAGATAAATGGAAACTTTATCAGAAACTTTCCATTTCTACAAAAAATGTGTCCACTAAAGTGACTCTGAACAAACGCTTGAAAAATGAATGACCCACCCAACTCAACGGCATAGTTTAGTAAGGTTTGGTCTCAATGGCAAGTTGACAGTTCAAAGTAACCGAGTTAAGTGGCAATTATTGATTGATTGTTTTCTGTATTATTTTATCTCACCCCTAATTGTTTGTATTTGAACTTGTCGCAAAGCAGACTATTCGAGACGCTTTTCTGTAAAACAGAAACAAGCTGAAAGCACAATCAAGTCGAAGAACCAATATGCTTCCCCACACGATCATACAAAAAAAAACTGTCAGCATAGCAAATACTCTTAATATAACTCATAACTTTTTAATATTTGTAGAATAAGTCATTATACGCGATATTTAAAAAAGAAATATTCGATTAGTCCATTCCTTGTAATACAAAGTATTCTTTAGAAAATGAGATTACTTATGGGTATTGACGTTTTCGGACTTTTAACAAATGTATATGTAGTATTTTATGACGATATTTACGCGGCTTAATCTATTTATGATATTAAAAATGATAATTGCATATCTTCCAAGTATATCCCAACTGAATATCGATTTCGTTTTTCAAAATTTAATGCCGTATGACACATCTACGTTTAAATTTTATAATTTTTGTATGTTGGAGGTTTTGTAGTTGGCTTTGGCAGAGTTTTGTGTGAACGCGCCATTCTGAAACTTGAACTTGTCGTTTTCGTTGTGCATCCGTATTCCGAGTCGAAACCTTGAACTAGCGCACTTTTTGCGAGTTTTATATCGACGTTATGGTACGGGGTAACGATTAGTCTTGCAAGTTTTACAGAATATGGCCGCTTGGCGAGTGATGCTGGCTAAAGTAGAATTTATACGTGAACAAAATAAAATTTCGAACCTTTTGTAGCTTTATTTTTTTTTAAAGCTATTTTTAATGGATTCGTTTTTTTTTTAATTTTGATTCTAAAATTGTTTTGACTCGTTTGTGGAGTACCGTTGGTTTGATATTGTATTTTGGGCTCAGTCTTTACGCTTAGAACAATTTTCCCAGTGGTTGTCTTTTGCTATTCAAATTGTTACCAAATATATCAATGTATGATATCATTACGTATATGTATAAGGCCACTGTACGGCCGTGTGATATTAATATATGTTAGGGTAGGCTCTAGTGAATCAATAGATGTTATGATCATTTTATCGAATACCGTATTTATATTTATTTTTACATTCAAGATTATATATTTTTATCCGATTTTAAGTTACTTTATGAATTTTGTTTACTTAGTTTTTGTTTAGTTTAGTTTAATACAGGGTGTAAACATTTTTTATTTTTATCGGCCTTTTTTTGTATAATTTAATAATGATCAATTTTATTATAATCGAAGTGGAGCGCTTATGCTATGTGGTATTTATGCGCTTTTGACTACGTCTCTGTGATTTGTGTTGTCCATTAAGTTTATTGTTGCATAATAATATTAGTAGTCGATGTTTTAGCTTATTATTGTAATGAAATGTATGGTCATTGAAGTAAATGTTATTTATTAGCTATATTAGCACGCAATGTTTTTGCCCGTGATATTTTGTTTATATTCCAAATTAAATGAATTAAAATGATGACAATATCTTCTGTTGATGTGTCGATGGTGCGCACGCGACTAAACTTGTGCTAGGGTGTACTCTTACTATGTCAGTCCATCTTTCATCGCTGCTACAACGAATATGTGACAGTGATCATGGTTTTTTTAACTGAACTGGACATAGTAACACTAGCATCAAATGTCGCGCATAATTGGTAGCTATAAAGTATTATTACGAACAATAATAATAATAATAAAATCATGCTGTATGTGAATTAATGTAGTTACAGTCACGGAAGTAATAATTAAATTGTAAAGTGATTTCAGAAATAATCACCCTCATATTTTCGATCACATTCAAAATGATTCTTCAACTACTTAAATATGATTATACTTGCCTTGATTATGAATTAATTTGTTTTAAAATTAAATTTACTTCAAATGTATAGACTAGCGGTTGAAGAGTCCCTTTTCCCATTGTAGTATAGTCCCATTGTAATATCATAAATTGTACTCGAATACAAGAACATTCGAATTGCTTAACATTATTGTTCATATAAACGAAATAAATAAAAATTTGCGGAAGTAAATCATGTTTTATTCGACCCTGTCAAAAAGCGTCACGAATGTACCTACATGAATAATTTCATAGTTAATATGGATTAGACTCTAACGTTAAATCGATAAATAATGTTAATTGAAAAAGGTAAGTAAAATACAAACACTATTTGAAGTGTGTAAAGATGTAAGTAAAACAGAAAAGATTAGCTGGGACTGGGAATCGAACCCAGTTCCTCATCATTTTGTGATGTGTGTTTCATCAACTCCACCAATTTTTTGGTGAATGTAGCTAAGTTCACCTAGCAATAGCATTTAATAACATCATGGTTAAGTTACTTCTTTATCTGACTGGTTCAGAAAAAAATAAGCGAACATACCACGCGTGCTAGCCGTACCTTACCTACTGACTACAAAAAACATGCGACGTGCGACGTTGTACCAAGGATGATATAGACTGGATTGGCAGTCGCCATAGTACGCATCGGCCGCGGTTTTTGTAGTTCGATTATTAAATCTAGATGGCGCTGAAATATAGCCAGAGGCTTGGAAGGCAAAACAATAAGACTACAGATAGATATTTCATATCACTGCAAATGTATTATTATGCAATATTTTTGAAAAATAATACATTTGTAGTAATATGAAACATCTGTAGTCTTATTGTTTTGCCTTCAAAGCCTCTGGCTATATTTCAGCGCCATCTAGATTTAATAATCGAACTACAAAAACCGCGGCCGATGCGTACTATGGCGACTGCCAATCCAGTCTATATCATCCTTGGTTGTAAATACTTACCTTAATCTTATTAACCCGCGAAGAATACCTTAAATACAGTGTGAATTTAGGTATATTTAATTACGAGTATTCTACTGTCCATCGTTCTGTATATTATTTACATAATATTGGTTGTTTACCAATCATTTCTCAACCTTGATGAGATTCTCCGAAGAGAATTAGCAGGGCTTTTGTCGGGTCGCCTGAATGACCAGCCTTGATGGCGTGGTAGTTCCCTAAAAGGGTTACAACTTCATTAGGCAAAGTCGGTCATCGCACATGATTTGAAACCGTTAGGCAGGCACTGACTAAAGGATTTACATTACATTGTAAAGCATGGGTTATCCTTCAAGTACCGAGTAGTATCGTAAGTATAAATAATAATAATAATAAATATTAGGGGACAATTTTACACAAATCGACCTAGTCCCAAACTAAGCAAAGCTTGTACTATGGGTACTAGACGACGATAAACATATTTGTATAGATAAATAAATACTTAAATACATAGAAAACATCCATAACTCAGGTACAAATATTCGTGCTCATCACACAAATAAATGCCCTTACCGGGATTCGAACCCAGGACCTCTTGCTTCGTAGGCAGGGTCACTACCAACTAGGCTAAAGCTCCATAGGCTCCATAGGCTTATTTATTTATTATTTATATGTATTGTGCATCACTCGTTTGTCCTAATCCTAATTATTTTTAAAAGAGATGAAGTTGCTTTGTTTAGTGCGGCAGAATACCAAAGTGTCAGTCTATTCCCAACAAGCTTTTATGTAACTTAAAAATTTTCGTAGGTGAGTTAAGTTGTATTCAAATCTTACAAGTTGAATTTCACCTACTTCTAGTCATCGTACTTGAAATTTAGTATGTTTAATGTAGTTTGGGTGACAATACAAGTATAGTCAATGAAATTTTCAACTTATAGGTAGGTAGGTACCTATTAAAGAGTATCTTTACTAAGAATATTCCTGTCTTGAAAAAGCTCAACGCAGGATTTAAAATTGTAATAATACCATGATATCTTTGATACTAAGTACTTCATTTCAACTCTTTCAAAGTTTATAGAGCAGACCTATTTATCTATGGAATATACGTATCCCCCACGCCTACCTCATCTAATGAGTTGTAAATGTCGTACGATTCAAGAAACCAGTTACGACTACAACGTCTACGACTTGTTTGTGAGGATGGTATATAAATAAACTATTGCATTGTATCGAACAACGTGATTATTTCGATTTTGATAATCATCGCTTTGAAAAAAGTTTAAAATAAGTTATTTAATATGTGTAACATTTTCTTCGATTTGCTTAAACGCTTAAGTATTGCTTATACTAACTTACACATCCTTACTAAAACCAGTAGTAATGGTTGTCTTACATAATGAAGTAGGTATTTATAGGTCTAGTCAATATCAATGAATTTATTGTAGTTCTTACACCATATTAATCCAAAATGGTGCAATATCTTCGACTGATTCTTTGATATTTGTGTGATAAGCGGCACGTAGGCATGGTTAGGTTAGAGTACACAGGATGAGGATGAAACTAAAAGGTCTAAGTATAGGTACATAGGTACCAAGTGCCAAGTCAGAATAAAAACTTTGTCAAACTGCGGGATTGTCGCTGCGTTCGCTTGACGCGATGGCTTAATCGGTACAGATGGAACAGAGTTAGTACACCAACCCTCGTGTGGCTGATACGATTTGTACCTACTCGGAAAGTGGTGAAGCCTAAGACAAAGTACTTAAATAATATAAAATAAAAACTTTATTTCGTACGACAATAAAGCCACATCATCATCATCTCCATTTTATCAATGGTGTTCACAGGGGGAGTCTTCATCCATGTGGTTAGAATTCCATTGGTCCGTACGGAGCGGCTCGCTTCATCTTTCCTAATACGAACTGCTAAGAAATGTAATTTGCTCCCGTCGTCGCATTTGGAAATAGATACAACCTAGGGCTCTTCAAGGCTAGAGTGAATAGGGGTTACCTACTAAACCAGTGAGAAATAAAAATCAAAAAGTTTGTTCTACAAGTAGACCGCAAAGGGCTCTTTTACATGTCACTTTTTAAAACTACCAGCGCTTTCGGAAGGACCATCATTACCAAGAAGAATACGCCGCAAGAAACTTGGCAGAAATTCATCTTTTCTAACTTAAGATATTGATTTGAGATACACCTTTGGCCTCACCTGCGCTTTTCATCAGGTGAGATATTTAGATGCAATCATGGCTCAGTTTTGTGTAAAAAAATCCATAATTTTATTATTTTTACTATAAACTCATCACTTCGATCGCTTACCTACTTACTAATTACTTAATAGGTAGGTACGATAACAAAAATATACCGAGGAAATTAGGTATATTTCTCGCATTAAATACAACACAATACATGATAAGGATAAGTACTCCAAGCAAAATAAGATGCTCTTAATTCACATTTGTTAATACCTCAACATTCTTTGATACCACAGTGTACCAGATTGTTTACAAAGCGTGATAAATACGCACCGTTTCCAAGATTACTCCCTGTGCCACCAGTTATCTGCGGCACCAAACCGGCCGCATTAGCATACCCGTAGAAATTATATACCAGCCTCCTAGTCAACAGATCCTACTTCGTTGCCGACCGTAGTGCACATCGCCTGTGTTACAGAGCTAGAAATGTCAGAGTTAAAGGTACGAAAATAATGTTTACTTGTGATAATGACTCGTTTGATTACTTTCTTTAACCTTGTTTGTTTGTTGGCGAGGTCGTGGAGTGAAGAGATAGATACTTTGTGTTTTATTGACTAACGTGAGAAGATAAGTCGTTAATAGCTTTAATGTTGTTGTCCTCCCTCAACTCAAAATATGTCTTGAATTCTGGATGGTTCTATCGCGTAGCGTTTCAACCGCTGGGGATTCTGTTGCATTTTATACAGGGTTATTTGTAATTCACTAGCATCCTTTTAACCCTAAACTCCTACCACTTAAACAAATGTTTTTTGTTTTACGGCTTTTGTCATAACTTAATATTTTTGGTGTAATAACGTTTTGAAAATGTGAGATTACCTCTTATTTTTACGATACTCTGTGTATTTGTATGGGAAAAAAAGTGCTTCATTTTAAAAAGTCGTAAAACAAAATGCATTTGTTTGAGTGTTAGGAATTCAGGGTTAAGAGGATGTCAGTGAATTAAAAATAACCCCGTATGTTACAAGCCTTCGCACGCGTACCTAAACTATTTTTAAGGGCATTTATTCGAGCGTTTTAACCGCCTCATTCGTCTGGTTCCTTTTTTTTAAGAAATAGCAGAAGATTCTGATACAGTTTCCAGTAAGTAATATGGTAGAGGTACAGTACAGGACCTCTAATTATATAACCGAAAGCCCCGTCAAAATCTTCACCCAGTTCTTAAAAAATCATCATCATCATTTCAGCCGAAAGACGTCCACTGCTGGACATAGGCCTCCCCCAAGGCTAGCCAACGACTTTGAGCTTTCATATGAGACCCGTCGTTAGCGGCCTCTTAAAAAATGTGATCAGATAAGTGAGGCGGTTGAAATGCCCTTAAATCTAGCAGTTGAATTTAATTTCCGGGATTTTGTTAAATTTCAATCATAGATTTTTTTCTTTATATCAATTTTTGGTATTACTGTTCTTAGTATCTGTCGGGCTTCGGCTCGGAGCTGTCATCGGAGGATCCTCGGCGGCCGGGCGCCCTGCCCGTCGGCCGCAATACGCCGCAGCGCTGCTCGAACGGGCTCTACGCGGAGCAGATATCCGGGTCTGCCTTCACGGCGCCGCGGCATGACAACCGACGCACCTGGTTCTACAGGTAAACTCAGAGCCTTAACCTATCGGGGGCCTTGGACACTTTAAGATCATAGAGCCCCTGGAGCAGCGATTCCTAAAAGGTGGTCCGCAGAACGCTGAGGTCTGTCCGAGAGTTAAATAAAACGTTCGTGAAATAGACTCATTCATAACCACGCCGCAGCGGAATTATTTTTCATCATTGGGTTCCATGACCAAATAAAATTGGGAACTTCTACCCTAGAGAATATTTTTTTTACAATCATGAGGCCCGGACACGTTCCTAGAGCGCCCCGTGGGAAACAGGTGCCTGCGAAAACTGTGCTGGATCAAGTCTAAGTCCTACTGTCACGCCCAAGTGTCTTGCCAACAGCACGCAACCATACCGTATTCGTCGCGGACTAATTGAAAAAGCGTACCTTGGAAATTATTTATTCATTTACAAACTGACTTTAGCTGCTTATAAATATACAATTAGGTATAATATATAGGGTGACAGCACCAGTAATGAACAAGGAAATTTTAAGAAACGGCCACACTACATTTTTAAACTATCAACACTATGCTCAGATAACTGAGGCTCATAACATGGAAAAGTCCATGAATGGTGGGCTATAAGCCATTGAATCTTTGCTGTCCATTACTGGGTAACTACTGTGCTTCACATATCCATGATTGGTGCCGTCACCTAGGTATTTTTGTTCCTTGGATAATAGGTAGTAAGTATAGGGATAGTAAGCCGTCGTTTCAAATTGAATAGAAGCGCGAATTAATTAGGTACGTTCATTAATCGCTCGCGTCTATGTAGCTATTTAACCTAGTTTCAAGATAAACGTTTGCAAATTAAATAAGGTACTTCGTAACCTTCAAGTTATTAAAATGGGGACAAGCAGCTTGACGTGTTTCGTGATTTACTTAGCTGTAGGTACTTAATCGTCCTAACAGGCCCTATTGTCTAGACGCGGGCGCTCGCAATCGTATTGCGTATTTCCTACCCTCATCCTACGCCGTTTTATAGAATGAAATAGTGAACACGATTGCCATTCCGAGTGCTTTAAATAATAAGACCTTTGCATTGGACGATCGGTGTCAGATTAGTTGAGAATGAACTGTGTTTAAACCCAAAATGTCTTTAATGTTTCAGGATTCGTCCTTCGGTGGTTCACAAACCATTTAAACGCCTGGATACTGCCAAATACTTGACGCACAACTGGGATGAACAGGAACCTGATCCCAATCAGGTATTACCTTGTACTCTACCTTCATTTAAGAATGCCTTTAGAGCGGTTTCGCACTAAGTCCGATCAGAATTCGTGAAAACCAGCCCAACACTCAGAAACTTTCGCATATTTATAATATTAGCAGGATTAAAATAGAATTAAATTTGTTTCCCTAGTCTCGCTGGTTACCCTTCGACCTGCCTGCGACCCCGGTGGATTTCGTCGGCGGTCTGCATACGGTCTGCGGCGCCGGCGACGCCCGCGCCCGCCACGGACTTGCTATCCATGTCTATCTCTGCAACAAATCTATGGACAAGAGCGCTTTTTATAGCAGCGATGGAGACTTCCTCATCGGTATGAATTTGTCCTTACGAAACATCTGCAAGTAGAGGATTGTGGGTTCAAACTCGAGCTGGCACCTCTGAGATTTTTCGCATTTGTGTACGCACATTTGATATTTATAGCATGAGTTTTACGGCAAAGGAAAACATCGTGAGCAAACCTGCACATGCAAGCAATTCAATGGTGTATGTAAAGTTCCCAATCAGCACTGGGCCCCGCGTGGGCTACACTACAGCCCAAGTTCTCTCACTTTAAGAGGACTGTGATGTTGATGATGATGATAATCCTTAAAAGAGGCTGTGTTTAACGTAGATATAAGGGTCCATCTGCTAGAGTTACGAGTACATTACATAGGTATTATAGGAATGCCAATGGACGCAGAAGTGGAGGGGGGGGGGGCAGAGGGGGCCCAAATGTCGTCAGCCAGTCAGTCTAATTAAGTATTTTTTTATTTATAAACTAAGAAGTTTCCGCCCAAAGAGTAGGTACTTTCGCGAGTTCCGCGCTCCTTGCCGCGTCCTGGTACCGCGAGACTAAAGCTAGTACGCTAACAATGCAAATTAAGTATTATGTAAGTACTTTTTAGGATACCTGGGCCAATTGCAAAACAAATTACAAGCTAATAGTATTAAGCTATTTTGTATTGAAATTCACTAATACTATTTGCTTGTACTTTGTTATGCAATTGGGCCCTGGGTGGGTCTCTGAAATATCTCAGCCTGTGCCGCGTCGTACCTATCCCGTGTAACGAAAATCGACTAATATGTCCATCTAGTACTAACTAAGCATCCCAATGACCACCACCACGCGTGCTGTAGTATGGTCGCAGAATTGCAATTCGTTTTAGTTCGTGGATCCTTAGATTTTCGTTACATACGGGATAAGGCTGTTGAAACGCTTCAGTTCCACCCACCTAGCGTACCTAACTTGGTAAGGCGCAGCCATACAGAAGAGACGTGGGACGGGCGCGCCGCGACTGCGATGTCATGATGCCAGGTCTGTGTGACTTGCGCCTTAGACTTTCTTACCTGTAATCTTCTTTCCAGTCCCTCAGCAAGGCACCCTGACGATCACTACAGAGTTCGGTGTAATGGAGGTGGCTCCGAACGAGATTGCCGTCGTGCAACTCGGCATGAGATTCGCAGTGGCCGTCGTTGGACCTTCTAGGTAATTTACCTTGTGCAACCATACTTAGCCTCCTAACTCTATGGTCACACATTTTAGTATGAAAATCGGGAATATTATTCGCGTGTCACAATTAATCCAAAATCACCAGCAATGTGTGACGTTTTTATTTATGCCCCCCTACAGTGGCGGCGATTGAAAATTTTTGCAAGTAGCCGGAGCAAAAAAAAACTTAAAAATCCCATTTATCCCCTTCTTGAAAGTGCAGTAATGGAAGAGAAGCGTTTGGTAACTTCGAAAGTTTAGTCAACCCGGGGGGAATCGGGTTGTTAGTATTTCGCCACGGTTCCTTAGAGAGTATGTCTATCAGACGTTTGTAAAACGGTAGAGTTTTATCATTTTTTGAGCATGAAAATACATCGCACGAACCTAGCTGTCTAGCACGTGTTGTCGTCGCTGCGAAAAGCCAGATTTTCATTTAACAAAACAACTTTGTTTACATCTCCAGGGGGTACATTCTGGAGGTGTTTGATGGGCACTTCAACCTGCCTGACCTGGGACCCATCGGTGCCAACGGACTCGCCAACCCACGAGACTTCCTCACGCCAGTCGCTAAATACCACGACGAAGATAACATTGGTATTTATCGCATGAGCTTAATATTAGTGCAAATTGCGAAGCTAAACTATTCGGAAAAGTTTGTTGTTATAGCACTCAAGCTTAGGATATAATATCATAACCTCTTGATTAGCTCGCTTTTTATGACAATTTATATATTTAACGACCGATATTTATTTAACGACCGCTTTAGCCTAGTTGGTAGTGACCCTGCCTACGAAGCAAGAGGTCCTGGGTTCAAATCCCGGTAAGGGCATTTATTTGTGTGATGAGCACGAATATTTGTTCCTGATTTATGGATGTTTTCTATGTATTTAAGTATTTATTTATCTATATAAGTATGTTTTCACACCACCTGCTCAACAATGCCTTATTATATATCATGCAAACCTCTCTCAAAGTAAGTAATTATAGCCCTTGGGTTTCGCCGGGCAGTAATGTTGTACTGAATTTCATTATAACCCGCCGGGCAGTAATGTTGATTCTCACTTCTCGTAGTTCTTATTGGTATGCACTTAAAGTCTAATTTCAAAATCGCCCGGCGTGCAGGCCGGCGGCGTGCAGCACCTGCACGCTGGTCGCGGCGGCGCAGCCCGTGCTGCTGCTGGTGGTGCTCAACGTGCTCAGCCGCGCGGGCAAGCGCCGCGCCGCGCCTCATTTATTTGTAACTCGGCGGCCGAACGAAAACAAAGTCCAATACTTAAACAAAAGCCACGCGAGTTTCAATACGCTGCAATTTTAAGTATCAAAACTGCAAAAGAAAATAAAACATTAAGAAAATATCGAGTGACGAAAGTGATTTGACTCCTGATTCCATTAAATTAGCTTTAGGACCACTTGCACAGTTCAGGGTAAAATAATTAAATCGGTAACCCTGGGTTAAGAATGCCAGTTCCATACATTTTGACACTTGTTAACCCTGGGTTAGCAGTTAACTCGCTCGGAGTTAAGTAGCTAACCCAGGTCTGTGCACACCGCCCTTAGAAATTGTTAATAATGTACTCCCAGAGAAGTCGAAGGAAAAACACTTAAAAGCTTACAAAGATTTCGACAAATGGAAAACTGCGAAAGGCGCAAAGTCAGTGTCAGAATCAGTGCTTCTGGGTCTATTTCGAGTATTTTTCTAGTAGCCTTCGTTTTTATTGTCTCACAAAAGGTGAGAAAAGTAGAGTATACTCCTCGGGGATAAAACTGATTTTGCCTTGGGCGCGCTTAAATCCTTCACTGCTCTCAGGACTCCATCTTAATTCCCTCGCTTCGCTCGGGAATCAACTAAAAACCCCCTCGCTACGCTCGGGAGTTAAATCTGGAGTCCCTCGATACGTTCAGGATTCAATATCGCGCCCGTGACATAATGCAGTGCTTTATCCCCTTGG
The DNA here is from genome assembly GCA_947859365.1 of Archips crataeganus. Taxonomy (NCBI): domain Eukaryota; kingdom Metazoa; phylum Arthropoda; class Insecta; order Lepidoptera; family Tortricidae; genus Archips; species Archips crataeganus. The sequence continues at coordinate 5,911,040 of OX402061.1, read as the reverse complement.
TGTACAATCTACTATTATCCGTTGCTTAGTACCCATAACACAAGCCTTGCTAAGCTTACTTTGGGACTAGGTCAATTGGTGTGAATTGTCCCATGATATTTATTTATTTATTTATTTATTTATGACATAACCGAATTCGAACAGATTTAAAATCTTGATTATTTACATTCATGTTAAGCTCAAAGTAATATAACTGTAATTAATTGAAACAATTACTTTGCTTACCCGCTACCTTACGATAGCTATTTATGTAAAAAAAAATGCGTGAAACTGTAATGTAAAGACGCCTTATTATAAATTCATCATAATGTTTGAAATTTTCGCGGTTCTCACTGTGTGTGTTTATCTTGTATAGATTTCACAATAGTGAGCAAGTACCAAGGCGCGCTGTTTGCGGCGCAGCAGCGCCACTCTCCGTTCGACGTGGTGGCGTGGCATGGAAACTACGTACCCTACAAATATAATCTCGCCAACTTCATGGTCATCAATTCTGTCTCGTTCGATCATTGCGTAAGTTACACTTTCATTAGATATTAGTCAAAAATAAGCAGGTCATATTATGCAGCCGAATTTGGGCAACATCGATAGAGCGATGCAATGTAAGATATAGCAGTTTCTCCATCTGATGACTAGATGGCGCTAGGTGTCGTTACATTTTAAATAATACCTATTCTGTTCAGGACCCCTCAATCTTCACGGTGCTAACGTGTCCATCAACGAAGCCCGGCGTAGCCATCGCGGACTTCGTGATCTTCCCGCCGCGCTGGTCCGTGCAGGAAGACACCTTCCGACCACCCTACTATCACAGTCAGTGACCATGAGATGATAATCTAATTGGCTAACGTTAACGATCCATGACCGTAGATAAGGTAGTTTGCCTATAAGCGTTGACGGTGAACGATGCAGGCGAAATTTTTTCCCACTCTTACACTGCTTGCGGGAAAGAGATGGGCAGAACTTTGCTGTTCAAAAGGTTCTTATTGCTCGCGCGCTGTCATGAAGCGTTCCCGAATACGGCCCCTGTTATGTGTTAAGTTTTTGTACTACATCTTAAGATTCTGCAGCTCTCTCACAAAATGTTTGAATGGTTGATTTTATCAGGGAACTGCATGAGCGAGTTCATGGGCCTAATCCTCGGCGCGTACGAGGCGAAGGAGGGCGGGTTCCGTCCGGGCGGCGCGTCGCTGCACTCCATGATGACGCCGCACGGCCCGGACGCGCAATGCTTCAATGCGGCGTCGAGGGCTGAGCTAAAGCCGCAGAAAATCGCTATTGGCACTCAGGTAGGGACCGTATACCGCCATCTTACTCGCTGGTCATAACTCTAATGCTGGGGTAACTAACTATCCCATAAAGAGGTAAAATTGTATTTCGTGAGGGGCAACGAACAAGATGCCATCAGAAATCGTGGTACAAACGCGACTTCGGAATCGCACTGCACATGTTTTCAGGGATAAATTTCAAAAAAGAGTAAGGATCCACTGTTGTAAGGACTTTCTTTCATAAGCGACGGCAACGCAATTCAGTGTTAAAGTCAGTCGTATGAGAATGGAGTGAATGCTAGCACAATCAAGTCAGGAGTATGGTATATTTTCCTTAAGTTGCGTCATTTGAGAATCGCCGTGAAAATGTATATTGTGTTACCGTGATTGGTTACGGCGGCGTTCAAAGATGATTTTATTTAACTCACCTCGTGTGAGAACGTGCCTTAGATAATTTAAGAACGTGCAGTTAATATAGGCCTCGTGCAGTTATTCTCGACCCGACTGCATAATTATGTTCAACGACGATAATGTATAATTCGTATACTCGTACTGTGTACAAATTACATTAGGGGTATTAACAGGGCGTACCTTAGCAGCAGCCGCTAACTTTACATAACCAGCAGAGCACTGTTGCATTGTGTTCTGGTATAAAAATATCTTAGCAATTATTTGTTGGAATATAAATAATCTTTCTAATGTTTCGGCAGGCCTTCATGTTCGAATCGTCTCTCAGCATGGCTATCACCAAATGGGGCGCGGAGACGTGCCAGAAACTAGATGCAAAATACTACGAGTGCTGGCAGGAACTCCCCAAGCTGTTCTCTAATAAGATTGAAATTTAAACTTTTTTTGTTGTATAATTGTAAGTTATAAAGATTGTTTTGCTGATCTTTACAATGAGGGTTTTCGAACAGGTGGAATATATCGTTAGATGACATTACATTGGTATCTAGGGGCTAAATTCAGGAACGGCCCAACACGGTCTGCGAGCGGTAATCCAATCTTTTGGGAGAGGATAGGAATGGGTTGAGCTTGGGATGAGCTTACTTTCCTGTTAATTCGCTTTGCAAATAAATAAATAAGGCTCATCCCAAACCTCTCGCAAACCAGTGATTTTAGCCGTTCCTGAATAGCAGTTCAAATCAAACCCAACCCAAACGATTGAATTACCGCTACCAAACCCGTGAAGGCCCGTTCCTGAATTTAGCCCCTGGGGTCCGTTTGACGTTACAGTCTTCCTTGCGATTGCTTTACTTAATAAGTTCTATACCAATTTCAAACGTAACATATACACATATGTCAGTTATTATAAGTACTATTCTGCGGAATACTGCGCACCGGTTTGGCTCAGAAGTTCTCATACGAGCAAAGTGGACGTCAAACTCAACGAAACGATGCGTTGCATCTCCGGGACTATTAGATCGACACCCGCCCACTGGCTGCCGACATTAAGCCATATAGCTCCGCCGCCGCTTCGCCGAAGTCAGGCCCTGAAGAAGGAAGCCACCAAGATCACCGGTCACCCAGCTTTGCCAGCTCACAATGAGTTTTGCCATCCGCCTCCACAGCGACTTAAGTCCCGAAACCCCCCGTGTGTCGCAGCCCGAAGCCTTAAAGAGTTCAACCTTATGGATAGCTGGAAAAAACAATGGGCCGTGGACACGGCAGGAGGAAGTGCTCAGGCCATTGATCCAACAGCCAAACCAAGAGGATTCGACCTTCCCCGAAATCTCTGGTGCCGTCTTAACAGACTACGAACTAAGCACGCCCGTTGTAATTATCACCTACACAAGTGGGGGTGGAGGGATTCTCCGCTCTGTGAGTGCGGGGAAGAGGAGCAGACAGTGGAGCACATCATCCGACGCTGCCCTCTTCACTACTACCCTGGACCTGCCGAAGACCTGGATGCACTGACGCCTGATGCAGCCGCATGGCTTAGCAATTTAAGTGTTTTACTCTAATGCCTGTATATATTAATTATGCCATACGATTAAATAAAATAAATAAATAAGTACTATTGCCAACTAGCCTGTCACAGAAACCCTCATTACGAGACGATTTCTCTTTTTTTAAATTTGTATACTGAATACATAACAATTAGGTAAGACTGACATAAGGCCGCATCGAGCTTTTAATCCCTTGCTGCATTACTAGCAAAAGCTTTAGTTCTGATATTCATGTGCAAGATATTTGAGGATTCACTCTAATGCCAGTGATTTTCGAAACACAATTACTAGTAGTTTGCTTAATTGGAAAAAAAATCCAAAATAGTCTCTATTAAATTAAATAAATCCTTAGTACGGCGAAAATACTGCACGGCAGGTCATGACTTTTTGAATGTAAACTTTGTTAATGTATTAAAACAAGATGTTTTCTAGGGCTACATTTTAAAAATATGTATTTGTTTTAGTAATACGATGAAAATACCTAAATACACGCTCGGTCTGACCAACCTATCTTGAGCCGTCGTGGTTCCCCCTTTTCCGTATTAGTTGCGTGTTACCGTTAGTTCTCCTTGGCCTTCGGACAAGGAACTTGTGTCGCTTGCGTTTACGCACCGCTTCGATTCTAGCCGCTCTCACGCACACATACACGAGTGCATAAAATACCTAAAATCGATTACCGCAAGAAGCTCGGTGCGGCCTTAATTTGAAAAGAAAATGTTTTTGGAAAATTATTTAAAAAATTTGATGTAAATATCCTAAAAATAAATTTATTGCATTACAAAAAATTGTTTTAATCATCCTTCTATAAATATATTCTTCAATTAGGGCCGTTATAGATGGAACCATTATTGCAGTCTGCGAAACAGTGCGTTTACTGTCTAATGCACTCTGTATCGCGATCATTTCACCACTTCATTCTGTCAAAGGATATATGATAAGGGTAGAAAGAGATAGATAGATAGAGATAGTGAATACGATGGCGAGCGCGCGCGCGTTTGACAATACGGCCTGTGCACGCTATGTCTTGTGTTGTAAATAAATGTATTATTCTTTCGTTATTTCTAGTTGCAGTAGTCGACAGCTGCGGTAGGAATACAATCCGCCTGCAAAGGGCCCTTACTAAGACGAATATGCAGGAATGATGTTTAACCTTTTCAATGCCAACGGCGGATATATGCGTCACGAAATACAACGTCAAAGTGATCTTGACGCAATGACATAAGGTTCAAAGTAGCTTTACGATTAACTTTAGGCTTTGCATTGAAAAGGTTAAAAGCTAATGAAAGCAAACTACATATACGTATTACTTATTTTATTTGTAATAATAGCGGGACTTAAAATTATTATCCATTACTGCATTAAAATTACAAAATAACCCTCATTCAGTCGCGTCACCTGAGAAATATACAGAATACAATTCTGGAACCAGAATCTCCTTGTAACTAATATAGATAAACGAATAAATAAAACACTACAGAAAGGTTATGAACCGTGGATTTGGTCAACAAAATCATATAAGGTTTTTTTTTAAATTATCATTGATGGTTATGAAACACTGCACTATACTGCCATAAAATTAAGTGTAACTTTCTGACAAACCTGGATCAAACACCTGGCAGTTCCTTTTTATCAGAACGAGATTCACGGCGCTAGAAATTTGACCAGTTTTCTGTTGAAATATAGTAAACGTGTACTTATATAGCACAACGTAGGGATTTGTCAACTATTCATGCACTTAGTAAAAAAAAATATTCATGTAGTTTGTATACTTCAGTTACTAAAAGGATTCGAACTCGCCGAAAAAATAATAAATCTGCAGCATTCTTTAGAAAAATAAATAGTTAAAAATGCAGTTAGACTGCTTTATGACGACAAAGGTGAACGGGTTTCGTACAATATTAATAAAATACGCTTGAGGGGCCAAGTATGTTTCTGACATGATAACACAACCTGACGTTCATGAACACTGTTGTTAACATTAACTAGCTAGACTAAATTTGATTATATTCTCTACAAGTTTTGAGAGTTGATGACATACGACACGAGTAAGTAACATACAGATACAAAGTGGAGTTCTAAAAGTTGGATACCTCAACGTTGGTAGTTAAAATTATTATAAAAGTTTTCCGTTGTTAAGTTGCATATCGACTTCGAGCGGCCGCCAAGCGAGAGTTGTTCAACCGCGGCAAACCTGTGTTTTGGCCCGTTCCAGCACCCCAATGTTCGATTTGCCTCCCGCGGCGGCACGGTATCCATAGTGCGCGGCTAGCGTGCGAGCCAATATTCGATGGTTTCCCGCGTGAAGTCGATACGCAGTTTTATACGAAATTTAACCACACAATTGTATGGGTAAATTTGACTTTCATTGGAAACTTTGCCAGTCGTTTTTGTGTGGTTAACTACCATTTAACGTGGTCCAACTTGTTGATCTCCACCTGTAACCCAGATTTATCTAACGGCGACGAATAAAAACCAGCAAACAACGGTTCGGGTAGTAGACAATCTGCAAAAGCTTTAACTCTGTGTGTAACTCACACGTGTCGGTAATACATTATAGAATTAGAATTGAATTACTATAGACAGTGAAAAACAAAAATGAATTAATCCAATTTGGCAGAATACTAATTAAATTTTCCTTCGCTATATTTACCTGACGCTGACGGCTTCATTTTACAATAATTACAACCAACATTTATTTTTGACAATTTCATGTGCATTTATAAATATTCTTTTATTCCAACATTCATTAAAAAAGATACAACTATTACGCGAAGGAACCTGTCTTACAGGCGGGATTACGGGATCCCATGTTTTGGTTTTATTCATCTTATTGACATTGCGAATCAGTCAGCTAGGTGGATAAACCAAACAGTAGACTATTATGTCTATGACAACACCACAAGACGCTGAGTTGTATTAGAGCATCGCTTCATTATTGTTTTGCGATAATGACGATTAACCTTTTCAATGTCAACAAACGATGATGCGAGAGCGTACAATGAAAATTAACCTTCGTTTTCATAATCACTGCAGTCTACAGTGACGTTATTATGAATACGAGCAATTGCATGTGTGATTTCAATTTTACAGATTTACTCAGCAGACACAGCAGGCAGCACTGGTCTTTTGCCGCTTTTTATGTTATGCTGAGTTCAACAATTAAGTGTGGTTGCATGAACTCTAGTGTTAAATAATCAATCGTTAACCCTGGTTAAGGAAGTTCCATATATTTTAAGACTGCTTAACACTGGGTTAGCACACTCAGAGTTATATAGTTACCACTGGACAGTGCAAGTCCACCTAATATGCAGGTCCAGTCCACCTAATAAATTGCTCAGATGAAAAACTCATAATTTTAAAGTATGCCCATTATATTCGAAAAATGTAAAGTTTGCAAAGTTGACGTTGAAAAGGTTATATAAATGAAAATACAAACATTTTGGACAAGGGTTCCGGTCTTCCGGCGGGCAGACATGCGATATAACGTCAAACATGACGTCCCGTGACGCCTAACCGTGATTGACGTTGACGCCAGACTCTAATTCCGACGCGGGCGTCTCGGGCTCTTCGTCGTTGTAGATGTTCTCAGCCATCTGCCACACCTGAAAGCCAAGATGGGTTACTTAATTTGAACTTACATTACAAAATTTACAAATACTCAAATATAGGGTGAAAATTCAGCGTTGTTACTACGTTTTCTTTTCGTCATTAACCGATTTAGAAAGTATTTTTAAAAGTGATGATGCTCAGGGTTTTAAATTTTTTATGAAACTACAAACTGATGCTAAATCTAGTTTGATCAAAGATCTTGCGACTTGTATTTTCGGTGGTAAAAATTGTAGGATGTTAATGACGTATAAGTATGTAATACAGTATAACCGAGCGCTCAAAACGCTTGAATATTCACCCTATAGATGTCGGTGACCAGTGTAGTTGGAACAATCGTCTATATACAAAACTGTCAACTCATTTCGCGCAGTCGTAGAAAAATTGACTCCTAACTCAAAAAATTACTTTTACTTTGTTGGTGGGGGTCCACAGTGAAAGTTTGTAATATCACTAAGTTATTGAACTTCTAGTCCCAAAATTGTATACAATTCCGAACACAGTGATACCTGCATGATGTTGTCTTCAGACACAGAACAAATGACCCAGGGCTCGTTGGGGTTCCATGAGAAGTCTGATATCTTAGCGGTGTGGCCGCCGTGGATGAACAGCAGCTCCGGAGGGCCGTCCTCCGCGTCGTCCGCCGACTGTTCTTCGCCGATCTTGGACAGGTCCCACACGTGCAACCTGACGGCGATGAATAAGTTTAAGCCTGGGGATTCGATTTGTGGCATTCGAACATGGCGGATGTAAACAGTACTTAATTTTGGTATTTCTGTTTCTTTGGCTAGTTGTAGTATAATTTTGATAGTGTTTTATGCTGCGATTAACCTTAACTGTTACAGTGATCACAAAATTATATATTGCTCTCGTGTCCGACATTTTTTAATGCGCAAGTTGTCTCCTCGTGGTTTCTGGAATTTTACTATCAAGTTGCAAAAACTACAATCACCGTACAACGTCGCTCCCAAAGAGAGCAATTAACTGACATTGACACTAGCCTAGTGGCCGCCATTAAGGAGGAAGAAGAAGAAGCAGTTTAAGCCTTAGTCATTAGGTTAACGGATTCAAGACTACGAGCGTCCAACAACGCTGTAAGAATTATTCTTTCATGAGCGTGAGAAAAAGCTCGTCGCGTCGCTGATCGAGACCAGGCTTTAAGACGGGCGGGCGAGTCAACTGCTTAAGTAATGCTGGTTTAAGTAATGTCAAAATGTACAACTCTAGCCTGGTTGAACATTTTTGACAGCGCAAGTGACCCTTAATATCCTCAAGGAGTGTGTATCCAAAATAACAATTGGAATGATATTGGTGTGTAAATATGATTACGACGAGAATTCCGCAATCTAGATGTAAATTAAATTGATTAATTAATACGGAATTGCACCAGTAAGTTGAATACTAAGATTCTTCACGAATTTGTCAAACAAACAAAATAAGAAGTGAAGGAAAGAGCGGAATGTAGAATAAGCTGGAAATTACTCCACCGACAAGAGCTTAGCTCTTAAATATATGATGATGAATTGATGACTGAAACCGCACACATTTTTATTTACAACAATCTGTAACAATTGCCACCTCATTCTTTAAAATGGAATAAGTTCCATTCCAATTGTGTAGATATAATTTAAATGTATGTAAAAACAAGTCCAATATGTAAAAAAATTGGATGAAAGTTACAAGAATGGTTGCAACATTTCACACTGACAGCCAATGAGGTTGTCAGTGAATCCAATCCTAATATTCTCTTAGGAATGTTCATGCCATGTTTAGTACCTGCGATCTGTGCCACTGCTGGCCAGAATAGTCTCGTTGTGCGGGGACCACTGCACTTGGAATATCTCGTCCTTGTGAGACTCGAACGAGTGTAGCTTCAGCTTAAGGTTGCGCAGATCCCACAGCGCCACCTAAACAGAATTATTTATTTATTTATTTATTCATTTATTGCTTGAAATCAATGTAAATACAGATGTTATTATTTAAATACAGTCCATTGTTTCACCTTCATAGGCATGCAATATACATTAATAAACATGTTTTATCATTTTGTCAAGATCCAATAATCATAGTAATAATAAAGCAAATTGATTTAACTAATAATAATAACATTCCATTTTATGTTAATAACTATTAATAATTAATTAATAAATTAAGATAATGTCATCCACTAATAATAATAATAAGATCTCAGTAATTTATTGAATCAGGCGTTACTTTGCGGAGGTCCATATTAATGAACTAAAACAATTACTTTGCTCACCCGCGACCTTACAATAGTTACGTTTATGCAAGAAATGTGCGTTCATGCAGTTCCTCCACCTCCACACTGTACGAACACACACAAATCACATAAACCCAACCATCACCACCACCAAGCTACACTGACGCGTTTCGAACTCAACCAGAGCTCATCTTCAGAGTTACCACAACCGTATGCTATGCTACCAAACGTTAAACTAACAAACCAAAACAAATGTTTTAACTTGTCACTGTAACTTCTCAAGTACCCACTTTATTTTTCTTATTCTCAAACTACCCCACAAAAATTAACTTTTATTGACATATTTAAAACTACCTTGAATTTTTTTGTTTATTTATTTATAAGGCATATTTAATTAATACTAACTGTTCAAATTCGACCCAAGCCGCAGTAAAGGAGAAGATACTAAATTTACCTGTTCATTAATAATAGACCCCATATGTTGTACCTAATTATTTCCATGCATTCCAGAGCATCCAGACGCAACCCCTTGCCGCAATAATGTAACACTTCATAAGAATCTGAATCTAACAATGAATGATTTGATTCCAACAAATGTTTTGCAAAATTCGATCTATCTGGATGCTCATTCCTATATGCCGAAACATGCTCTTTAAATCTAGTATTAAAACTTCGGCCTGTCTGTCCTACGTATATCCCATTGCAGTCATTACAAGTAAGCTTGTATACCCCCGATCTAGTTCCCTTATCTACCTGTTCTTTGTGGTTACATAGCCTAGAGTACAAAGAGTTGTTAGTCTTAAAGGCAACATTAATATTGTTTGATTTTAAAATGCCATAAATCTTATCAGACAAACCCCCGACGTAAGAGATGCTAGATCTATATTTGTTAGTAGACTGAGAAGGTAACGCAGCGTAAAGCATGCTATTTACTAACCGTGCCTGCTTCTTTTGAACTAAACTATCTACCATTGATTTTGTATAACCATTTGAGATCGCTATCTGATAAATAGTACTCAACTCTAAATCATAATGTTCCTTAGAAAGAGGCACAGTCAACAATCTATTAACATAACAATGGAAAGCAGCCAGTTTATGCTGCCACGGATGATTAGAAGATGCTGGTATAACAGCATCTGTGTACGTGGGCTTACGGTATATTTTAAATTGATGTTTACCATTTAATTTTGAAATCGTTAAATCCAAAAAGTTCAACGAACAATTTTCCTCCAATTCTTTTTTGAACCTTATCTTTACGTGCTTGTTATTCAAACCATTAATAAACACGTCAAGCTGTCTCATACTCCCTCTCCAGCATAGGATCAAATCATCAACAAACCTAAAATAGTACACAATATTACTATTACCCACAATATACTGATTCTCAAAATGATCCATAAATATATCTGCCATTAAAGGACTCAGAGGTGAACCCATAGCTAAACCATCACTCTGTAAGTAATAAAGACCATTGAACCGGAAATAATTTTGTTTCATGCATAAAGTTACCAAATCTATTAATTCACAAACTTCACCCGGATGCAACCGCTTCCTTTCTAAGTGGTCTTTTAGAATTTCTAGTGTCTCACTATATGGTACGTTAGTAAATAAACTGTCTACATCCAAAGAAAGCAACGTTGCATTCGGCGGTATGCTGATGTCCTTAATTTTACTAACCAAATCTAAACCATTTTTTAAACTATAAGAAGGTTTAAAGGAAGCCTTCACACGAATAATACTATTTAATTTCTTCGCCAATTTATATGCTGGAGCACTCACGTATGAGACAACTGGACGAACAGGCACATCATCTTTATGAATTTTAGGTAATCCATATAGAATTGGCGCCCGCGGATTCATGGGAATTACAAAATTCTTTTGTTGTTCGGTTTCAAAGGCAAACAAAGAACCCTTTATTAGTCTCTTTAGATCTTTGTGAAATGTAATTGTAGGGTCCTTACGTAAAACTGTAAAACCGTCCCCTTGAACGATATCTAAAACTTTCCGATTATATTGATACCTATCTAATAAAACAATACAATTTCCTTTGTCTGCCTTTGTCACCACTAAATCATTATCATACACTTTCTCCTGAATAGATCTCAAAGAATTTAATTCGGTTATATTGACAATACACTCTGTGGAATTGGTATTTTTAAGTGTATTTGCCACTAACACTTTTGTTTCAAAATCACCACAGTTACTTGTAATAGCAACCTCAGAATCTACCGCCAAACCTTCCACTATTTTTTGACTAAATTTAGTGGGTAGATTATATTTTAAACCTTTTTCCAATAACTTGGATAATGAGAATCAGTTATTGGAAAAAGGTTTAAAATATAATCTACCCACTAAATTTAGTCAAAAAATAGTGGAAGGTTTGGCGGTAGATTCTGAGGTTGCTATTACAAGTAACTGTGGTGATTTTGAAACAAAAGTGTTAGTGGCAAATACACTTAAAAATACCAATTCCACAGAGTGTATTGTCAATATAACCGAATTAAATTCTTTGAGATCTATTCAGGAGAAAGTGTATGATAATGATTTAGTGGTGACAAAGGCAGACAAAGGAAATTGTATTGTTTTATTAGATAGGTATCAATATAATCGGAAAGTTTTAGATATCGTTCAAGGGGACGGTTTTACAGTTTTACGTAAGGACCCTACAATTACATTTCACAAAGATCTAAAGAGACTAATAAAGGGTTCTTTGTTTGCCTTTGAAACCGAACAACAAAAGAATTTTGTAATTCCCATGAATCCGCGGGCGCCAATTCTATATGGATTACCTAAAATTCATAAAGATGATGTGCCTGTTCGTCCAGTTGTCTCATACGTGAGTGCTCCAGCATATAAATTGGCGAAGAAATTAAATAGTATTATTCGTGTGAAGGCTTCCTTTAAACCTTCTTATAGTTTAAAAAATGGTTTAGATTTGGTTAGTAAAATTAAGGACATCAGCATACCGCCGAATGCAACGTTGCTTTCTTTGGATGTAGACAGTTTATTTACTAACGTACCATATAGTGAGACACTAGAAATTCTAAAAGACCACTTAGAAAGGAAGCGGTTGCATCCGGGTGAAGTTTGTGAATTAATAGATTTGGTAACTTTATGCATGAAACAAAATTATTTCCGGTTCAATGGTCTTTATTACTTACAGAGTGATGGTTTAGCTATGGGTTCACCTCTGAGTCCTTTAATGGCAGATATATTTATGGATCATTTTGAGAATCAGTATATTGTGGGTAATAGTAATATTGTGTACTATTTTAGGTTTGTTGATGATTTGATCCTATGCTGGAGAGGGAGTATGAGACAGCTTGACGTGTTTATTAATGGTTTGAATAACAAGCACGTAAAGATAAGGTTCAAAAAAGAATTGGAGGAAAATTGTTCGTTGAACTTTTTGGATTTAACGATTTCAAAATTAAATGGTAAACATCAATTTAAAATATACCGTAAGCCCACGTACACAGATGCTGTTATACCAGCATCTTCTAATCATCCGTGGCAGCATAAACTGGCTGCTTTCCATTGTTATGTTAATAGATTGTTGACTGTGCCTCTTTCTAAGGAACATTATGATTTAGAGTTGAGTACTATTTATCAGATAGCGATCTCAAATGGTTATACAAAATCAATGGTAGATAGTTTAGTTCAAAAGAAGCAGGCACGGTTAGTAAATAGCATGCTTTACGCTGCGTTACCTTCTCAGTCTACTAACAAATATAGATCTAGCATCTCTTACGTCGGGGGTTTGTCTGATAAGATTTATGGCATTTTAAAATCAAACAATATTAATGTTGCCTTTAAGACTAACAACTCTTTGTACTCTAGGCTATGTAACCACAAAGAACAGGTAGATAAGGGAACTAGATCGGGGGTATACAAGCTTACTTGTAATGACTGCAATGGGATATACGTAGGACAGACAGGCCGAAGTTTTAATACTAGATTTAAAGAGCATGTTTCGGCATATAGGAATGAGCATCCAGATAGATCGAATTTTGCAAAACATTTGTTGGAATCAAATCATTCATTGTTAGATTCAGATTCTTATGAAGTGTTACATTATTGCGGCAAGGGGTTGCGTCTGGATGCTCTGGAATGCATGGAAATAATTAGGTACAACACTATGGGGTCTATTATTAATGAACAGGTAAATTTAGTATCTTCTCCTTTACTGCGGCTTGGGTCGAATTTGAACAGTTAGTATTAATTAAATATGCCTTATAAATAAATAAACAAAAAAATTCAAGGTAGTTTTAAATATGTCAATAAAAGTTAATTTTTGTGGGGTAGTTTGAGAATAAGAAAAATAAAGTGGGTACTTGAGAAGTTACAGTGACAAGTTAAAACATTTGTTTTGGTTTGTTAGTTTAACGTTTGGTAGCATAGCATACGGTTGTGGTAACTCTGAAGATGAGCTCTGGTTGAGTTCGAAACGCGTCAGTGTAGCTTGGTGGTGGTGATGGTTGGGTTTATGTGATTTGTGTGTGTTCGTACAGTGTGGAGGTGGAGGAACTGCATGAACGCACATTTCTTGCATAAACGTAACTATTGTAAGGTCGCGGGTGAGCAAAGTAATTGTTTTAGTTCATAAGATCTCAGTTCAAATATTAGGGACCATTGACTAAATCCAACCAAGGTCCTAGACGCCTTCTAATGGAGACGTTAAATGCCGTGACCGAAAGTCTAGTTCTTTCGAGCATATCAAGCACCTCGTCCCTGATGTCGAATCGTGAGTAACATGAAATCATAGGAGACACCTATGCAACATCTCATGTATAAAGTATATATTTTTTTTTATTATTTTGAGTGGGAGGCAAACGAGTAAGAGGATCAAGGAGGAGACAACTCAAGGAGAGTCACAGATCTGTTGCCTGCCTTTAAAGGAAGCATAAACCCTTTTATTGAAAGCCCTAATGTCATTCATAATTTTATTGTTGTTGTATATCCCGATCCCGGTATTTTCGATTTCCAACTATATACTTACATAATAATAATAATTAATATCAAGCACATAATAAACCATAACTATGCCTAGAGATTTTCCTGGCACAAACAAAATACTTTTCTTTCTAATTCTTAGTTTGTCAATATCTTATTTTTAAAGTGTCTCATTGATATAAGTTGCATTATATCAATGTGACACGTTTGAAAATATAGAACAATAATACCAAACCGAATCAATGTTATTATTATGTCAAACACTAACCACAAGTAGTTTGTGCCAGGAAAATCTCTAGGTATACCCATAACTCTCTGTGGTTGTAATTTGATGTCCATGAATATCAACATGTTCTTCAAAATGTTTTGATGTTGTGGGTCACTGTCACAATAATCATTCCATGTTATCCAGAAGATTTCTCCAACCCAACTCTATTACTGGGTTTTCATTTGTTAAAATAATTATGATAGTAAACTCACAGTCTTGTCTGCACTGCCAGTGGCCAGGATGAACTCAGAGTAGGGATTGAAGCTGAGGCAGTTGACTTCTGCTGTGTGAGCGTCCACAGTATGAGACGGCTTGGACGTGTTATTACACCTGCAGACAGAATGCACTGCTCAGATACTTATACTGTGTACAACCACTGTAACAGGTTAGCAAGGGGTTTGTTAGTAAAATTTATGATTATGATACATAAGATGAGTTTTTGCTATTAGTTGTGAATGTACACTTGGGACTAGTGTTATTAGTTTCCATTACCAAGATAATTGTTTCCAAATAGAACAAGTTACTAATTATATGCAATAAAAGTTGTAAAAAAAAGAAGCTTTTGCTGGATTTTTAGCAACTTTATCAGATGTTGGATGATTTTATTAAAGACAAATGGAATTAATGATGCAATAGATTTGGTGTTTATCTTAAATTCGTAAATTTATCTTCTGTACAACAAATAATGATAATAATATGGTTGAATCAAGTGAAACAAGGAATCTTCATGATACATAGTCACAAATTTTTAAAAAGCTTGTACACTAAATTTATCTTCCTTCTTTCTGTTTGAGAACAATGAACTCTAACCCGAAAATCAATAACTTTACTGAGTGATCTTTACAAGCTGATCTTCATTTATATCATTTTAGTTTACATGTTGATTTCTGATACAAGCTTTTTTCAAAGTAGTGACGATATACTGTAAACAAATCTACTGCACCAATGAAAAATGTAATGTAATGTTACAACATTCATTACAATAACCTGGTGTCCCATATCATGAGCTTTTGGTCGTCAGCGACGGAGCCAAACAGCGATTCGTGGAGGAGATGCCACGCCACGTCCTCGACGACGGCCGTGTGCCCCGTGAACACGGACTTGGCTTCGATCACGCGGCCCTCTTTGGGCGTCGCGTTGATGTCCCACAAGCAGATCGTGTGGTCGTCGCTGTGGAATGGACCCAGTTAGTTTGGAGCATAGGATCCCAACCTTTTAAGGACTACCGTCTTTACAAGAAAAAAACTCCTCTCTCCTTCTTTACTTATTAGCTAATTAATTACCAATTTTTATGTCTATCTATTAATCTATTAATGTATGGCTATTTATTTAACGACCGCCTTAGCCTAGTTGGTAGTGACCCTGCCTACGAAGCAAGAGGTCCTGGGTTCAAATCCCGGTAAGGGCATTTATTTTGTGTGATGAGCACGAATATTTGTTCCTGAGTTATGTATGTTTTCTTTGTATTTAAGTATTTATTTGTCTATATAAGTATGTTTATCGTCGTCTAGTACCCATAGTACAAGCTTTGCTTAGTTTGGGACTAGGTCGATTTGTGTAAGATTGTCCCCTAATATATTTTTTTTTTTTTTATCTCAAATTAACAATTATTTGGACCCGTTACTGCCCCCGCGAAAATCTCCAGCGCCCACCGGGGGCGATACCGCCTCTGTTGGAAACCTATGGTTTGGAGTTTGATTCATGATTGTCATCATCATAGCTAGTTAGTAAATCTATCTTAGCAAATCTCAAATATACTTTATTATGATTTTAAGATATAGTTTTCAAGTTATTTAAGAAAATAGGCGATAATGACTATTCCCCTTCCCTCTTAGTCCCAGAAACTACTGGACCTACAATTATGAAAAAAATTACAGAAAATAGTTCAATAGCTACAGGAAAATCCACTATTGTGTATATGTAAATTAGACGTTATTTACAATAAAACTTTTATAATTATGTTGGTCATGCTTACCTTGCAGACAGAAGATATCCATTGAGATTAGGGTTCCATGATAAGCCATAACCTTCTTTTTGATGACCTCGCAATCTAGAAACAAAGTAGAAATTACTAAGTTTATTCTTTTCCTCTTAGTTTCAAAAACTTGAAACTAAATCAAACATTTATCTCATTAAAGTCATTAATAATTAAAAGGGTGAATCAACTTTTTGTTGCCACCCGTTGCTATGGTTACATACATTTTGTCATGGTTACATAAACTAAGCATTTTTCTATGAAACAGTATGAAGATGTCACTTGGAGAACTGGGGACAGAGTAAACAACACAAAAAAGTTGATTCACCCCAAATAAATAATAAGTGGAAAAGTTAAATAAACACAACGCACTTACATCCGCAATACAAATTTCAAACCAGAGAAATATGAACCTTCACAAACCATAAAAAAACGACAGTGTTTTATGTTGCAAAAACCATTTGATTAAATTTTCTACATGCTTATTTTAAATAAAAAAAAATTAAGCTTTGTAAAACAAACAAATACCTAAGGTCCGGATGGCATTCTCCAGAAGGCTCGGGCTTAGAGGGGTGCTTGGTGTAGTCAAACACAAGGACGTCAGAGGATGGTGTCTTTGTGGCAATCACACATGGGTTTTGAGGCATGTATCGTGCCCGGTTCACCTCCCCCTCGTGGTTGATCTTTATTTCTATGTCAATTTTGCCTGATACTGAGCCAAATCCACCAAATTCTGCAAGAAAATGTGTATAACATTAAAGTTGTAGAGATGGTATTTATTTTACTGTTATTTCCTATAAGAAAAAAATAATGTCCAATGGAAAGTAGTCTAAAGCACTGAGTGTGTGCCAAATTAATTCGAGCAAAGGTGTATACGTTCAAAACACTACAATAAAGTCATGAGCCATGACTAATAGAGCAATAACACTCACAGTTGAGTATTGTTATTGCGTGTGCTTTCATAGATGCTGAGCAAAGCAGAGATGTACTCATATTAATCGAACATTGGTTGATTACTTCACATTTATTGTGGCCATTGTCATATTTTAAAGGGAACATGGTGAGACATGGATCTAGGTTGACCAGATTTGATTTCCGGTTTTACGGTACAGCTGCATTGAAAATATGGGATTAGGGGTTAAAATACGGGGTAGGCTGTTTTTTTTGTTAAAAATCAACATTAATTTATTTTATTAGGTACTAGCCTTCCGTCCGCAGCTTCGCTCGCGATAATTTAATTTTCCCGTAGGAAAAGGTATTTTCGCGCAATAAAAAGTAGCTTAAGTCACTGTGATAATGTAGCTTTCTAACGGCAAAAGAATTTTTGCAATCGACCCAGTAGTTTTTAAGTTTATTCATTAAATACAAAAATACAAATTTTTCCTCTTTATAATATTATTAGTGTAGACTAAAATTTGGCATAATCAATTAAATAATCTATACATACACTTCCAAAATTTCTTAATGAAAGACTTTAAAAACAATACTAAATATAGGTTTTTAGAATAGGTATTTTAATCATTAAATGCCATGGAATCATAAAATTACAGAACATGTACTGTCCAGTATCGGTTTTGTCAAATTATGGGACAATGAAAAATTTGTGCCTGAAATACGGGACAACCCATAAAATACGGGACATCTGGTCACCCTACATGCATCTCAACTGATGCAATTAGTCAAATTCTGCATATCTCTTCCCTCTATGCTTCTATGGAAGTACACCCTTTAAGTTGTGTCCGTAAATATGACATTCTAATAAATTATTGACAGTACATTTCTAAAATAGAGATGGGTCAATCAACTTTTTTACCCACACTAGTCTGTCTGCAACATTTTTCCAAACAATTGCAGATGTTTGTTAAGTAAAAATGGTTTTTCTCTAATTTAATTGATGGTGTACATTTATACCCGCCATCTTACATAAGTTAAGCCTATTAAGCCGTGAAATATTTTATTGGACACGATTTTTTGGTAACACCAGAGACACCCAAAGTGTGGGTAAAATAGTTGATTGACCTATTAACCTCTTGTATGCCAAAAGTAAAAAAAACCTGCATTCTAGTCTTGTTGGTTTAAAATAGTACCATTGTTACAGATTAGAAAAAAATACAAAACATAGCCTTAAATCTGACACTGATCTGCATTCCGGCTTACAAAAGGTCAATTTAAAAAAAATTTAAACAACTTACCTCCTTTATCATTATCATAGTGACTGGCATCAAATTGTGCATCTTCATTGGGAAGTTGAACACTGGCAATGAGGAGGTGGTTTTGTTCATCAGATGTGTGTGTCCCTAGAATAAGTCTGAAAAAAGAATGTAATTTTCAAACAAAAAATTCAGTCAGTATGGTATGGTACATAAGTAGTGACTTCAGAAATAATATGTTAGACTATGAATGTAATCACAATCACATGAGGTTTGCCTTCTTAAAATCATGTTTAGGGGGGGGAAAATGTGAACAAAGGAAGTGATGCTTTTATATCAGTGTGGATCAGTATCAACCAGCACTTAAAAGTGTTAGGACAGTTGACAGACCTGTGAACGGAGTAGTCCTTGCCGTCCGGTCGGGTCACATCGGGCAACCACTGCGCGGTCAGCGATGGCCACTCCAGCGCGTGTGTCATCACCAAATCATACAGAAACGGGGTATTCTTCTTCCATATTTTGTACTCTTCGTTGATGACCCGCTCCTCGACCGCATCGTCAAAGGTTTCTACGAACGAACACCAATTACACTCACATAAAGCACTTTCGATAACCAACAAATTGAAAGAAAGCTGTCAGCCAAAACGATGTGTAGAACACGGAATCACCAATGAAACAATTACCTCCATCGCCTTTGTCTCCCATTTTGAAACTATGAATATCTATAACAACTTCTCAGTTGAGGCTACGTTCCAATGCAATTTTTCTGAAAATACCGGCCTCGCAAAGGCGCCAAACAACAATCCTTAGCGTTGTTCTGTTCAGAAGACAGCACACAAACTTCCGGAGTCAGTTACATAAAATATATATTTGACGCGCTATAAAACTACTGATAGAATTAAATGATATTCTATATTACTAAAAAAACAATAAAATGTTTTTTTATTAAAAACATAAAAAAAATTAAACAATATAAAATGAGTTTTACTTATAAATTAATAAGATGACCGGAAGTGATACAACTTGTGTGCTACCATTATCACTATATTAAAAAAAAAACTTTGCGATCTATTCTATTCTGCTTCATGTTCTTATGAATTATGCTGAGGTATTTTGTGAAGATTTTGTGTTTATTATTTGAACAAAAATAAATTGAAACGTCTCATGAGGTAAATAGTAATGATTAAAAAAAATAACAGATAACGAATATATATTAACAATGGCAACGAATTTATGATATGAACTGTCAAAACGTGAATATGGCTGATGCAGCAGCAGCCCGTAGGGAGGCTCGTAAAAGGAAAATATTGGAAAATTCTCAAAACAGGCTTCAACGTATAGCCGGAAAATGTGAGGGAGAGTTCTCTAAAGGTACTGTTTTGTATTGTACGACCACTAATGTATCATAAAGCTGTGTTTCAAAAACTAATGCTAGTCATTGTTTTGTTGCAGGATCACCTATTCGAGCCTTGCTTCCCGAGGAAATTTACGAAGCTCCTTTAATTTCTGATAGTGACATTTCTTTTAGAGATAGTAATACTCTTAGAACTAGCAGTTCTCTTAATAATGGAGTCTTTGTTGCCGAGACACCATTGGTGGAGCCGTTATCGTTCAGTCAACAATTCGGCTTGGATGCGACTGGTGATGGTTTGGCCGGAGTAGCTACTGATTTGGCAGCTCTTATGTCGCCTTCGCCTGCACCAGAAACTGCCAGCACTCAAGAAGTTACTTTATGGAGTAAGCTTGTTCTACACAAGTATGACATAGTGCTAGTGTCCCTGCTGGTGCAACTACTCTATAGTTTTTCACTGGTTACATTTGACGAGACTTACTTTTTCCTGCCCCTAGTTGTGTATGTGGTCACAAAGATGATATGGTTCCCAGCACCAAGCAGCTCCAATTTCGCCAATGCTTTACTCCTTTTAAATGGTATATCAGTAGATAGGGTTGAAAAAATTATGTCAGTGACACGCTGTGTGACAATGTTCTCCCAAGACGCATGTGTTTATCTTTTTGTAACCATTTGTATGCAAGCACTTTGTTCAACAATGCAGGATAGTTTGAAGGCATAGTAATGGAGGTTTATTATCATTTTACTGTTAAATTGTGGGCATATATTGACTGAGCAGTTCCAACATTAGCCAGATAGCATTAAACAGAGATGTTCCATAGTTTTGATTGCTTGTGCCTTTATACATAAGTGAGACTTTGTGACAAGTGTGCGTTTTAGTCACATATTGCCATTTTAGTTTAATTAGGACAAGTTTGTACATAGTATCAGGTAATTTCTAATTTGAATTTCATTTTGCTCAATTATTTGCCTTTTGTTATCTACACTTTGCATTTAAATTATTGTATTTATTGTTATTTTAAAGCAATCATAACATTCTTTGTATTGTCCCAAGACTCCACTGTATTGTTATCCTTCATGTTGAAATAAAATAAATGTTTTTATGCCAAATTTATTATTAGTATGTTGGATATATGCAGGAAGTTGTAAATATGTAAACCAGAAATGTAGACTATTTTCATACCTTGAATTATAGTTATAAATTTGTTATCCATGTTTAGATTGGTCTTGAAACTCTTTGGCCTCATCTTTATGAACTATTGCTACCTAACCTACTAGTATTAATACTGGTTTTGTTTCATAACTATAATGTAGGTTTCATGAGTAGCAATAATAATTATAATCCTTTTGTACTTACACCGATTCCATACTATGGCAGTTTGTGACTTATATTTAACAAAATTATGGGTGGGGTAATGTTAATGTAAATTTCACAAATTAATAAATGTACCCAAGATGGATACCAGAATTATACAAATTTTACTGGTTTGACTGCTACTGTGCTCTCCATAGTATTTTTTTCTTTTAAAACCAATGATTAACTTTATTTACCTAGTTTATGGTTTCACTGAAACATACATGTTGTTTTTCTAATGAGTAAATCTACAAGTTCACAACTGTCAATCCCAGTTTATAAATAGATATTTGCGCTTGATTAATCATTTATTACATATGCCATCCTCCTAGCTCCACTGTCTTATAATGTAAAACTGGGCTATAACTAAGCTTTACATCACTTATACCTAATTGCCCACCTTTGAATTGGAGTTAGGATCCACTTGTGCCTAAAATACCACATTCCCAAAATGCCAGATTTTTCAAAATACTACATTACATATTTATTACATTCCCATTAAATCAAGATGTCCAAAATAAGACATTCCACCAAAAAAATCACTTCCCTGAGTAATCTTTGATTTTGTAATGTGGCGCAACGAGAATCTGGTAAGTTAGAAATGTGATAAATAGGTAATGTAATATTTTGAAAAATCCAATATTTTGAGAATGTGGTATTTTAGGGACGAGCATTAGGATCTTGTATAGAATTAAGATGATTGAATACAGAAGGCACAGTAATTTGTCCTGCCATGCGCACTCAATATACATGTATATCATGGTACAATTCTATGCCATATGCCAGGAGGTAGGCATTAGTCGGCTAAAACCGGGTTAAAAACAATAGATAACATTTAACTTCAAATATTTTGTAATGCATCTTTAAATAAAATTGTTTGTATGACAAAAACTTGTTCTAATTCTATGATGGCAGTGCATGAGTTCCGCATATTATCCGGAAGACTGAAAAAGACAAATAGGAATCATAAATACTTCCTTGAAATGGGATAAATAAAATAGAAGCAGCAAACTTAAGGTAAATAGTATAAAAAAAACAATGACCACAATCATACTCTTCTGTATTAGTGAAACAACTTACTAATAAATTGATAATGCATGTAAATCTTTACAGAAAAAAACTTAATCAAATCAAAACTACATTAGGAAGTACAGTTTGCAACAAAAGAACATAACTAATACTATGCAACTAAAATTTAAACAAGTTCTTGAGGCTACCTAAAATAGTCTTACTTTGCTCTTTATTTTTCTCAAGCCCAATCTGTTCTGATTGAGTGGCACCCGTGCTCCGTAACTCTTCTGACTCTGGCTTATTAATACTGGAAACAAATGTACTATCAGCACTTTTAATATTAGCTTCTAAGTTTAATGGCTCATTTGTGGTACTTTCACTGTCTTTACTCTTAACATGCTTGTACTTAGCACCACCTTGGTGGTGTAAAACTGAATTTGAGTCAGTTGAATCATCGGAGCACCCGAGTTCCTATTGTGCTTTCTTCGTGCTTGCTGGCTTCTTTTCTCGCACGGGTTTGGCGCGCACTAGGTCTGAGCGTCCTAATGATACCATTTTTAACTCCCATGCATCTAATTCTTTTCTGTAAACAGAGGAATGTTTCATTGTTTAAATTGGCTATTTTTACCTTTTTTACCTTGCCTGGTTACATTAGATGGAGATTAGAATGGGATTAAAACATGTAATTTCATATACATACATACATTTTCACATAACACACAATTAATAAAAAACTGACTCTATTCGAATTATTCTCATTTCAATAATAAACTTTATGTAGAACAAATAAGGTTTACTTTTGAAATGAGAATAATTCAAATTGAGTCAGTTTTTTTATTAAGCATGCCATAAAGCGCAACACACACAGAGAGCGGGCGAGGGTCGGGTCAGTCGGGTCACGCGCGGGCCCGCGCCCGTCGCCCGACGTCACAAAAAGCGCGCGGGCCAGTGCAGTGTTGCCAACAAGAGTAATATAAAATATGCTAGATAACAGTAAAAAAACATCACTGTATTGCATTGGCCCGCGCGCTTTTGGTGACGGCGGGCGCGTAACCCGCTCCGCGCCCACCGGTCGTCCATACACCGCCATGTTAATACACCCGCCGCGGGCCCGACCCGCTCCGCGCCCGCTCTCTGTGTGTGTTGCGCTTAAGTATATGGAATAACTGTCAGGAATGCTGATACGCAAAACATGTCAACCCACAAAATCCTTTGAGAAAATGGCTGCTAAAGATTTTCTATTTTTTTTTGCCATTATTCAATATTGTGAAGTTCACATAACTCAGTCAAGGAAGGTCACACATTATAGTCACATAACCAATTCATGTAACTGTACATATATATATATATTTTGTGAATAAGAATTGTGTAGAACTGTATATCCCCAAACCAACACAAAAAACAAAGGTTACCCCAGTATTATACTAATAACATAGATATTGAACACTACCCAAATTTACCTGTATTTGTTCATGAGGTCCATAGCCTGCTTTTCAAATTTGGCTTTTTCACTTTCAGGCAATTGAAGCCAGTCAGATTTAATTTTTTGTTGATATTCTTTCATCTGTTTGCCCTTAAATGTATCTTTTCTAGACTGAATGAATAGAAAATAGGAAGTCATTGGTTTCTTTGGACGCCCTAGCTCTTTGTGTTCCTGAAATCATTGCATTTAAAAAAATGTAAGGTTATTGCAATGCTAACATATTTAGTCAAAATTTTTAACTTTGCTACAGTAAAAATCAAAATTGAAAAGTGTGCCATCTTCTAAGTATTAATTTTACAAACTTTTTTGAAGAAACCATCAAGTTCAATAATTGAACCTTCATTTTGCACCTTATTATTCCTCAATATTCTAATTAGTAAAAGTTCAACTTACAGCTTTAAGTTTTCTCTTCTCTTTAGCTGCTGCCATTTCCCCCTTCACCCTTTGTATATCAGCTTTTTGCTCGTCAGTCAGTGAGGACTCATACATAGCTTTAATCTTCTTATAGTCCTCCAAGTCTTTTTCATATTCTTTTGTCATTTGTGATTTGGTCTAAAATTTAAAGTTTTATTACAAAATGCTAATAGGTACTAATTGGTGATGGTGACACATGAAAAGGGTCTAGAGACCAATCATATTTTTTTTTACACAGCTCACATTGACACAATTTTACACAGATGAATCCGAACAATTACCTCTGCATCTAATTGCTGCCAGTGCTTGGAGCTCCATGAGATTGCTTCCTTGGCCGTGATGCCAGGGTTCTTGGCTAACAGTGCTGGCCTCATCTGTGTCATGAACTTGAAAAACGGTGTGAGAGGCCGCTTGGGACGCTCTATACCTAGTTTTTCTTCAGCCGATTTCTTTGTATAACTGCATAGTTGAAGTGGATTCAACCAAGTAGTTCTGGAATACCGTGTCAGTACTTTAAAAATATACATAGTTTTTAATATTAAATCGATCAAACTTAATCAAAATACGACTGTCGAAAGCGTCATAACCTCAACTCACCTTGCTTGTAGAACAGTTTTGTAACTGCCTATTGCTAAATTACTTATACGATAAACTTGGGTCATAGAAAACATCTTAATAAAACACTATTCAGTTTCAGTACAGTGATTTATAACCTGTGTTTATAACATGGAAAAAGACAGGCGATCGTAGCTGTGCGACCATATAACTTGCTCTTGCTTGCTCGCTCGCTTTGCTTGCAGTGCGACCAAACGTCAAACAAACGAAACGAACGAAACGAAACGTCAAACAGTCAAACATGCGTCAAATTTTTTTTTTTTTTGAGATTATGGCTTGGTGTTCATATAATATTACAATACTCTTTGGGCTTGGTTACAAGAGTTACAAGACCTTTAAGCCAAAACAAACCACAGATAGCAAAGCAACTGAACCGACAGAAAAGGATGTGCCATGTAACGTTTTGCGCGTTCGGCCCGCCGGCGGTGTGTGCCAGCATATGTACTTCATTGTTATACAACGCGCTGGGCCCGCTCCGTTGGCCCCCCCGCGTTTCGGTTTGTGGTGGCCTTAATGGTATGTACTGACAACACAAAAATGGCGGGTGCGGTTAAAATACGACATGTATTAAAAGTATCGTTGATTCAGGGTCGACCAATACGAAGTCGTACACTAATGACACCCCAGCCAAATCAAACTGATGTACTCTGTCGCTGCTTTTATTCTGGTTTATTTTCTTTGGTATAAGCTATTAGCTGTAATATTTTGTTCTTTGCCACCACTGAGGTTAAAAATGCAATCAACGACAGGGACATAATACGAATACCACAATTTTACATTACTTAAACAGAACTGATTGTTCTCCTTTAACTTCTCTACCTTCATTTCATAATACTCTAAGATCCATACCAAAGAGTATTGTAATATTATATGATCCATACCTACTAACTTTAGTGCCTTGTCACTTGCCTTCTGACAATTTCATATAAAAGTTCAAAAACGAAGTGACTGCGATAAGGTAGTAAAGTATAAAGATATTATCTTTGACCTCGACTGTACCTAACATCACACTAATATTATAAAGACGAAAGTTTGTGAGTGTATATGTTTGTTACTTCTTCACGCTAAAACGGTTTGACGGATTGTGATGAAATTTGGCACACATAATAGTTTATAACCTGGATTAACATATAGGATACTTTTTGTCCCGGAAAAGTGCATAGTTCCGGCGGGATAGCGATAAACGAATTCTTTGCAGACGGAGTCGCGGGCAGCAGCTAGTTGAAAATATTTCAGAAAAACTGTTAGTTCAGAATACTTAGTTATTAGCTCAATATAACTCAAAACAACGATGTTAAGAATTATTGTCTGTTTGTCTGTTTTGCGCTAATCTCAGTAACGGCTTAAACCTATAGGACGTCCTCTAGGCTAGGTTAAGCCGTTACTGAGATTAGCGTACTGGTTTTTACTGATGTGTTAATCTCACGAGTGCAATATATAATAATTAAAAAAAAAAAACAATCATTATCTGGCCAGGAATTTTGTAGCCAACCACATGCCAATTTTGTAATGTGTGAAATTTGATATAAAATTATTTTTATTCTTACTTACATTAAACAGATGGGTGATGGTTGCCTCTTGTATGGATCTAAGACTAATGCTTAATATGTTGGATGGTTATTGACAGTTCGATTTCATAACGCAGATTTTTGCTAGGTCAGTATACTAAAACAAAAATGTATGTAATAGATTTTTTTTATTAAGTCTTACATGAAATATTCACATATAATTAAGTACTTACTCACTAATTCATATCCTTTTACTTGGTTTTATTGAGATATAAATGTATGGACAGTTTGATGTATTTATATTTAGTTGTAAATACTTCGGTTCTTATTACATATGCCGGGTATGTATTACAATACCGAAGTACGAAAGACCGAATGTATTAAAACATCGAATGGGTCAAAAGACCGACACGATTTTAATACATTAGGTCTTTCGTACTTCGGTATTGTAATACATACCTCCTATGCCACTTTATTAAGTACCTACTAGCCTTCCGTCCGCAGCTTCGCCCCAGATAAAATTAATTTTCCCGTAGGTAAAGTTATTTTCCCGCGGTAAAAAGTAGCCTATGTCACACTGTGGTAATGTAGCTTTCTAACGGCAAAAGAATTTTTGAAATCGGTCCGGTAGTTTCGGAGCCTATGCAATGCAAACAAACAAACAAACATACAGACAAACAATCAAATCTTTCCTTTTTATAATATTAGTATAGAAAATCTTTTCGTGGACTTTTTCATAACTTTTATTTCGTCAGTCTCTGTTGTTTTAAATGCTAACGGGCGACGTTACTGTGCAAGTGCTCCGGTGAATAATTGTTTAAAAATTAACTACCTTAAACTGCCGAGAAATTTATTTTTCAGACAACTATTCAACAGGGCCAGATACCTGTTACAAATACAGGTTTTATTGCTTTATCGCCCTACGGTGCTAGCACTAAACTATTTTGGGTCACTTTCATACAAATACCAAACTATATAGGATAGTCCAGGCTAGAAGCAGGCTAATAAGTTGTTTTTTCGGAAACATAAAGAGCAACAAATTGGAGACCTAAGTCTTTTGCCTTTGTGCTTTTCACTCATTATTAAAAGTCGTAATCATGCCTCAATATTATAATATTTACAGCTTTTATATTGAAATCTCACTTTTAACAATACAATATTTTTACATTTAAAACTTAATATAATAGGCATAATTTTTGTCTAATCCTACTATACATTTTACATCACGTATTTACAGTTTCCCTATATTGCATTAATACTTGTACATTTTATCAATGTCACTCTATCGTTAAGACAAGAAACATTACTTTAATTACAGGAATGCGAGGTACCTCCTTTGAGATTTTTAACCGACTTCATTCTTACTTATTGAACGCCTTCACTTTAAGTCATTGGGCACAAACGCACTCAAAAATCTAATGACTGAAATTAAGGCTTCTTTTATATTTCTTGGATACCTACCCATGGACGTAACGTGAATAGTTCGTTGTCTTTATTATAGTTTTTATAAATAATAATAAGCTTCAATGGCACTTATGAATTTTACAGACCTAACTATATGTACAATACTACTCTTACAATTACCACAATAAATGCAATTGAAAGGCACCTCTTACAAGTAAATAATGTCCCAAACATTTGAATCTCTGCGGTCAAAGAATCGTTTCTCCCGCTGAGTAGTGATAATGCCGCGGCTTGCGATACGAGTGTTGCTGCGGCGGGCGGTAGGTGGCGTACTTGTGCGTGTGACGCGGGAGTGTGTGTGCGTGCGGCGCGTAGCAATGCAGCGTCAGGGGCGTCGGCGGCGGCCCTGGCGGGCACTTGACCGGCGGAGGCTTGCGCGGCCCCGTTATCCGCCGCCACAGCGCCTTCAGCCGCGGCGTCGCGATCCACACCGCCACCATCACCCCCAGAATCTGCGTCGCGAAGATCCGAAACAGAAACACCCAGAACGCAGGACGCGCGCGCGTGGAAGGCTCAGCGGACGGCACGGGGGCCGCCAGCCATTCATCCCGCCACGCGTACTCGTATACCCACGTCGCTAGTATGCAAGCCGTGGGTACCGCGTACAACGCTGCGAACGCTCCGAGCCTTAGCACGCTCTGGTCTGGATGCGGCTGAGGGGGTGCGTTCAGCAGAGCAGACGGCGCAGGCACCGGCGCGGGCCGCCGCAGCACGGCCCGGAGCCCAGAAGACAGGAACACGCAGCCGAGTAACAGACACACCGCCTCCGGGACGATCACCAGCGCCAACAGAGACTTGCTCGACTGGTTTCCCACAAAACAAGTACCTATAAACAAAACAAAACCACGTTAGTCAAACAATGCTGACTCCATCCATTAGACGACCAGATGGCCTAGTAGGTCCTGACCTGAACCTGACTACGAAGCTTGAGGTCCCGGGTTCGATTCCCGCGTCGGGGCAGATATTTGTATGAATAATACGAATATTTGTTCTCGGGTCTTGGGTGTTTAATATGTATTTAAGTATGTATCTATCTATATAAGTATGTTTATCCATTGCCTTGTACCCATAACACAAGCTATGCTTAGCTTACTTTGGGACTAGGTCAATTGGTGTGAATTGTCCCGTGATATTTATTTATTTATTTATTATTTATTTATCCATTGTGATGCGGCTGGCGGATACGGAATCTTCCTCTCGAAAGCTCTTTATCGCTCTGAATAACATTCCGATTACCAGTAAAACAGCTCTCAAAGCGAACACCTACATAAATATACAGCGAGAAAAAAAGGCTTGCATTAATAAGGCAGCGGTTAAAAGAGCCGATTTAAATTGAAATACGAGCGTGTGAGGAGGAAAGGTGTCGTATTTAACGGCTCGAATAATGGTCGCGCATTTCTTTCGCTCACATAATGGAAGTGGGCAAAAAAAAAAAAAAAAGCACAGCACTCGTCTCGTGGCATATTAAAATTGCAATGCGTGCGTATCTGGACGAAAGAGGCAGCGCACTCAGCTTACACTTCAGCGCAATGACGACGCAAAATGTAAAGAAATTTTAAAAGCCGAAAAATAATTTGATTATTGAAATCTCCATGGCCGATAAAAGTTTGTCTTTGTAATTATTTGCTTTAAAGTTTTAATTCCGGTAACGCCCCATTTCTCGTTAACAAACACAAAATATCGGGACATTAACGAGCCGAAAGCCGATACGTGCACTACGAAAGATCACTATCGGAAACCGGCTGTGTGAGATCGTGCTCGCTGCGGACCTTAGGATAAAAGTATGCAACGACAAGGCAACTTGAAAATAAATAAAACTCCTACGAATTTCCATTCAGACATGGAGGGACGCGTTATTTGCATGATGCAGTAAATCCGCCAGTTTTTGTCGATACTGAAATTTATAGCTCCCGGTGTAGATGTACCTCCCTACTTTATAGCGCCGGACGAGGATCTTACCACGTCCGATTTATTGGGGTGTCCTTCGTAATCCATAATATCGTTTGTCCTAAACTCAAATGCCATAAAACTTTTGACATATCATACTTTTGCCATAATGATCATTTGACATAATGATCTTATGTCCTAATAATCATAAGCCATAATATCACATGACCTAATACTCTAAATCCCTAATATGTTTTGTACTAGTACCGTAGAAACGTACAACTTTGCCCGCTGTTTGCGATCTTTTACTTTTTTTAGAGTCAATTGGTCCATATTGTGCAACTTTATCTGTGGCACTCACATATTGACATACTTTTCTTTGTGTCGATGAGAACACTACATTTAAAATGAGTTTCCGTACTCTAGAAAACGGGCCTCAAACAGGCGGGCCAAAATATTGAAAAAATTTCGAGATTTCCCACATTTGTTTACACTTTTATAACTTCGGGATTATCAATTTTATGGTCATGATTCTTAAAGTCTAATAATCTAGAATAGGCATAGCAACGTTGTGTCGTATTATTAGTCCTTTAAGTAATATATTTTACCTCCAAAATCGTGTGGGCAAAGTCGTAAAAAAAAATTTGAAATCCTTCATACAAAATCCTGGATATGCTAGGGTTATCAATTTTTACTTATTGCTTTTACCCGACTACGACTAAATAAGGTCCAGTATGATATTAATATTTTAATTTGGTCGTAACGGCCCTGGCACCTAACTTTTTCCTTTTTTTTTGTTGAACGTTGCATACCGAAAAATTTATTTGGAATTTATTAGGCTTGTTTATATTCAGTAAAAGAAAATTAAATACGTATTATTGCATTTCATTTCAAAATATCCCGCGTGGGAACTACGGCCCAACCCCTCTCATTTTGAGAGGAGGCCTGTGCCCTGCAGTGGGACGTATATAGGCTGGGATGATGATGATGATGATTTTATATAACATACTAGTGACAACCCTAAGGGTAAAATTTTGCTGGCCAAAGTTGAAGAAAGTAATACGAAAAAACGTTCATGACATTGCCCAATACCATAATTACAAAATTAATAGAGATAAGGTGTTGAGATTTTGTCTACATCGTTTTTAAACTGAATATTAGTTACAGTTAAAATTAAATACTTGTGGGACTTTCCTGGTTTAAAATACACTCGAAGTTTTTTCGTCCTAATTGGCCCGCCAAAAAACACGTCCGCACTCCAAGCCAGCTCACGCGTGACAGAAGATAGATACGCGTCAACCGATAGGCCAGTGTTGCCAGCAATATGTTTAGCTATAAGCCACAGATTATAATGTAAGTGTATTTGTAACTATTTTTGGTACATTTCGCTTTTACTGAAATGTGACGCGGTGGGCAAAGCTATAATGAAAAGGCAAAGTTGTAAGTTTTTACGGTATAGTATGACATAAAACTTACGTGTCATAATATTAAAACCCATAATATTAAATGCCATAACAGAGCACTTGTTGGCAAACAGCGACTTGCTAGCCAGAAAAGTAGGTTAGGTTAGAACTGAGACCCCAACAGTGACGAACCAGTACCAAGAAAAGTAAGTTGGGTTAGGTTAGAACTGCGATCCCTACAGAAACGAACCGCAGCCAGAAAAGTAGGTTAGGTTAGAATTGCAACCCAAAACAACAAACAGCAGTAAGAATAGTATTTTATTTTGAATTATTCATAAAAAGTGACCCACATTTTTTTGTGTATTTAAATGGTAGGGCAAAAATGAATGGCACAACAGAACAGAACAGAGAACAGAACAGAGGGTCGTGGGTTCGAATACCCGGGCTTGCACCTCTTTACGGTGAGAGAAAACATCGTGAGGAAACCTGCACACACCAGCGAAAAAAATCAACGGTGTGCGTGAAGTTCCCAAACCATTTTAGAACAAAAGTGATTATGTCAACCAATATTAGGACATGAGACTATTAGGACATATGATAATTAGTACTTACAAAATTAGTGCAAATAAGCATTAGGATATTCAATATTACGACAAAAAATATTATGGCATCTACATTATAGCAAACGTTATTCTGGAAAAAGATCATTATGACAAAAGTTGTTATGTATTTTGAAATTAGGACAAAAGATATTATGGATTCCAATATAGACCCGTACCTCTACCATGAGTTTACACTAGTTCACAGTGACCGTACTCGCTAGCGACGGCGTAAATGATTTGTATGGAGAATTGTACTTCCGTAAGTGACCGCTAGAGGCGCTGTACAATTCTCCATACAAATAATTTACGCCGTCGCTAGCGAGTACGGTCACGTAAACTAGTGTAAACTCATGGTAGAGGTACTGATTTATTGTTATAGTGTACAGCCAGCAGTACAATATTTTAGCATCTCCAAAACACGACATAAATCGAGTCAGATAACTAAAAGCCGCGGATTAAATAATCTTGTTTTGGAGTGTTGGGTACGGTTTGTCGTTCAGATTGACAGGGTGCAATGCAAACAAATTAAAGTGTAAGTAAGTATGCAGGCGTAGGTATTGTAGATTTTTCGGACCACCACTGAGTGTTAGTCTGATTTGTTTATTCAGTAAGTACTTATTCATAATGGTAGCATTAATTGCGTATGCTTCTGCCTTTGATGTTTATTAAATTCTATAATATATATTATATATTATTATATAATATTATATATTATTATTATATATTAGTATATTATTCTATAATAGGTAAAAGGTGAATTCCTGGTAAGGATATTAGCGCGCCACAATCAAATAGGTACTTGGCAGGCACCGAAGTAATTATATCACAACTATTATCAGTTGCTACTATGGTAAGCCTACCGGTAGCACTCTCTTATCGATGTCGGGAAAAACCAACTAAGTCCCAGTACCTAAGTACCCTACTATCAGGAACTTTGCTTTTCGTGCTGCTGAAGTCTTAGTAATCTGGACATTAAGCCCTTGTTATTAATTAGATTTTTAACCACGTTATCAGCGCGGTGCACTTGAAAAGTCGCTAGTCTCTCTGGTTTAATCTACCCTAGCTTATTTGATAAGAGCTTTGCTGATTGCATTTCACGCCTAGATACATGCGGCTTTGTTATTTATAGAATTACCTACTTAAATTTACATTTCGAAGTTCTTTTTATGTGTATCAGAAGCGGCATCTCGTAAAAATAACGGTAATTTAACGTTAGTTTTTGGCTTGGCGGCAAATATTTCTCTAGCTCAGGGTTTTTCAAACATTAATCTACGTATGCTTACCTATTACAGTTACTAGAAACAGATATAGGTAATATATTGGTTCATTACTTTTACTTGTTTTTGTTACAAATAAACTGGATTCTCGGAACAATTTTACGCTATTCCAATCGAGTACCACTCTCCTTAAATAAACCCTGTTCTAGCTATTACCTAAACGGACGGTGATTGCTAGAAGGGCGGGTTTTTGCAGTGTTCAAAGTAATTATTACCAATAAGTCTCCCTTAATCCGTTGTACCCTAGCGTCGCAAGCGTCTTAATGAGTCCGTTTAGGAGCCGACTACAATGAGGCGGTACTGCCATACAAACACTGAATGCCATTATCGTATGAATGCCTGCTCCTGCGCTCTCGTACCAGATTTAATCGCTTTGTGCAAGCCGCCGATCAAACAAAATAATAAAGGACTATTACTGAGAATTGCCGTTCGCGCCATTGTGGTGTTTCGATACGGATATGTATTAGAACATATCGTTATCGGAAGTCTAAACAATGGGCGATTCAATCGGAAATCTTAAGTTTTTCTTTGCGGTTTGTGCCGTTTACTCTTTTATAACGAAACTCGGGTTTCATGGATCCTACGCGTAATAAGTTTTATTTATCACACACATTTACCTTACTTAGCTATCTTCAAAATAATAGAGTGAACTCGGAGCTCAACATAAGTAAGTAAGTACATAAAATAATATAATGTGAACCAGTTTACTTGGGAGTGTACATATATGTTTGGATACACTGAGCATCTTGTCCGCCCCATTATATTAATTCGAAGACATACAGATCGCACATTAAAAAAGGTACTTAAAGTTTATGAAAAAGATGTTTTCTTATCTTTATGAAAAACTTATCACACTTCCAGCACAACACGCCGGTTACATCGCGCCGTAAATGGAGAGTCCTTTTAACGCAACGGACCTGTTACATACCCGATAAAGATGATCAATGTACCTACTATAACAAGTTTTTGCGACAAATTGCCTCTTTAGGGTCGAGTTAACAACCAGCCACAGAAATGGGAATGAGGAGCAACGCGAATACTAACGCGAATAGTCCGATAGATTGCGTGCTACTTTAATTGTACGTAGCGCGGCCGCCTTTGAAAAGGTAGGCTACGACAGTTTTTGTGTAGAAAAGTCGTGTAACTGTCGCAAGCACTAGATGTAGAGTTTAAGTGTAGAATGGCTAGGAGCCCATGAAATGATTACCACGTTACCTGAACACAAAAATAATTTTATTTTCCATCTCCATAGCTTTATTTTGAGTCAAAGACATATACTAGCCGTTACAAAATCGTCAAATTGATTTCCATAAACTATCACGACTCACTCATACTGTACGCGTTTGGCAGCAGCCGCCGTGACGTGTGCTCCGGATAGCAAGGCTACGGATTAGTCCAAAACATGTCAAGCTAAACTCGATTAAGGACTTGAGTTATCCGTTTATTTCATTAGGTATGTATGAGCTGCTCTATCAACCCTCTTAGAGCCATTACAGACGGACTGGACTGCATTCCAACCGCAACGGAACTGCCAACTCATGTAGACTGCTATACTTTTCGATTACAGCTAGTGTGCAGTTTGCGTGAAGCCATGTTGTAGCTAGCCGCTGCATCACAAACGGGCCGGCTAGTCCGGGGCAGTACCACCCTCTCACAGAACACCGGCGTGTTTCGTACGGTCAGTGAGAGCGCCGGGGGCCCAATACCTCTCCCCCTCCCCTATTCCCTCTCCTTTTCCCAGGGCCGACAACGCACTGGCATCGTGTAAAGCGCTGCGGGTGTCTATGGACAGTGGTGATCATTTAACATCAGGTGACCCACTAGTTCGTTTGACTGGCCTCTAACATAAAAAAAAAACGGAATGCAGTCAGTCTGCAATGGCCCTTAATTTTGGCGTTGTTGCGGCAACAACGGTGTGCAGATCTAACGCTGGCAGTTGCAGCTTGCTCAACACCACACTCAGAGCTTTGGTGACTCACCAGTAAGTTCGTCGGCATCGACGTCCCTGGTGACGAGTACGGCGGCGGCGAGCGCGGCCGGCACGCCCCACGCTGCCAGCTGGAGCAGCGACGAGTGCCGGTCGCCGCGAGCCCCCGCGCTGCTCGCTGGTCGCAGCACGCTCGCGCGCCAAGCTCCTGCGACCACCACCCACCTGGAATAAAGGAGAGAAAGCTTAGTTGGGTCTTGGGTAGGTGAAAAGGTCAGGGAATGTGCTTGTATTATCCCAGGTCGTACACATATTAAGTATTATACCTACTATACTTTTAGGCAAGCACCGGTAAAGTGAAAGTCAAAATAAAGTGAATATCTTTATTCAATTTTGGCTATATAACAAGGACAAGAAAGTCGATGAATCTACGACCGTTACGGAAAAACCCTGTCAATAATCTATCAAGAAACTCAACTTGGATATATGTTTTCAAACAGATCTACGAGTATTCATACTCGTAGATCTGTCAAAATCTAAATTTTTTTCGTTGCATTGAAACTTGTCCTAAATTTAGTTTTTTTTTTATAGACATAAACCTATTAAAATACTAACATACTATATTATTATCATGAAATATAGGGATTATAATATAATTTTTAGGCGAAAACTGAAATAAAATATGTATAATTATTGAAAAATATTCGTGACGAAGTATACATTCTTCGTGACAGAGTTGTTTTTCATACTATCAAACGACGTCCATTGACGTAATGTTTTGACCCGTGATCACATTTTATTCTATGAAGGTACCGTTTTTTACATTTTTTACAACAACTTTGATAATGTGTGCATTGTACTGTGGAGATTAAAAAAAAATATATAATTTCTACATACTTCTACTAAAATTACTATTGTATGTCCCCGTCTGAAGCCATATTTCCGAGTATATTCTGTCACTGTTATTAGGCATTTGGTTATACGTCGTTAGGCCGCTTGACCTTGAGTAAGCGATGAGCCATGAAGTTCCGCAGCACCCTGCAGCTCGCGATGCCCCGCCGTCGCCTTCATTTGGCTTTTAGTCGGCCGCGAGTATTCAAGTAGAGTGCGTGTATTTTGGCGTTGTCGACTCGGTCACGTAAGTTTCACCTGGTTTTTTTTATGATTCTATTCTTAATTTTACGCCAGTATAATCCCCATTGTTTATAGTTTTAGTAGCGATTTTCAAATTTAACTACATTCATCACATTTATTTTAAAATTCATCAGACGTCTAAAATTTACAACTTTGTCACAACACAGCTCTGTCACACCACACTGTGACAGAGTGGTTAGTTGTCGTGACGAAGTTGTAGCAGAAACCTCTTGTCTTTATTATAATAAAATATAAGCATCTATATGACTAGACTGTGTATGTATTTATTTATTCTCAGATACCAACAATCAAAATAGCGATGTCTGCTGCAGAACGACAGCAGCGTTGCAGAGAGAAGCGAAAAAACAATGCTGCGAAAGTAGCTGAAATTTTCCTTTCCTCAAACGTCAAGTCGATAAAGTTGGCGCAACTGGACAAGATATTTTTGATGCTTCGAGTTTCGTTTCAATTCTGGATGGAAGCAGTAAAACAAAACTCGTTAATTTAGGAGGAAATATTCCAAAAACTATCTAGACTTTGCCTGGTTCGTTTTTTTGTGTACTAACTGGGTTTGGAGGTACTCGTATCTGTGAAATTGAGCTAGATAGGCCTCTATATGTTTTGTATCCTGTAGAAATAGAAACCACGTTTATAATTATATGCAAAAATCGCAAAATTGATTTTTTGAGTGTTACTAGGTTTTGAAATGGTGCAGCCATGCTATCTCGAGCATAGGCCTTTTGGCTGACATAACAAACATTATTAGTCCTTCTAGACCTCAGTTGTACGACCAAATCTATTCTCCGAGTTCTACTGATTCGTCAGATAACCTGCCTCTCAGTAGTTTAAAGGACGCTCAGATCCCAGATACAGCTCCTAATAGTATCAGTAAACATGACTTGAATTCTACAAACGAAATGCATCCCTCTAATATATCCGACGGTGTACATGTTCTTGTTAAAATTTTAGACGATAATAAAGTAGGATACACTTACTTGGGCACAGGAATGAGTAACGTAGATGACGAAGGTGATGTTTAAGTTATGTTTTACAGATCAGTCCAAAACTTTAGACTCATTAAAAAAGATATTTCAAATGTAAAGTGTAAAGATATTTCACAAATTGTTCCTAATCCAAAAATCACAACCAAAGGGAGACGTCTCCTCTACGAGTTTTCAAATCCAGTAAATGTGTTTGAAAAACGATTAAAATTTGTACTTTATGACTGATTTAAAGACTGATTTAATTAATACAAAGTTGAATAATTGTTTGTTAACAACTTTGTTACTTTATTTAGAATTATTCGTTATTTTTGATATCATTTTATGTAAAAATACCACTCTGACACGTTGCGCTAATACTCTGTCACATGTCTTGTCCCTCATGTCAACTAGACTATTTTTAATTTCATTGCTTTTTGTTTAATCTGAGCTTGGATGTAAATATAAATAATGTTAAAGTTAAATAGAGTGTTCAGTTAAATATACCTCTTTTGGACGTAAAATAAGTAAACTATAAAATAAATTAATCTTATCATGTCTATAAAACCGTTTTGTGACATAGTGGTATTCAATGATTTAAATTTGGTTAGTTCTTGATATTTTGCTGTCGATTATTCAGTGCCGTAATTAAAGAACGTTTCAATATTTGGAAATAATAAAAAAAAAATTGAATTGATTCATAATAAAAAAATACAAAAAATACAGATGATTAGTGACAGAGTGGTTTAATTTTCCTACCTATCATTAAAATATTTAAATTTCTAATAGAATATAATAATAAACCTCGCTGCTCCTTACGTTATTGTTATCTTCATAAAATAGGTAATCAGTACTTATTCAAAATAATGGTTTTTTACAATGTTTAAATTTAAAAAAAAATGGATCGTAAAACATTGAAACACTGCAACGAAAAAAATTTTGACCCATGAACAATATTATTAAATGAAATATTTAAAGAAAAGTATATACATAACACAATATTTTTTAACACAGTAGATACGCTATATGTGACTACGGATCGCCAATGCGGATCGGATCTAGTTAGTGTCTGCAGAGTCTATTTATGTCTTATACTATTATAGACGATATTATTATTTTAGATGACCAGATGGCCTAGTGGTTAGAGAACCTGACTATGAAGCTGGTCCCGGGTTCGATTCCCGTGTCGGGGCAGATATTTGTATGAAAAATACGAATGTTTGTTCTCGGGTCTTGGGTGTTTAATATGTATTTAAGTATAAAAAATATTATTTATTTTATTAGCAGTACGGCTGCTCACCGAATCTAAGATTATTTAAAAGCGAAAAAGGTTTTCGGGTGCGCCGGTGGGATTCGAACCCACGTCTCCTGGGTATGCGCCCCAACGGGTGTTCTACCAATTGAACCACGTCGCATCCAACCGACTCCCCCGAAATTCTTAATCGCTTACATACGCCAACAGTGGCGTGTGGTAACATCCATCGCAACTATTAGAAGCTACGACTCCTACGTTCCAAATTACATTGGAAATGCGTAAGAAATTATGTACCACATCTATTTATTCAAATATTATTTATTTTATTAGCAGTACGGTTGCTCACCGAATCTAAGATTATTTAAAAGCGAAAAAAAATAAGTATTGTATTTAAGTACGAATCTATCTATATAAGTATGTTTATCCGTTGCCTAGTACCCATAACACAAGCTTTCCTAGCTTACTTTGGGACTGGGTCAATTGGTGTGAATTGTCCCGTAATATTTATTTTTTATTTTTATTTTTTTATTATACATACACCGTGAAATTTTAGTGGTTGTTTTCCCGAAACATTTAGTTTCGATTGTACAATCGATTTATAATTACTATTTTGACTAGAGTCAAAAATCCAATTGTGAAAAACGAAAGTCGAAAATGACCGCAAACCAATAGTAACGCTTCGTTGGTACACGTAGCGTACGATCGTACGATAGGTTAGGTACCAACGAAGCGTTACTATTGGTTTGCGGTAATTTTCGACTTTCGTTTTTCACAATTGGATTTTTGACTCTAGTCAAAATAGTAATTATAAATCGATTGTACAATCGATACTAAATCACCTCGTTTCTGGAAAACAACCACTAAAATTTCACGGTGTATAATATTTTATTCGACATGACGTGAAATCCACAGTGGGCATCGTTTTTAGTATTACATCGGTTTGGTGCCTTCAGCTGAATTCCTTTTTCCGTGTCATTGCGCATGGCTTACCTACTCTTCCTGAAAAATGTTTCATAAAATGTTTTTTATTTAGCTTGTTTTTAGTTTACTTTTTACGCAGTCGGGTTTTTTTTTATGCCGCATTCTGACTTCAAATGCACAGAGCCAGTGCTTTTTATTACGCTGCTATTAAGTCTAAAATCAAAGTAGCTGGCATTTTATATCTCACTTATAGTATCACGTTAAGGTTAGTTGTTATGTAATATAATTCGACACGAAACATTATCGTGTTTCGGAATTAACAGATAAAAACAAAACAACCGATTGCTGCAGCGGCTCGTCATCGAGGTAATTAAACACGCAATAAACGAGTACCTATTAAAATGATGGCAACGATCAGCTGTTAAAGGCAGGTGTATCGACGACATTGCTAGCTATGCTCTGTTTAAATATCATGACAATTGCGGACGTAAATAGTCCAAGCTTAAACTGAATTGAAAAATTGTTTGCAGATTGTACCTATAATCCATCCATACTGTAAGTACAGTCAACCAAGTGATGTCTTTACCACCCCAAGGTTCAATGTCGTTGCATGGCTTAAAACATCATGATGAAATTGGTCAATCTGAATAAAAATTATTGCATTTCTAGCAATTTTCAATTGGACTTGGGTGGCTTAAAGTTAAAAAGCATTTTACAGTGCCAGAAGTAAATAAGTAGGTGGGTTAGGTCCGTAGCATAGCAACCGGCGTATCCCGTGTGTTACGAAAATCAAATAATGATATGTCCGTCAGCTAAAAATCCCAATGATCACCATCACGTGTGATGTGGTGTGTGGTCGCAAAATTGCAATTGGTTTTATACACCGTGAAATTTTAGTGGTTGTTTTCCCGAAACGAGGTGATTTAGTATCGATTGTACAATCGATTTATAATTACTATTTTGACTAGAGTCAAAAATCCAATTGTGAAAAACGAAAGTCGAAAATGACCGCAAACCAATAGTAACGCTTCGTTGGTACCTAACCTATCGTACGATTGTACGCTACTTGTACCAACGAAGCGTTACTATTGGTTTGCGGTCATTTTCGACTTTCGTTTTTCACAATTGGATTTTTGACTCTAGTCAAAATAGTAATTATAAATCGATTGTACAATCGAAACTAAATCACCTCTTTTCGGGAAAACAACCACTAAAATTTCACGGTGTATAGTTCGTGGACATTATCCTTTGAGTTGCGTAACCCACGGGATACGGCGGTTAAAACGTTGCAGAGCCCCAGCCAGGTACATTCATCGTGTTTTGTTTTCGGGATTAATGCACTCTCCGGGCTTATGCACCTGAGCAGCTGCATCTCTCAAATTGATCCTCGTAAAACGAGATTGTTCAACTTGGCTGCTAGTAAATTATAGCCCATGTCACCCCTTACTTAGCTCGTTAAAAGTTAAAACCTCTGACAGGTAAATCCAGCTCACGAACAAGAAAGGTGTCGCGATGGTTCGGCCAGGATAAGTAAATCCCTAAACAACTAGAATCGTTAAGCCATGAGCATGCAATCGGGCGGGCTCAAAGGGCGAAGGGGGGCCCCAGCGGGACTGGTCTGAGGTCTCCGCAGTGGCGTGAAGGTACACTTGAACAAACAAGGGTCCTTATTTGAACAGAACCGAAAGTGGCGATAGTCCAAACAGTCTTGTTTGCTCGCCCGCTAGAATGTTTGATCCGGCCTCCGCCACTAACACATGTTGGCCAACATTTTACTAATGTTTGTACGATTTGCATTGTGATAATTAGGTGCTGGTTCTTTGAAGGAGGCGCAATTATGTGTAGTGAGTGGAGGCGAGAGCGTGTGATTCGTAACCATAATTTGAAAGGCAAATGACTTGTTTCTCTTTAGTCAACGGTGCTGGTATAGGTACCCGTACTCCTTTCTAGGAACGTATAAGACATTCTGAGACTACAGTGTATTACGAAAATGGATTAGTTTAATCACAAGATTGGTAAATGCAAATGTTATTACGGTGAGGCGTGAACAGGCAGACGCTTTTAAAATGCTTTTATTTTCCTTTTATGTGGCAACATGTCGAACCTCAAGTGGCCATTAAACGATTGCGTTATCTGGCGGGGAGTGATCTGTTTCGCATTCGTTATACTTTGAGAACTGGAATATCGTAGGTATAAAATGAAATAGTGCATTGAATGAAACTAACGTTTTTATCTAAACTCCGTTTAACCCTATGGTATAATCGTCTACCTATATTTTTAAGATAATTCATGTCTTCACCTACATTCCTAATTACAATTCATACTCAATTAACTCTGTATAAACAAAGGCCTCATAGAGACAAGTAATACCTACATACAAGACTGTTCTGTGTTGTTCTCTATGCATCTGGTGTCTAGTTACCGCTTGAGATTACGCAATCCTTTAGCTGTTTAATCTAAGGAGTTTCGATTTGTAGGTCCAAGTATTTGTGGTTGTGGTATTAAAACTTATTCACGGTAAATGTGACTGGCTGACGAGGCCACACACGTGGCTGCCATTACAGTCGTGTTCTTATTTCAAATGTGTCGGGCCTCGTAAACGTCAATATGACGTGCGCCGGCGGCCGAACCCGCACCTCCAACCTTTGCACGGTCAGCTAACAACGGAGATAACTCACGGAGGATTCACCTCGTCTGCTGCGGGTAATGTTCGACTCAATATAATTATATTTACAACCACTGTAACTACCTTTTAATTGTTGACATGTGCGTCTAATTTTGGCAGTTTTGTAATTATTATATAACGGTAAGTATTTATTAGATTCGTCCTCACTTGAACGATTTTATTAGCGAAAGTGAGGATGTTACTTATTTTTAGCAATATTTCTGGTTTCAGTCGATACGTGCTAGTTGGAATGGAATGCGTCCGTTTCGTGGCGACGACGATCGTAACAATAAAACCTAACTCCCCTGCACTATTTAGGTGAAGTGAACGCACTATTTATTGCCTTAGACGGCCGGTGCTATTCCTGCAAGATCCTCAAAATATCTATGGAAATGCATACATTTTATTGCTTTTCCTATACCGCTTGTAGGCGAGTATAAAATGTTTAAGGCAGGTATGTAGGAAGTCGATCTCAGATATTTCAGCCCGATTTATCAGTCGCCGATGCTTCCGCTGCAACGCTGTGATCGGCGCAGTTTTTAAACTCAATGTATCCTGTCATAAATACACGATAGTAATAAAATGTGTTGATGTTTCCCGGTATAAATAAACATTATGACATTTAGGGTTCTGCTGGTTATGTGGAAGGATAAAAGGCTGTCAGTTTGTTAGTAAGCAAGTGCGAGCGACGCGGAGTACGCCAGCGCCGATGCCGAAGGGACGCGAGTTATTTCGGGAGCTCGTAAAATCGATTATCCGTCTGAATCGTATACGAGGCCCGCTTGACAACATACAGGCGGGTTCGGAGCAGAATTACTGTTAAAATTTGTTCCAACTGTATGTTTAATACGAGATCAATCGTGCAGCTGAAAGCATGATATGAATTCAAAGAGCGCAATGCTATTTATGAGTTTTTTTATTTTGCACAAAAAAAATTGTAACTGGCAATCTGAATTTGAAATATGTAATCCATTCCATTTATGTTCCATCCTATATAACCTCGGCGCCACACATATTATAAATGTTTCAACACATATTTGAACACATATTTGATCTATGGTTGATTGTATGGATGTTCTATTGAACAAATAAGCAAATACCGGTGCTACACATGTGATCAAATAACTGTGTTCAAACATTTGTAATATGTGTGGCGCCGGGGTTAGGAACACTCATTGCGTATAACGCACGCGCATGAACGAAACAGGATACGCTATTTCGGTTGCACCGCTCTGACAGAGATCTGTGTTTATTATTAATGTGCTGATTCTAATATTACATTAAAAGACATTTATGGCGCACACATGCCCATTTCATATGATTGGAACCACTATACGACCACAAAATAAAACGTCCTATGTTAAACTGGCATCGTAAAAATCTGCCAACATGATTTTTGGTTTTAAATTATCATGAAACTTGTTTGAGGATTTCTCAGTAAAGCTGGTAAAGGGAGAGATTAATGTTGTGTCGATGTTTAAAATTGCTTGTTACGTGTAGGGTGGGCATCGGTTGGTAGTTCGATCGGCGCTGGCCGTCCAGCCGACGATGACGGATGAATTTCAGAGGAAAATAATGAATTGATTGCTGGAAGCGCTAACATACATATAATAATTTATGTACAATATTTTAAAATAACATAGATAATGCTCGTTTTTTCGCTTATTTAAATTACACGTTAAGTGAGATCTCAATCGAATGATAACTAAGTAAGTATATCCTACGAAGTTGGTTCCAAATCTTACGTACAGTATACGCCACTATAGATAGATAGGTATAATAAGTAAATCTATTCCAGGATCAGTAGGTAAACAATGCTCGGAAATAGCAATGCTAACAAGTGAAGAAAAAGTATATTTTTAAAAGATCACTATCCCTCCACCCCTGGTATTTGTAGCTCTATTATAGGTTATAAATAGCGATACGTACCATTTGCTCTGTATCGTTACCGATCGGTCATTTAACTGAATTAATTACCAGCCACATAGTTTCCTTTGAACTAATAAATATTGATCGATTGCTTTACTAGGAAGCATGGCTTGGCTAGGGCTAAAACCAGTCGAGCTTGTTGCTTGTTAGAGCAACTCCCAGCATCTTTTATGGATGGTTGCGGTGGGAGTGGTATAGGTCGGTTTAGTTTCTTTTATGTCGGCAAATTGCCAACACTCCCTGTGTGTGAGCTGGGGTGCAATCATCTCTCGTTACAAATGACCTGAACATGTTAGTTAGAGAGGCCAGTGGAGTGGAAATTTCAATTGTAATGCCTTCATTATCTTTAGACATAAAGCCCCATAACTAGAAATGCAAGCACGATGTGTTGAGAATTGTTAAGAACGAATACATATTATGATTTTAATGTAAGATTTCTTTATGTCTAACTGCGGCAAAGAGGATCTTGAGAGGATCAGTGATTAGATTAGCGACTTTGGGGACTTATTTTTGAAATCATATATCTTCATACCAAAGTGGTGAAAATTGTGCTGAATTCGAAATACGAGTGGAGTATACCAGGTATACATACGTAAATACAGCACTAACTGATCTTATCAACTAGTTGAGAATTGAATTTAGGCTATATTCTTGTGGCAGTAGGTACGTACACAGATTTTTACCATTTTCAAATAGTATTTTTGAGTGATGTAGTTTAAAAAATTGGTCTCCCGATCTTTGAATCTAAGCGGATCCATAGCGAACGTCGAACAACCTATGATACACATTACAAAAGCACGATAGAACATAAATATAGTTCTGTTAAACTATAGCATTTAAGCTAGCGTTTTACACTCTACATTATATGGCGCAGGTTAGGCCGCACATGGAGTACACTGTTCTCATCTCTGGGCTGGGGCACCCAAAAGTACCAAATTCTTCCATTTGACCGCATCCAACGTAGAGCTGCTCGATTTGTCGATAATCTGGCACTCTCTGGTCTACTCGATCCTTCAGCTTTGCGGAGGGATCGTGTCGTCTCTCTGCATATTATACCTTATTTATCATGGGGAGTGTTCTGACGAACTGTTCGAATTGCTGCCTGCGGCTAAATTCCACTACCGCACTTCGAGAGTTTTTTGTCTTTCCATCCACACTTAACATACACTCACTCACTCACACAAACACATTCACTCACGCACACACA
The DNA here is from genome assembly GCA_947859365.1 of Archips crataeganus. Lineage (NCBI taxonomy): Eukaryota > Metazoa > Arthropoda > Insecta > Lepidoptera > Tortricidae > Archips > Archips crataeganus. Next base: position 5,866,269 of record OX402061.1, on the reverse strand, counting down.
CACACACACACACACACAAACACACACTCACTCACTCACACATTTTAAACATACATAAAATATATCAGTATTTAGTTAATGTTAGATTAATTTTTGTAGGCTTTAGTGTAATAAAGCAACTAATAGTCAAAATTTTATTATTTATTTTTTATTTTTATTTAATTACTTATTCAGAAGTTTGAGTTTGAGTTGAAAATATTTAAGAATTTAAATTTAATAATTTCTTATGGTTACCTATTATATATATAGTTTATTGTAATTGTGTCACAATGCAATTGGGACAATATCATTTTTTGGTGTTTTTTGGACGTAATTACCGATATCCTTAGCGAAGTTAGTTCGATTCAATGCAACGAGCCTCACCCCGCGAGCACTAGATGGCGCTATTATCAAACTTACCGCTGCTATGATTTTTGGGCGTATCTATTTAATATAATTAAGTAAATACGGACAAAATCTGAGCTCTTGTCTTTCCTTAATATTTAATTAATTAAATAATGAGGAAAGCTAAATAGATTAAGTACATCGTTTTGTTGCGCAGTGTCTTCTCTGTGGCACGAACTGTCAAACCACATAACACAAATTACGGTTAGCGTTATCTCAAGGGGCGTGACTTAATTAAGCCTTTAAAACCCAGTGCCGCCAAAAATTCGGCACATTTTGAATCTGAACACAGCTATCTAAAAGCAGTACATCTACCATATAATAATCCTGTGGATACTCTGCCCGTTTATTGGTAAGTTCTCTCCAAAAGCAAATATCAACATTTTACCTTGTCTAATTTTATTTGTTTATTTCTAGCATTCTATCTACAAAATTATTCTATTACTATCTCCTGTTTCTTCACCTAGCTAACTCCAACGGTCTGCATTTATTGTAAATTATGTTTAAACTTCTTAGACCGTTAGGCAGTTTCAGTTAGTTCAAATTTAAATTTCAAAAAAAGAACAGTTTCATTTTCAATAAATCATTTTATTCTTTTGTATTACATTTAGCTTCATCTTTCTCTTTTTGTAAATTCCGTATGATTGCTCTGCCACACAGCCAGCGTTTAAATTCGGACCTATGGTCAGGGACCGTTATGGACGTTGGGCCGGTGGACAGAGCAATTGTATGGGCCCCTGCTGACATTAACCAAATTCCAGGGCAACCAAGTCGGGGTTAAACCGCCGAACGGAACTGCAGTCTCCACCACTTGGCTCTACACCACCAGCACACTCTGAGCCCTGAAGCACCCTGGTCTCAGCCCTGCAAGTCAGCAGCGACTCTGGAGATCCACCTGCAACGCCCGCAGCGCGTCCTACGGTCTCCTGAATCCAGGGCAGTGTCTGTCCGGAGAAAGCGAATCCCACTCAAGTGCTTAGAACCTACGACCCTCTAGTCTCTTGCTTGCTCACAGTTTAGCGTTCCTAATAAACGTCTGTACTTGTTGTTTATGGTTTAATTCCTCTCCGCAAGACCAATACCTATACTGTGACGAGTGGCGCCTCTTAACGTGGTCTTGAGTTGGGAAACGTTTTTTTTCTGGTTTTATTCGTTGTGTTTGTGTTGGTATTTTGTGCACTTTCCTACTACTTGTGTCTCGCAGTAAGTAATATTCTTTTTATCACTTTTCTAATCACCGTGTGGTTCCGGTTAAGAATAGTGCCACCCTTTTGCACCTAGGTTTCGTAAGAGGCGAATAAAGGGCATTACGTTGCCCAGTGGTTGTCATCTTAACGGTTTTTTTTAAAATTTGTAACGTTTTTTCAAATTTAACTACCCAATTTTAAATTGAACTACCTACCTAATTTTTAAACTTAACTGCCAACCGTTATTCTACAACGGTAAATTTCATACAAAATCGGAAGTTAATAACCAACGGTTATTTAACCTACAACCACTGCATGCTAAATTTCATCCAAATCGTTCTAAAATATAGGCAACACTACTCTACTTATTTTTTTTTGTAACTTCTATCTACTGCGAGGATATAATTGAGTGGGGAGGTACATACTTAGATTACTCCATGTTTGTAACGTACGGAATAGTCAAATTACTTGATATTTGCTATTGGAGACTACCCCAGTAGGCATTTTACTTAATCACCTAAAACCATACCTTACATTTTAACGATCACTATCACAAAGTATCGTTAAGACTGTTTTTAGTAAATTTAACTTCAGTACAGTTCTACATCCTTTTTATAAGCTGTCGCTTGGCACGCGCCTTATAATTTGTTATTTTTCTAAATTTCATTATCAGCTAATTATTAACTTCAACGCGATCACTTAATCTAAATATCTAATATGTACGAAATCAAGTATTTGTCACTTCAAAAGAGTGAGCTAACTTATGAAGTCTTAATTCGTGGTTCTACACCCGCAGACTCTGTGCAAGAATTACGTAAACAAATATTAAAGCTACCGCCATCTATGCTCGCAAGCGATATTCTAGAATCAGGTCTCGAAATTTCCTATTGTTACTATTTCTTATTATTATTCTATTTATTAATTTGCCTTCCACGCGATGTTTACGCGCAGAATGCAGGTTTCCTCACTAATATATTCGACAAATTGCAACATTCATTATACTACGCGCACCAAAGAAATGTGCGTCGTTATAACTTACGACGTAAGCCTGCAAACTTTGAAGTAGGAGACATTGTATGGAAGCGAACCTTTTATTTAAGTGATAAATCGCAGTATTTCAGTAAAAAACTTGCACCTAAATTTATGAAATGCCGTATTTCCAAGAAAAGGTCACCGTTAATATTTGAACTACATGATATGTCTGGCAAGGATTTAGGCGTATGGCACATAAAGGATCTGAAATTAACTCCAGGCAATAAATAGTAATAAACTTCAACATAACCTTTAAATAACGTACGAATAATTAACCTCGTTAGGAACGATTTAGCAACAATTAGTACTATTCCTAAACAGAAGACTTAATTTTCATCATAATTATAAAATGTACTTTTATTATTGTAACAACGTTGCACTCTTATTACGTTAATGTCGTGGGCTCGGTCCATGATACCTTAAGTTAAAAAAGAGGGTGGCAGTAATTGTCGCGCTGCGCTAACTACCCTGTTTTATGTTCTCAATCGTATCGTCAAGTTTGTTTACCTTAAACAACGCTACTGCATAGCAAGGTCAACGACTTAACGTTACTTATAAATATTTTGCGCCTACTCGTAAAATACTCTTCTGTATGATTAAATCTAGTTTTAAAATAAAAACGCATCGACTCGTTCGTGATCGTTGTGACTACCTTAGCGTCTACCTCGTCAGAGTGAGACGCACTAATTATAGTTAACTACCTAAATTTAACAAATACTAGCCGCATGTTAGGAATAAACTATACACATGGTTTCCGTGCTTAATTCTATTTATCTCTAAGTTATAAAAATTCTAGTTGCTTTGTTTACGTACACTAGTTTCTTAGGTCGACACAATTACTTCACTACCAATGCTAGTCTTAATCCAAAGCCTTTGCCGGAGCGGTCTTTACTAATTTCAACTCCTTAAAAATGCCTAATGAAAGCTATATCTAGCGTTGCGCGGCCAGGCAGCTAAACCTTGCGCGTAGTGCTGGATAATCTTATAAGGGCGGTTGGCAACCCTTGTCTAGATTGGCGACTGTGTCTCCTAATAACTACCTCTTTACCATCTCGCCATTTTTCTCGTAGCGTAGGGTCTTGCAGTGTCTTAAACGGCAGACCTGCCTGTGTTAGGTTGAATGAATAAAGTATGTTAGGAAGTATGATAGGATTGATAGGTTATTTTGAATGTGTTACGTTAGGGATTTTTCTCAGGCGGATTTTTTCGCTAAGACGAAAAAATCCTCCGCGGAGAGGGAGGTACTGTCACAATGCAATTGGGACAATATCATTTTTTGGTGTTTTTTGGACGTAATTACCGATATCCTTAGCGAAGTTAGTTCGATTCAATGCAACGAGCCTCACCCCGCGAGCACTAGATGGCGCTATTATCAAACTTACCGCTGCTATGATTTTTGGGCGTATCTATTTAATATAATTAAGTAAATACGGACAAAATCTGAGCTCTTGTCTTTCCTTAATATTTAATTAATTAAATAATGAGGAAAGCTAAATAGATTAAGTACATCGTTTTGTTGCGCAGTGTCTTCTCTGTGGCACGAACTGTCAAACCACATAACACAAATTACGGTTAGCGTTATCTCAAGGGGCGTGACTTAATTAAGCCTTTAAAACCCAGTGCCGCCAAAAATTCGGCACATTTTGAATCTGAACACAGCTATCTAAAAGCAGTACATCTACCATATAATAATCCTGTGGATACTCTGCCCGTTTATTGGTAAGTTCTCTCCAAAAGCAAATATCAACATTTTACCTTGTCTAATTTTATTTGTTTATTTCTAGCTTTCTATCTACAAAATTATTCTATTACTATCTCCTGTTTCTTCACCTAGCTAACTCCAACGGTCTGCATTTATTGTAAATTATGTTTAAACTTCTTAGACCGTTAGGCAGTTTCAGTTAGTTCAAATTTAAATTTCAAAAAAAGAACAGTTTCATTTTCAATAAATCATTTTATTCTTTTGTATTACATTTAGCTTCATCTTTCTCTTTTTGTAAATTCCGTATGATTGCTCTGCCACACAGCCAGCGTTTAAATTCGGACCTATGGTCAGGGACCGTTATGGACGTTGGGCCGGTGGACAGAGCAATTGTATGGGCCCCTGCTGACATTAACCAAATTCCAGGGCAACCAAGTCGGGGTTAAACCGCCGAACGGAACTGCAGTCTCCACCACTTGGCTCTACACCACCAGCACACTCTGAGCCCTGAAGCACCCTGGTCTCAGCCCTGCAAGTCAGCAGCGACTCTGGAGATCCACCTGCAACGCCCGCAGCGCGTCCTACGGTCTCCTGAATCCAGGGCAGTGTCTGTCCGGAGAAAGCGAATCCCACTCAAGTGCTTAGAACCTACGACCCTCTAGTCTCTTGCTTGCTCACAGTTTAGCGTTCCTAATAAACGTCTGTACTTGTTGTTTATGGTTTAATTCCTCTCCGCAAGACCAATACCTATACTGTGACAATTGTTGCACAGTTTTAGTGGATCGGGGTCTCCTGTCACAGGTATCTCGAATACCTACTAGGAGGTCCCTAACCTACTGTTTTGATTTTTTTATGAGCAATAAATATATTTTCATTTTCATTTTTTTCATTTTTCATCCTCACCATCTTGATGATTGGCAGTCTAGTACCGTGCGTCTTAAGCGAAACTTCTTTCCTCGCTCGACCAAGATCTGGAATCAGCTTACTGCGCCAACATTCCCGGACCGTTACAACTTAGGGATCTTTAAAAAACGAGCCTACCAATTCCTAAAAGGGTTGGCAACGCACCTGTGATTCCCCTCGTGTTGCGGGTGTCCATGGGGGTGATCGCTCTCCATCAGGTGACCCGTCTGCTCGTTTTCCCACTCTTACATAAAAAAAAAGTCTTCATCTCAGCACCTAATGTTCTAGTATCGTGTCTAACAGGCCTCTATTATATCTAGACAGCTATATTATACGCTATCCATGATACTGATATCGGCGCTTGTTAAAACTTTTTGCCCTCATTTGTAATGGCTTGTAACCGCTCAGTATTTACATAATACAGCGAGCTAACGAAGCAAGCTTCGTGCATACGGACTGGGCCATTTATCTCCTTTAGTTAGTTGTAGCATTGTCGTAGACGAATTCGGTCACACAATAAAGAGTTTTGTCAACGCGTAGAGTCGAGTCGTGCCTAAGGTAAATTTTTAGTTGCGTGTTGTTGGTTTAGGCATCTATGTTTTCTACCTGTTTTATATCATCAAACCTCTTTTTAATTGGTCAATTTTAAAAGTTGATAACCTGTTTATTGATGTAAATGGTGATTATTCACCGAGCGAGTGCGAAGCGTCTCCGTTTCAACTTGGCCTAAGATGCTTTCGAATGGTTATCCGACAGTCTGTTCTCAACATGTTAAGTATACCTACTTATTTCGCAACCGATTCTCGTGAAATTTTGTGAGCAGGTGCAATAATTATATGATTTTTTTGTCAGTTTTTGAAAACTTTCGAAATGAACTAAAACAATTACTTTGCTCACCCGCGACCTTACAATAGTTACGTTTATGCAAGAAATGTGCGTTCATGCAGTTCCTCCACCTCCACACTGTACGAACACACACAAATCACATAAACCCAACCATCACCACCACCAAGCTACACTGACGCGTTTCGAACTCAACCAGAGCTCATCTTCAGAGTTACCACAACCGTATGCTATGCTACCAAATGTTAAAATAACAAACCAAAACAAATGTTTTAACTTGTCACTGTAACTTCTCAAGTACCCACTTTATTTTTCTTATTCTCAAACTACCCCACAAAAATTAACTTCTATTGACATATTATAAAACTACCTTGAATTTTTTTGTTTATTTATTTACAAGGCATATGTAATTAATACTAACTGTTCAAATTCGACCCAAGCCGCAGTAAAGGAGAAGATACTAAATTTACCTGTTCATTAATAATAGACCCCATAGTGTTGTACCTAATTATTTCCATGCATTCCAGAGCATCCAGACGCAACCCCTTGCCGCAATAATGTAACATAAGAATCTGAATCTGAATCTAACAATGAATGATTTGATTCCAACAAATGTTTTGCAAAATTCGATCTATCTGGATTCTCATTGCTATATGCCGAAACATGCTCTTTAAATCTAGTATTAAAACTTCGGCCTGTCTGTCCTACGTATATCCCATTGCAGTCATTACAAGTAAGCTTGTATGAACGCACATTTCTTGCATAAACGTAACTATTGTAAGGTCGCGGGTCAGCAAAGTAATTGTTTTAGTTCATTAATATGGACCTCCGCAAAGTAACGCCTGATTTAATAAACTTTCAAAATGCTTAAGTCATATGGTTCGAAAGCATAAAAGTCTTAGAAGTTACGAATTAATTCGACATTTAAAATTGTGAAATCCAAAGTCAGTTTCAATGTATGGTTTTATACATATCTTTCCATCATTCACCACCAATCGATTTATTCACTTCATTTTCCTAGCCTATTCAGCATTGCTTTATTCGTATTAGTGAGTTTTTTTCACACTGTGGTGAACGCGTGGCCCAAGTAGGTGCTTTAAATAAGTTTTACTTCGATTGTTAGAAGAAACAAGTTTCTTAATTAACTTCGTTGACTTGCTCATAACCTACAAGGTAACATAAGTAATTACGAGTATATAAATCTTCATCTCGTCAATTAGATATATTAGCGGATGTGCGTCACTAATTATTAAAATCTGCCCGGGGAACACCTGATTCGCTCATCACGTTAATGGCTGGCTGCCTCCTGCTTATAATTTACAACAAGCAAGATTGATGGAGACGCTACCTTAAAAGTACACGATGCTAGTGAAAGTGGTTCTTCTTTCAAAATGAAATTGCAACCTTCAGTCAGTGGTGGCACAGGACCTAAATTTTGTGTGGGCAAACATATTTTGCGAGACACACACATTAAATGACAATTTTTTTACTGAGCCGAGAAACGAGAATCTTTCGTGGGCGAGTACACCACTGCCCACAACTCCTTTTATATATAACATAATCAACAACGTCAAACTATTGCGCCCAAGAATTCCAGCTGCTCTTTAAAAACACTTTACCAGGCGTTAAACAAACAGTCTCGTCAGACTCTTTGAGCGACGTGTTTTAAAAAGCTTTCAAAACGCATTATGAAATTGGTCGTAATAACTAGATTTACGCTTCAAACGACCCGACCGAATGACAATCGATTCTCCCGATCAAATTGAAGACGCCGAGTTCTATTGTGGGCACGAAGTTATTTTAAAGAGGTTTCTCGAAGGAGAGTCAGCAATAAATGGAACATTACAATATCGACTTTGTCTCCTTGGGGTTTGGTTCTGAAAGGTTCCGATTGTTGAAGATCCATCGCTTGATACGATAAACTCGAAACTTGTTAACGCGGAACCTTTCGAGTCGGCATCGAGATTGTTTGTGATGTTTGTGCTTGTGGGCGCGAAGCCTTAACGTTGTTTGTAATTTAAGTTGCTTCAAAGTCGTGTAAGTTTTTGGATTGGTTTCGAAACTTGAACGATGATTAACGTTTGACGGATTGAGGTGCCGGCGTTCTCAGTTCTCACAGGTTGCTTCGTTTTCATTATCGGCTACCTATTTTCTACTGTAACAATAGATATAGATCCTTTGTAGAGATTAGTAGTAGGTACTCTACGTAAAAAAGAGAAGTAGTTAAATGTTGTTCTACAAAATTACTTAAGTACTTATAATGTATCTATTCAAAGTTTACATAGGTGCGTAGTTTAGTTTAGTTTACAGTTTACATAGTTTAGTAACCTACCGAAAAACCCAACTCAAATGAATATGAATTAACTTCTCCATATACGTCGGGGTAACAAGATAAATTATACTAACGTGGCAAAACATGACTCTAATTTCTATCCCACTGCGGTGTAGTAATACGTAATACGACTCTACAAAGGTTTAGTTCCCATAACAAACAAGGTCATAGAACCACAAGTCATAAACGGTCAAAGTCAAAATATGTCCTCCTTAAGGTTTGCAGCTTGCAGCGCCCCCTTTTTCATGTTTCAGCTTATTTTTTAAATCGTTAATGTTTTTCTGTCAGTTGCCCTTTTGACTTATATGTATATTTTGATAGAATAATAACCCCTTCCCTTCAATTATATAGTTTACATAAATAATCGAGCTGTAATGACTGAATAGTTCTAGTGTAAGTGGTCATTGGTATTCATGGACTTTTTCAGCGGAGTGCCATCGAAACATGGCTGCCAGCTCTGCTAAGCTATTAAAGTTAATATCGATACAGGGACAGCATCGATCGTAACGATGCGATCGGCCGGTCGTTATTCCACAGAAATACCACTTTTTTCTCTCGTTTCTTATTTTTGTCGGAGCCGGCGCGGGAGCATTGCCTCCGCCGAAGTAACGAGTGCGCCACGGTTGCCATCGTTTCGCGGGAAATTGGGATTTTAATGATTTGATGTCAAATACAGGGTTATTTTTAATTCACTGACATCCTCTTAACCCTGAATTCCTATCACTCAAACAAATGTTTTTTGTTCTACAACTTTTTTAAATGAAGCACTTTTTTTCCCATACAAATACACAGAGTATCGTAAAAATAAGAGGTAATCTCAAATTTTCAAAACGTAATTACACCAAAAATATTAAGTTATGACAAAAGCCGTAAAACAAAAAAACATTTGTTTAAGTGGTAGGAGGTTAGGGTTAAAAGGATGCTAGTGAATTACAAATAACCCTGTATAGGAAAATCATTTTATCGTGCGTTGAATTTATACATTACTAGCTGTTACCCGCGACTCCGTCCGCGAAGAATGGGGGGGATAAAAAATAGCCTACGACCTATTCTCAGACCTACCGAGTGTAGAAAAAAAGTTTCATAAAAATCGGCCAAGCCGTTTCGGAGGAGTTAGGTAACAAACACCGTGACACGAGATTTTTATATATTAGATTTCGTTCGTTTATTAACAATATAAATTACATACATAGGTACCAGCTTACTGCTTTCATTAATCTAATCAACTCTGTGTCCTATAATTCCTTACATTTTGTTTACCAAGAAACAAAACATTACAACAGTAAAACCCTATAATATAAGTAAACCTTATTTTAATACAGGAAGTAACTCCTGAAAAATTCGTGACCGATCAGATTTTTCACTAAGCTATTAATTTTTTCAATAACTTCCAACAGAAAAATTTTTCAAATACGGAAACTGAATTTTAACCGATTACATATAAAAGTACATGTAACTAGTGTAAATGTAAGCTTTTCTAATGTAAAAGCGAGTCGGATAATCCTGAGTGGCGTGTCGGAATGGTGCCAGTAGTGCGCGAGCGAGACGGCCGATATCGCTGCGCGCGCGCCGCAGGTGTGAACGGGACACGCGCGGGACATGCCTCACGAGCCTCCGGGGAGGATCTCAAAGTTTCACAAGTGAATTGTATCAGGCAAAGATAGTAAAGTACAGACAGTGAACATCATTACCAGTGGCTTAACTAGAAGCTGGGAGAGCTGGCAAAATGCCACCGCCCCCCGGCCCGAGTGGCCGCGCGAGCTCAGACGTAACCTAACCTAACATTTTTAAGAAAATTAAAATTAAGCGACGTGACAGGAAGGGCCCCGTCAAATTAATTTGCCACGGACCTCAGATGGTATATTCAAATTCAAATTCAAAAATATTTATTTCGGATAAATGACACATTTAGGCACATCATCCATAGGTGTTAGTAAAATATAGTCATTATTTAGACTAGTGTTAATAGTAACGCCACTTAACAAGGGACGTGCGTATAGTGAAACAATTTGGTGACTACCTACAAATAGTTACACCAAAAACGAAAGGGCAAAAACTGCTGCTCTTGTTGTACACGTATACAGGGTGTTACAAAATAACCCCTAAAGCCTGAAACCCCATGAACAGTAAATATAACTGTAATTTTGCGCGCTGTTCTTTTTTTCTAAAAAAAAATTTGTTTTTATTTTTATTTTTTTATTTATAGTGAAAATAAACGGATCACTCACGTCTTAAAACGAGTTTAACTCGACATGTTTCGGGCTAATCCGTAGCCCTTCCTCTCGGAGTCGCACGTCACGGCGGCTGCCAAACGTGCACTGCGTGCTAACGCCCTGGTCGCGCGGCTACTCGACGCAACTGACAGCGACACACAACTACCTCCGTTTCCATCATCACTTTTATTGTCATTGTCAAATGTAGGGTAGCACACAACACTAACCACATCACTTTGTAAAGGTTCGCCCACACTCACCGTTGACGCAGTACGAACATTCAACACTGTTTTCCAACTCGGGGATACTGACCAACCACTATCCCGGTTAAAATTTGGATGACGACCAATCTCGATGGCTTCACGCACCTTCCGCGGAATGAAAAACTTTTCTCTCGCAAGTACGGAAGCCTTATCAAACCGGATGTAGTGCGTCGAGCCCGAGTCCATTGAGTGTTCGGCCACCGCAGACCCCTTGCTGTCTTGCTTTTTCATACTGCGTATGTGCTCCGATAACCTTGTGGAAACATTACGTCCAGTCTCTCCGATATAATCCTTGCCACAGGAACATGGAATTTTATATACTCCGGGACCACTAAAGGGCTCCCTATCCTTCGGTGAACGTACCAACTGCCTGAGCTGCATATGAGGACGGTAAATCGACTTGATGCTGTATCTCCGGCGTAACAATTGCCCGATTTTATCCCCTACATTTGACAATGACAATAAAAGTGATGATGGAAACGGAGGTAGTTGTGTGTCGCTGTCAGTTGCGTCGAGTAGCCGCGCGACCAGGGCGTTAGCACGCAGTGCACGTTTGGCAGCCGCCGTGACGTGCGACTCCGAGAGGAAGGGCTACGGATTAGCCCGAAACATGTCGAGTTAAACTCGTTTTAAGACGTGAGTGATCCGTTTATTTTCACTATGAGTGAGTCTCACGGTAGTTTCATGTTTATTTTTTTATTTAGCCTATTTTTGTGTCCCACTGCTGGGCAAAGGCCTCTCCTCTCTTGCTCCACTCCTGCCTATCAAAGGCGAGCTCCCGCCATCCCAAAAAAAAATATATACCTACTAATTTAATTCTTTACTGGAGTATTTCCATACCCTTCAGTTATTACGGGTAATTTTGTAACACCCTGTACAAGCTTTATTTTATTTAACTTGTAATGGTCATATTACGTAAGTAAATAAATTGTCCGTTTCATAGGTGATATGTATGGTTTGACAAACAGGCAGACTAAAAAAATTGTAATAGAAGCACATGGCATGCCTTGTTTATTGATAAGATTTCATTTAAATGTTTCATTTAAATGGTTGCAGTTTATATTTTCTTGGTGCTCTGAGCTAAGGGCTCAAGACAGGACACATCAATAGGTATCTTGGAAGTCGAATATTCAACCTCTCTCAGCTGTCGCATTGATTGGAAATTCGGTAGAGATACGTAGATTGGATTGGATGACAATGCACATACAGTCAATAAAGAATACAATCACCAAAAAAGTTAGCATTAAAATTACTGTTTGAACAAAACTGGTATTCGCATGTTTTTGTCTGAAAGTATCTTTTTAATAAATTTGAAGTTATCAATAAGAAGACTTCTCAAGGTAAATAGAACTTCATAGATTTTCGTACTTGTTATAGTTGTTATACAAGGATTCGTTAAGATATCATTTATCTTTATTAAGAGTTTGAAGAGTCACATCATGCAATATGTGTACACATACTACTAAAGAAAAACTTTTCGAAAATAAAAAACTCTACCTCTCCGAATAAAAGTTACCTACCATACGAAAGTTTGAGATTCACAACGGAGCATAAGCTTTTCCTTCGCTTCTCGTTAAGAGCTTTTAACGAGCCGACCTTGCCCTAACGACTAGAAAGAAACAGCAACATCTCGCCACAGATCTCCACGCGCGAGACAAGGATAAAAAACCACGCAACCAACAATAAGCTTACTAACAAGACGGAGCTACCAGCTGAAAACTGTCGTAAACGCCTGAATTATTTATTGAATTATGTAAGCTATTTTTATTTATATAAGATGTAATTTGGTGTGAATAAATATTGGATGTTGTTTGACAGTTGCTGATGAGGGTCGCGCCTAACGAGAGTGACTCAGGCGCAACCTTTACATTGTGGTCATAATTTAAACCTTGATTTAAAACAGCTAGAGTCTAGTTTCTATCGGAGATATTGATGCTTTTAGCTTTTCTCGTTTGAAATTTATTTAAATTGGTTTTTCATTGTGAAGAGTTATAAAAGCTTTCGAATGTTACAAGCGCGTTTTTATGGGGTAATATTTTTAATGTAACAGTTATTATGATTATAGAGCATTTATTTATCATTTATTATTATGCATTAATATATCTAGGTTAGTTTCATTTCCCACTTCGCTATGCAAGTATACTTATATAGACTAGTGGAAAATTTTCATAAGTTAGGTACTTCATCGCGGCCTATACAGGTACGGTCTCAAGGGCATAGTCCCAGTTCGAATTGGGAACTTCACACACGCCATTGAATTTCTTCGTAGGTGTATGGTTTCCTAACGATGTTTTCCTAAAGCTCATGGTAAATTTCAAAATAGGAAAATTGCGCGCGCGCGCGCGCGTGTGTGTGTGTGTGTGTGTGTGTGTGTGTGTGTGTGTGTGTGTGTGTGTGTGTGTGTGTGTGTGTGTGTGTGTGTGTGTGTGTGTGTGTGTGTGTGTGTGTGTGTGTGTGTGTGTGTGTGTGTGTGTGTGTGTGTGTGAGTGTGTGTGAGTGAGTGTATGTGGATGAGTGCACATTTCGGTTACCTATCAAAATTTAGAATTATTTTTTTCCGAATATTTGAAATCCCGAATGCTTCATTTATCCGAATGCATTTTTTTCTGAAACTGTATATATTTCAGGATTTTTATAAAACAACCCTAACCTAACCTAAAGGGTTCTTCTACACGATGGTCCTGAAATAAACCCTGAAATATTTTCAGTTTCAGAAAAAAATGCTTTCGGACAAATGAAGTTTTCGGGATTCTAAACCTTCGGAAATGAAATTTTCTAAACATCGATAGGATCCCGCACATTTCATTTCAACACTATACCCAAATAATCATATTGTTATTATTATTATATTTTAAATAGTTTTCTAAAATAATAGTTTTGTTGTTTACAATATTTTAATTTCAAAATGTAATTCAAAGTCTAACTCATCGAAAAAAAAGTCTTAAATTTTTCTTCTGTTCTACGTATAAGTTTTCGATATCACAGATACAGATATCAGAATACTAGCACCTGATACTTTTGAGTTTCGGTATCTTTCACAAAATATATGCAATGCGCATGAGTGTAAAAGACATCAACGCGCATGCTCGAGCCTGGGGGCAACCTCATCATAAAACTTTGCAATAACTTTAAAATTAATAAGTTAAAATAACACATAACGCTTCCAATTAACGAAGGCACGTTAACGATTCTCCCTAATAGGTAAACGGCAGGGCCAAGACACGTAGTTCAGTAGGTATCTGCGCTGAAATTTTAATTATGACATATAAACGTTAAAAATCGACACCTGCTTATATTTTTATATTATAAATAACAGGAATGAGGCTTGCTTAATTGGAACGGCATAAAAGTAATCATCATCATTATCCCAGCCTATACAGTACCTACCCGGCCATAAAGGGTGCACACGGTCTTTGAAAAAAGACTCCGCAAATGTCGGACGTTTGCAGTCTTTTTCCAAAGACGGATGTGTTTTTTTGTGTTTTTTTTTGTGTTGCACACACACGCACAAAAAAAAACAGATAACATACAGGCTAAGAAGAAGGGGGATAAGATACAGGCTACTTATGTATCCTAGTTTAGGCATTATTATATTTTAGTAGTAACCTGTTAGTCTTCTTGTAGAAGGCGTAGAGGCGGTTAGACGCTTAAGTCGAGCCATTAGTATAGTACCTAGATATAATACCCAACATAGATTAAGTAAAGTGCCCACTAATAATTATTACTATGTACTAAAACTATTTAAATAAATGAATTGAATTGAATTGAATTTGCTGAGTCTTTTTTCAAAGACCGTGTGCAATCTTTATGGCCGGGTACTGTACATATTTGATTTACATAATCAATTCTCGGCCTCCCTCTTTTTCGCTTCCCTTCTACTTTTCCTTCCAAGATGGCATTTATGAACTCATCATGTCTTATAAGATGACCAATCATGTAAATCAAATAAAGGAGAAGGTAGCCGTCATGTCGTATAAGGAGGTCAAGGCGGCAGCTTTGAGGAGAGAGAAGTGGAGAGCCATTCATCGGCTACACCGACAACAGTTTAACTCTTAAATAAGAATAAGAATATATACTGTACATATACGTCCCACCCCACTGCAGAGCACAGCTGTGCCTAGGTCTAGACCTCTCAGAATGAGAAGGTTTGGATTGGACCGTAGTTCCCACACGGGCCCAATGCGTATTGGTAACTTGACCATTGAATTTCTTCGCAAGTGCGTACAGGTATCCTTCACAGGTCGCCTTCACCTTAAAGCTCATGAATGGTAAATTTCAAATGTAATTTCGCATATTTTCGAAAAACTCAGAAGCCAGGGCTTGAACCTACGACTTGAGAGGCCATTGGCTAAACCACTAGTCTACCACGACTTTTATAGTACATGTGGAGTATAAAGAGGAAAGATTCTCTCTCACACACACACACGCACGCACGCACGCACGCACACACACACACACACACACACACACAAACACACACACAAACATTATTATGAAAATAATTATTTTTAGACGCAAATATAATAAGCGATATCTGAACTATGTGAAAGTATAGAATAGCTAATTTAGAGTTAGGTATTATGTTGCAATGCCCTTGCAGGGTGCATGTTTGATACATTATATTGTATAACACCTAGTAATTTTACAACATGTAAGCAATAAATCATTTGAATTCGAATTTGAATTTGTATTTTTGTATGTAACGAATAAACTTAAAAACTAATGGACCGTTTTCAAAAATTCTTTTGCCGTTAGAAAGCTACATTATCACTAAGTGACATAGGTTTCTTTTTACTGCGGCAAAATACCTTTTCTTACAGGAAAATTAATTTATCGCGGGCGAAGCTGCGGACGGAAGCCTAGTAAATAATATAAATAGTATAAGAATGGCAGAAGTAGCGCTCGCGGTGGCCGGGTTAGATCAATTTACCAGAATCATTATTACCCAGTAGCAAAATTTCCATTCGCATTTTTTTCCAGATGATTTTTTTATCTCACTATGGTTTTTTACTAAAGCTTTTTGCAATCGCGTTTTTCCCAATTTTAATAGACACAGAAACATAGCTGGTAGATTTAGGTTATGTTAAACAAGTTTGCATCGGCCCGAAGGGCCAAAACCACACAGAAGAAGGAGCTCCGAGCGGAGCTCCGTCTACACTGTTTCTGTGTCAATAAAAATTGGGAAATAACGCTACTGTGAAAATAAACTCCAGTAAAAACCAGTGATAAAAAAACCGGCCAAGCGCGTGTCGGACACGCCCAAGGTAGGGTTCCGTAGCCATTACGAAAAAATCAAGTAATATTTTTCTAAGGATTTCGTATGTGTACGGAATCATCCAAGTTTAGGTATGTTTTATACCTTAGGCTACTATTTACTCTTAAACTACAAATAATTTCCAAGCAATCTTAGCCGCTATAATTTTCCTAGTAAATTTGATATATTTACTACCCTTCTGAATTTTTTCAAATTTTTCCACCCAACAGTTTAGATTTTAGAGGGGGGGGGGGACGGCCGATTTTAATGAAAATTTTCACTTTAAAGTTGAATATTTCGCAAACAGATCACTGAATAGAAAAATCATGTTAGCAACCCCGCAATGATTTTAAAAGACCTATCCAACGATACCCCACACTATAGGGTTAGCCGAGAAAAAAAAAATCACCCCCACTTTACGTCTATGGGAGGTACCCTAAAAAATTTTATTTACTTTTTTTTATTCAATCACTTTGTAGGCGTGACTGATATATATATTCATGCCAAATTACAGCTTTCTAGTACTAACAGTCTCTGAGCTTAGCCGCGGACAGACAGACAGACAGACAGACAGACGGACAGACATGGCGAAACTATAAGGGTTCCTAGTTGACTACGGAACCCTAAAAAGCATCTATAGGAAAAAATGCTAATGGAATTTTTGCTACTAAGAAATAACGATTTTGCTAAATTGATCTAACCAGTCAAAATTGCAGATAGGGTGAATGAAACTGTGCCTAGTCCCAAATTCATGTATGGGAATAGTTATTTGTGCAACAAGAGAGCAAAGTTGTTTTTTACTGCGAGTGCTGATTTTGAATCACGAGTTAGCGAAGGATTCTATAATTGAATCACGAGCGTTTAGCGAGTGATTCTAAGTTAGAATCCTGAGTGCGCGAGTGATTCAAATACACGAGATACAAAAAAACTTTGGTCTCGTGTGACACATACAACTTTTCACCTCAGCAGCGAGAACATAATAAATTATTAAAGGTATATGAACGTCGTCTTTTTGTCTTTGTTGTGGTTTTCAACATTGAGTAAATACTTCATATTATATATATAACAATAGGTACAGTCTCCGAAAAAGTGTTTGCATTGTTTAAAAATATCATAAGCTTTTAAATATTTTTCGCGAGACTTTTCAAGTAAGAAACTTACTCTGCATTATGTATTACTCCATTAATTCGTCTGGTGTTCAATTGTTGACTTCGTCACTGGACTCACTCAATTCACTCATATCATATTCAAAAATGTATTAAATAAATACTTATTACTATTCTAATAATTTCCAAATTGCCTCTGATCGTGTACCAAACTCATAGATATCGAACTCTGTAGCTAGAGAAACAGAAGAAAATAATTAAAATTTGAATCCCGCTATTTTTTTAAAGATGCGTTCCGATACTACACCCGCTGCGTTCCGATGCTGCATCCGCTGTATTTACCACGATGTTCAAGATTGTTAAAATTATTAATAATTATATAGATACATGTTTAAACTTTGTTTTCAACAACATTTTTACTATTAATTTGATTATATAAAAATATAATCCAATTATTAAAAAAGTACCTACAATAATTTAATTTAAAACCTTAACAGACGAATTACAATTTTAAGGTTAAGAACTTATTATGAGTATCCGAACGTTCAATCGTTCGTTTATTTTTAGGTCTACTAGGATAGAATTTGAAATCGAAATTCGAATCGATTTGATCTTATCTCTCGCTCTTTTCGTATCGAAATGAAAGTGACAGATCAAACTGAAGTTCAAATCTTTCGAATTCAGTAAGCAGACCCATCATTGTCTTTGACTTTAAAAAAAAATAATTAAAAAGCTACTTTGTCTCACGCAGTGAGCAAAATCGGATTTTACTCACTGTTTTTTAGTAGCAAAACCTGCCTGTTTGAGGTGCTGAGGTGAAAAATTATTTTTTAGTTACCAAGAACTATAAAATATTGGTAACAAAAAAGGAAGTTTGGGAAATGATTATTTAATACGATGGTAAGCAAAAGTGTTAAAATTCTAAATTTTCCATGACACGTCACGCCTTACTCGGCACTGTACGGAATGTCAGAAATTAAAAAACTTACCGGTTTTTCGCTGCAACTTTTCTGTTCTTTACTTAACTAACTTCAATTATCTTTTTCATAAATAGCGAAAGTCTAAAACAAAATTGATTAAATAATTAGAACTTCCCACCTGTCCATCGTAAACCCTTGGCATAAATTAAGGCGGTCCCGAGTTTGTTTTATGAGGGCCGCGTGACTAACAGAATCACTTTATCGGCTTTATTTATCACGTGATTAGCGGCCATATTGGATTCGAATTGAACCTCCGGGACGTCACTCAAGATCAGCGTTTGAAATGTGACAAGCTTACGGGGAAAGCTTGAGGAGGTAAGGGTTTGACTGGAAGCGATGTAGTGTAGTAGAGACCGTATTATCTAAAGCACGTGCGCTTAAGCTTTCTCCATCCCTTCCTACCCTCATCCTACACCGTGCACAAGAAAGAAGAGATGAAAACGATCATGATTCCGAAAGCGTTAGACCATTGTTTCCCAAAGTGGTCCACGTGGACCCCCAGGGGTCCACGGGAGACTCGACGGGATTTAGATTTAGATCCAATCTTCACATTTTTGTCGAGTTTTGGGAATATGGTACAAATGTAGCAGCTGCATGGGTCCACCGGAACCGGAACATTCCATTCCTCATATCTCGTACTTATTCCATCAACCACTATTCCCGACAAATTCTCCTCTCCTCTAAACGTTATCGATCGACATTCAATATGTTTTTTGTTTATTTTCGAACATTTGATGTTTCTAACAAGCGTATTGTGTATTGTGTGTAACGTCGCCGCGGTCACGCCGGCTGTCAATCACGTCGCATCGCGTTCCACGCCTCGTTACACAACGGAAATAAAAAAAATATGAAGTATTGGGATGGGACGTAAAATGACGCTCGGGTTGCGCGGCGTGACTTGTGTGATTACTTTAGCCACTTTAGGTTCAGTTTTAGTGGTTTCTTGATAAGCGCGAGTAGTAAACTACCGTCATACGAAAAAAGACGCATCCGACATTTTATCTCGAAACTGAGTTAGGTACGCATATATTCGGGTGCGCTTTTATTTACTGATTCCAAATAATATATGCATGTCTCTCAATTTCGAAATAATGTCAGATTAGTCCCTTGATCCGCATGATGGCAGTATAGTCGACCAAGAAACTCCTTTACCACCTTAAGGTGCAATGTCAGTTTTACGGCTCAAAACATTAATAGTACATTACTGCAGCGGCCGCGAAATAGGGGATTGCCGGCCGAGTAGTTATAGATGGCCGAGTGTCAACGAGGCCATCTAGAGATACGAGGCCGGCAATCCCTGTTCGTGGCCAAGGCTTGTATAGAGTTTTTCTCAAACATGCATCATCATCATCATCGTCATCGTCGTCGTCGTCGTCACCATCATCATCACCATCACCATCACCACCATCATCATCTTATCATCACCATCATCATCACCATCATCATCATCACCATCATCATCACCATCATCATCATCATCACCATCACCCATCATCACCATCATCTCATCATCACCATCATCATCATCATCATCTTATCATCACCATCATCATCACCATCATCATCATCACCATCATCATCATCACCATCATCATCACCATCATCATCATCATCGCCATCACCCATCATCGACACCATCAACATCACCATCATCATCACCAACATCATCATCATCTTACCTTACCTTAAATAAACGTAGTGGCAGAATGTCTTAATGAACCAAAACGCAAAATATTGCTTATAGTTTTTTTTTAATGGCTAAATGCTATGATGCCATAGACCTATAAACGTCATAGTATGAAACAATAGACGATCACTTTGCTGGCCAAGGCCAGCAATGTTGTATGAAATTCCATTATTGACCTCTCGTCTAGCCCGCACCTTCAACGTGACACTTCGTGGCGTATTATAAGGAACATAACGTCATTATTTAATAGCATGTTTGAGAAATAGTACATTACTGCAGCGGCCGCGAAATAGGGGATTGCCGGCCGAGTAGTAATAGATGGCCGAGTGTTAACGAGGCCATCTAGAGATACGAGGCCGGCAATTCCTGTTCGTGGCCAAGGCTTGTATAGTGCTTTTCTCAAATAAATTCAAAGAAATGATACGAATGTTCTTCAACTTATATATTCATATTTAATTCAATTTTTTTTTTTTTAACTGCAAAATATTTTTTCCCCAGCAATTTATTTGTAAGCTGTTCCAGTTAATGTTTTTGTCGCAAAATCTACAGATGATTTATATTTATTAAACAATTACGACCTTATTAAGTAATTGGTTATTTTAACAAATTGTTAACAATAAACGCCAATCCTTATTTATTTTATTGAATACCTGATTAAATCTGGCCAAGTAAGATATTAAAAAGTAAATTCACAAACTATATTTTTCTTAATTGGCAGTATGTCATTGATAGTCAATAAAAGAAAATACGAGCCACTAAAACAAAAGACAATCTCTTTGCTGGCCTTGGCCAGCAATGTTTGTATGAAATTCCATTATTGTCGTCTAATTTGAAATTAGAACGAATCTTCCTCAACTGCTATACAATGACATACTTCGTGTTCTATTGTCACGACTATAAGGACCACATTTCCTTGGATGTTTGAGAAAAGGCAATTTTCAATCTGACAATCACCCTTATTGTTTTTCTTCTGATGTAGGAACTGTCATAAAAAATTGTAAAACAACTCGGTCGACTATACAGGTAGATACATTTATGTACGTAGAGACGTGGTAGAGACGCAGTACCTTTCTGCTTTAGCAAGTTGTATGAAATGAAATGCAATCCTGTGGCCATATTGTCTAACGAGCGGGCGCTCACGATTGCATTCACCCATCTCTTTCCACCCTCATCTTATACCGTCTGACATCGGTAGAGAAATGGTAAAAACGATTATGATTCCGAATGCGTTACACAATAAAGGCCCGGGCGCTTGCCTCATGTATGTATGCATGTATGTAAAACTCTTTATTGTACATAAAACATGAAAATAACTAGTTAACAAGAGAGACAGAAGTACAAAGGCGAACTCACTCACTACTCCTCATCCACTATTTCTTTCTTTCAAACGGTATAAGATGGTGACAAGAAGAGATGGTGTATGCGATAAGATAACAAGCGTCCGTCCACGCGTTGGACGATATGGCGTCTGATTCAATAATTTGGAACTCTACAAATTTTATAATTGTCTACCGTGATATAAAATAATTACAAGGATTCGTGTTGCATAGATGTTGCACTGTTACCTGTTGCTCTAAAAATAGTTTCTCTTCTAGATAGAGCATAGAGGCATAGAGCTTAAAAATTCGGATAGAGGCTGTACAGTTCTTTGTTACTCTCCTTTAATGATACCAGCAGCATTTTAGTGCTAAGCTTATGAAATTTCGATCGAAAGTGTACATGTGGTACTGGCACTCCGATCGCTTTGATGGCGCCGCCAAGTGCGCGCGCGCCTGCAAATCACGGCTCAAAGTCGCCGCCTCGTTAATAGTTGAAGCGTTATAACTCGCGATAGCAATTATGATATATCATAATATCACCCTGGCTGCTAATAATGGCAGCGCCTAAAATGTAAGGAGTTATGTCAGCGGTGAAAACTTTAGGTCGTGTGCTCAAGTTGTTCTGATTCATAAGCGGTTAAGGCCTTGGTTTAATCTAAAGCCGGGTTTAGTGATAGCAATAGCACACGAAACACGATATATTAAGTGTACTGTGATAGTGACCAAATGATGTCTAGGGAAGGGTTGATGGGTGGGTGGTACCCAATAGCCAGTTTAATGGAAACGGCTATAGAATAATGGGAATGGACATCGATTGGGTTTTTTGAACAAACCGGCCAACGGTAACGGAGTAATACGGGGCTGGGACGCTTCTTTTTTACTTATACCTATGTATGTAGGTATCCGAAAACTATGTTTTTGTCTGCCATCACCATCACAGTTCTAGGCGATAACCATTTACTTTCCAGCTAAATAAAAACTTTTATCTTTTTCCACATCGTCGATGTCAAGTCTGGTTTTTTGACCGGACAGCTAGAAGCTGGACAGCTGAAGACACAGCTATACTTAATCGAATGCAATACACCTATTTTCCATTTTCAATGGACAATTATGAGCACATCAAAATGATTTTCCTTCATACTTTACCGGAAAAGTTCGTATTTATCGTGCTCTCTCAATTATAGCTTCAGTACCCATCTTATTCTATACTTTGACATCTGACACTAAACAATAAAGTTCCATATTAATGGATATGAAAACGTCACTCATTTAATCTTTGATTGACAGTTCGGGTGCCATCGTATTCCGATTGAGGTCCGAGTTTTCCCGATGGAAAATCATTTTGCACTACATCTGTATACTATCGCGTCGTTTATGTGTGTGTATACATACCTACTTTGTACACGTAACTTTATAAACACCAATCTTTAGCTTCGACCATTTTTGCATCATAAAACTCGCCAGGTCTCACCATTTTTTCAGAATATTTCTGGTTATCGATCTTTAACATATTATAGTTATTCGTGATAGGTGTAATTAATAATGGTCGTAAAACGGTTAAAGCGGTAGTGGCGCGGCAGGTTCGCGCATCGCCATTCGCTGCGGGCATACAATTTTACGGGTTCGACGCACACGATTTACGTTTTACAGTCAATTGTTCGTGACGAATCCGAGCCGTAGATTTGTGTTTGAGTCCCACTGGAGCTTTCGTGATCGTTAAAATATGAATAATTGAGTGATGACTTTCATCAAAAACCGTAAATGGGAACAACACTTCACAGGCTCAAAAGATAAGATCAGAAGAACGGAACTTCTATCCGGTATTCGAATAGCGATTCGAATACCGGGTATTCGGAGCGTAGGAACATCCACGTTCTGTCATTGCTTTTCAACACTCTTTTTAATCCTTCCGCCCCTTTATACCTTTCCGAGCGTTTCAGCTACTTGGCTGAAGGAAGCCAGCATCGTTTGCGGTCGAGTACCAATCTCCTTTTGGCCTGTCCTTCTACTTCTTCCAAAATTTACTCAAAATCATTTACTGTGCAATCTACTAGACTGTGGAATCGATTACCCACCTCCATTAGGCAATCTCCCTCCGTGGTGTCGTTCAGGGAAGCTTTGAAGAAGATGTGGCTCACACCATCACTTTAATAATATTGAGAACACTGCTTATTTATTGTATGTATTTTGCATATATATGTTGTATATGGTAGTATATTTTTATTAGGTTTCTTTATATTATGAGTTTATGTATTGTATTTACTAAAAGTTGTATTGTAAGTTGTATTGTTGCCTTTGCTTTGTCCGACTGTATTATTTTGACTTACTCTTTGTCGGTCCCTTACTAAATGCTCCTTTCATCCACTCAAGGGTTGACTGGTAGAGATCCCTTAAAGGGATAAGTTCGCCTTTGTACATGCATTTCAACGGTTGTCAATAATGTATTTCTTTTTTTCCTTATTTTTGTACAATAAAGAGTTTACATACATACATACTTCTTAAAAAAAGATTAAGATCTATATTTCACGATAGTTTTCAATTTCTTTGCCACTTTTCATGCCTGGCGGTTTACCTATTAAGCATAATAAGGTCTCTCTGACAAATAGAGAAACGCACGACTGTCAAAAGATAATTTACAATAATGAATACGTGTCATCACATCAAGATACCGTAAAAACAAAAAGGTGTTAAATTAACAACGTTAATGTCGAAAAGGTCAACCATACGACTTCTACGCGATCTTAATTATTCAAAATGGTCGAAGAATTTGTATGTTTGTGGGTATAGTGCCGGTCCGGTGTGGAGGCTTATCGAAGAGATAAAATACCAATTCGCTAAATTGAGCGGCGAAATTAATTGGCGTAATAAAATAAACAAATGAGTGGGGACACTTCGTTCAACATTTACGTTAGGACATTAATGCCGATGCGGTCGTGAATGGCGCGATGCCGATGCGTCGGCGCTGCGTTATCGTGTTTTGATTATTTTGATTTTGTAGAGGATTACAACTTCCTAACAGCGGCATTGCCAACGTTGAAGGCTGATTCGACAATGCGGTAGACGCTTTATTTACCTTAAGGCGCGTTAATTGAGAACTTAACTCATTCCTGCGAATAATCTGCGGCGTAACATCCGCCTAGAGAAATATTTCTCTTTTGGTATAATGAAGAGAAGCATTTGAATATAAAAAATAAAAAGGAAGAAATTAACGCCACTTAAATTTTCATAGCGCGGTCTTGCGTGAGTCTTGAATTGATGAGAATTCTGAACACGAATACCTTTTATTTAGAATTATATAACCTTTCCAGTCCCAGCCCGCCTAGAAAGATTCTTTACGACTTGGCCACGACTATCAGCGATCAGCGGCGCAAAGAGACGCTCGCTGCATAGTGACAGCGCACGCAATGAAGACGCGTTCATAAAGGCCCCTGTTCCATTCATGCCTACCACCATGTCCCCCCTGATAGGGATATAAATAAATAAATAAATAAATATTAGGGGACAATCTTACACAAATCGACCTAGTCCCAAACTAAGCAAAGCTTGTACTATGGGTACTAGACGACGATAAACATACTTATATAGAGAAATAAATACTTAAATACATAGAAAACATCCATAACTCAGGAACAAATATTCGTGCTCATCACACAAATAAATGCCCTTACCGGGATTCGAACCCAGGACCTCTTGCTTCGTAGGCAGGGTCACTACCAACTAGGCTAAAGCGGTCGTTATGTGAAGTATTTTTCATTTCTTCCCCACCAATAGAGATATCATTCCTATATCACTACTAAAATCCACAGCCAGTGGGGGCCAGGCGGGATAAGTGGACATATTATTTCCACTACCGGTGGGGAAGAAAGGAGACATATTGGGATATAAATAAATAATAAATAAATAAATAACACGGGACAATTCACACCAATTGACCTAGTCCCAAACTAAGCAAAGCTTGTACTATGGGTATATACTAGACAACGGATAAACTTACTTATATAAATAAATACATATCTACTTAAATTCATCCAAGATTCGAGCACAAAAATTCGTATTTTTCACACAAATATCTGCCCCGACCTTGAACCGAACCCAGGACCTCAAGCTACGTTAGTCAGGTTCTCTAACAACTAGGCTATCCGGTCGTCTATGCTTATGGCTGTAGGGACAGATGGAACGAGGGCAAAGCTCGGGTAGATGGCGGTTTACACAGAAGTACGAAATCATCAAAAATACTGATCCATCAATTTTAATAAGGGAACATCCTTCATGGAATGATCCTCGAGCGCGGCCACGTAAACGATCTCGTTATAGAAAACTTTATGGACCTCTTATGGCGCTTGTTTTACATACAATCGAATTATTTCTTATACGATGTAAATAAACTGGTTCTCGTATCCTTTGTTACTGGCTCGTTTGGGCGACGGGTGACGGGGTTTCAAAAACGGACTGATACTGTCTTTGTGCTCTCTTTAAAAGAATGTTTATCGTGTTTTTTTATTAGAACGGTGCAGGCTTGAGATGTTATCGCTTATCGGAGTAGTGAGTGTAACAATATGTTCTTGTCTTGTTTATGGTATGCAATAAACGATACAGTTTTCGTGTAAATACTTGTTTATTTGGTCTCTAATTTCGTCAGTTGTAGGATCAATTAATGTTACCGCCAATGAAATCAATGGCGGTTACATTAATTGATCCTACAACTGACGATTTATACCTGGGATGGTTTAATTAAATTCTACCCAATTAGGCTTCCAAATTACATGGCCTCTCAAGGAGAGCATCTCTGGGTTTTTGGAAATTAAAGTATGTGCTAAATTACATATCAAATTTACCATGAGCTTTACGGCGAGGGAAAACAGCGCGAGAAAACCTGCTGTGTGCCTGCGATGATATTCAATGATGTGTGAGAGTTCCCAATCCCGACTGGGCCCGCGTGAGAACTGCGCGTACGACCCAAGCCTTCTCATTCTGAGGAGGCCTGTAACCTGCAGTGGGACGTATATAAACTAGGTCCTATGAAAAATGCTTTGACCTTTTAGGTAACTTAAATCATCTTGTTTCAGATTATTATTAAATCGTAGCATCTTATAAATACTCTGACAATAATTATCTACCAAGCTAAGCCAAATCGACCTGACTTCATACTATAATTTTGGTTTAAAATAATCTTAGGAATCAATGTTTTAAATCTGTCGATACGGCGTTAACTAAGCTAGAAACAAAATAATTGTATCACGTTTAAAATTTAATCTTGTGTATCACTCTATTGTTTGCCATCTAATTCTCCCTGATTAACTTTCTGAAAGACTTGCTGATCTGCTATTTACCAGCATTACTCAGAAGTATGACAGTGTATTTTTATGTCAATCATTGATAAGCAAATTCTTGCAGAGTCAAGTTCCATGCATAAATGTAAAGTAGGCCAAACACTTCCTGCTTATTCGTTACAAAATGTTGTTTTTATACAACCTTTAATTATAATACGTTATACGGTTAGCGTAACAAATACAAGAGGGTGAACTCTCACAAAAAACGTCAGAGCTGTAAAATAATTTGTAGAGGCAATATACTATACATGTCTCGTTTCCTCTGATCTAAAACAAGTGAGGAGTGAGAGGGACTGTAAAGGAATTAGATTGTGGGAGGATGCAGGTATAATATAATGTCGACATGTGCATCTGCTTAGCGGGGAGTCAGCGGTCGGACGTACGAAAATGTAGAGCCGCATTGCCCGCAAAATTTTAAAATTGATCCGATAAATGGAAAACTTACGGTTTCTTGTGTTTTTTAAACATACACTTTTTATAAACTTATCTACTTTAAAAAATATCTGACAGTAGGTATTTCTGCTGCATTTATTTTTGTACAGCAGCCAGGTTTTTAGAAAAGTATTTTTTTTAACGTAAGAAGGCATTTTTACGGAACTAACTTTGAAACTCCTCTTTATAAAATTAAACACGAAAACAAAAATATATTTTAATAATCCAATTCCTCCAGTCCAAACATTTTGTGTTCGGCCCAACTTCGGGATGCGTGTTAAGTTAAGGCCGTCGGGATTTCTCCCTACGATCAATAAATCAATAAATACACCGTCCAGCCGGCAGTAATGGGCATCGTTGTTTATTTAGGACCATCTTTGCGCGGGCGCATAGTCACTGTTACATTATTTAATTCGTAGCCACAGTGCGTTATTAAACGGAAGCGACTATTTTTAAACGTTTGTACCGAATCTGCAATTTTCACTGTAATTATTTACAGTTTTTCTATCTCGTACAAATGTCGGTATTGTAATTTCATACAATAATGTATTTATATCACTGAGGTTTATATATTTTTTTTATTATTAATCAGCTTTTATTAAACTTACATCGTTCGTATATTTGTTTGTAAGATGTAAGTTCTGATTTAAAAGTTTGCAAATCATTTTTAAACACTTCCAGGTATTCGATTGAGCTTAAAATATTAACTTGAAACTTGGTACGGATTGGATCACATGCACACAGTCAACAAAAACAGCTTGTATTAAAATGTTTTTTTTTTTACAAAAACTTATTTCTTTGTTGTTAGTTTCAAAGTTTAATGCATTAGGGAATAATGACGTACGACTATTTTTTGACATAATCGTTAATATTAATGTTAGGAAATATATTTCAATTTATGTCAGTTCGTTAAGTAGTATGACTAAATGTATCACGGTTCAGTATTGAAGTAGATAACCTAAGCTTGCACGGCGAAATGTATGAGAATCAAGCATGCCAATTGTTTAATATGTATAGTCGGGGTAAGAAAAGGTTAGGTTAGGTTTTCTTACCCCGACTATACCTACATCATTGGCGCATCTTAGTAGAAAATATCTACATTCTGTCAAAGTGCATTGAATTACTTAGAATCGCAAACTATATTTTGACAAAAGCTTACTTTAATCCAAGCCTCCTGCGCACGGTAGCAGAGCATCTGGACAGCCCGTTCTTTTATTTACCACTGGAATCGCTTGCATGTCGCGACCAATTCTTAAGTAGCTAGTGTTCAATTGTTTTTAATGTGTATGTGCATACTAACATAAAAATAAGATATTGTAACTAACTGACAAACTGGATTTATCATTTGAAATAAATGATATAGGTATGTATTATTATTACTATTATTTAACAAGAAATCTTCACTAAAGGTAGACTTGAGACAGGTCGACTACTACGAACTACATCTAGAACAAGATTAATTTGTTTTTAACTCTATGCTTTTGATATTCAGGCATAAAACAAGTGATAGTTCACTTTCCTTACTAACAAAAGACGTCTAGAAAATGCCGCTGCTTTAAAACAAATCATTATCCCAGTAACATCATGAGTTACGTGCGTCCAAACTACTGTTCAAAATCTTTAAACTGCCGGCCACCATAAATTATGCCCATGTTGGTGCATTTTTTTTGCCGGCACGGTGCAGTCCCGGCAAAAAAGCCTACCTGCTCCCTCAACAAAGGCTCTCCCATATATTTGGGTGAACGTCGTAACATTTCACGGAAAAAACGAATAAACTTACACACAAAAGTATTCGCATTTTCTGAGAACAAAACTGACCTTGCACGATCGGAAGAAAATTTATGACCGCTCGAAAAAACGGGAACTAGGTCTCCATGTGTATACGCACTTAAATATACTTGTGTGTTGGTACGTATTTAAATGTCTCCGCGATATTTCTGGCTGCTGTGAAACAGACATAGTGCAGCTGGAATGACGTAAAATTTGAGACGAATATAAAATGTAATGTTACAAACAAGACATGAAACTCGATGTGGTCGACCGGTAGACACTTGCATCGTAATGGATCGGTTTGGATGCCGTTCTCGTAGTGTGAAAATGACCCGTGAAAGCTTTTATACGTTCAGACAAGAGCCGGCGCAAGCGCTGCGTCTCGTTTGTACCTAAGTGCAAGCGCTATAAATGAGCGGGTATGGCCGCTACAGTATCCATTAATACTTCTTTAAAATAATACGTAAGTACACACTAATTAAATACACGTACCAAAAAAATCTTTTTTCAAAGGGGTACGCGATTGACAGTACGGTCGTGCTCTGATATTTTTAACCACCTTGAATGCTCCGATAATTATGATGGCGATTGTACCTAATTACAAAAATACAATCTATATCTACGTAACACCCGTGAAAAGGATAGTTTCGCTTTAATTAAGTTCATGACCATCTTACAACTGCATGCCGCATCGCATGTCACGCATTTAAATTTAAACTGAAATGTTCTCTAAGAGCTTCGTTGTCTTTCTTGACAGCTTCAATTATCTGTACAATTAGTTTTCTCAACACTCAGCAATCTCACCACTCATTGAATGCCGACACGATTCGGTTCAAAATATATTTAGGTAAAATTCAATTGTCTTGATTATAATCAATCAGTTCTCTCCAACTTTTCTATTTTATTTTAATTACTTGATTGTTTATTGGATATAAATGCGTAACAACTGACAATCCGTAATATAAACAGACCCACTACGCCAGTCATATCAAATAAGTAAAATAATGATCGGTTATTAGAACTGTACCCGGCCGTGACTCAAACTCGATCGATAACGAAGCAGCTTATTACCATAGCCAACTACCTAGGAATTAACATCAATTTCGAAATTCCTGTCAAGCACCGAGTTTCATCGTAGAGATAATCGTCCCTAATTACACGGCTATCCATCATCGAAAACCAACAAACGAGGCGGTTTGGGAAACAAGCCCACCCACCGAACGGCGAATTGAACTCGCAGAGGTCAGTTGTAACAGAGGGGTTTGTGTTTGTTCTGCGCTTGCATTGATGAGAGACTCCTTTAAGTCATCGCTAAACTTGTGCCGTGCACGACTTAAGTTCCAACATTTTTTATTATTATGTCGGCTTTACACGTTGGCCATAGTCTTCACCAACTGAGGAACGTGATTGTAATGAACACTATGTATCTTTTGACGACCAGATGGCCTAGTGGTTAGAGAACCTGACTACGAAGCTTGAGGTCCCGGGTTCGATTCCCGTGTCGGGGCAGATATTTGTATGAAAAATACGAATGTTTGTTCTCGGGTCTTGGGTGTTTAATATGTATTTAAGTATGTATCTATCTATATAAGTATGTTTATCCGTTGCTTAGTACCCATAACACAAGCTTTGCTTAGCTTACTTTGGGACTAGGTCAATTGGTGTGAAATGTCCCGTGATGTTTTTTTTATTTATTTTATCTCAACCTGGCTCTAACGTGTACCCCCAATACCGCTATCTCTCAGTTGTACCCACTGTTGGATTGTTTTAAGGTCTGAACTGGACTACGCTATCAACTCTTACATCTATCTATACATATAAAAAGAAAAACCCTGAATGATTGACTGACTGATTCATCAACGCCCAGCCAGCCCAAAACCTTGGCCCTCTAAGGCTGAAATTTTGCATACCTTTATTTTTGGGTACCTTTATGATGTAGGCAAGGAATTAAGATGGATATGTTGAAATTCCTACGGGATCCGAAATAAACTGTATTTATATGTTCGATTCAGAGTGACCCTATTTCCTTAACCATGATTACTTACTACTCTTCAAAATTGGCTTGCAGTTGCAGTTGCAATTATAAGAATAAAAACAATTTACACGAATTTTGGAATTTCCACGGGCTATGATATACTTAGTTATGATAACGATGATGGTGATAATGGTTTTTTTTATGTTGCTTTGCCGGATTTTTGCTTTATGTATTCAGTGAAAGACATAAATAACCTTCACAACAAATTTGAATTCTGCACGAAGCGCACTGAAAAGAGGACGAGCAGCCAGGGCACTTCATAAAAGCAGCTTAGTATATTTAAAATGCAAGGGGAGTCGCCAATCAGATATTTATACTGCGATCATCGAAAACACTGCTAAAAAAGCATCAAACGACACTCGCGGCATTCGTGCCATTCTACAAGCGGTAAACAATACCGGCAAAGATACCGCAGTACAATGGATCTGATACGGCGGACGCTCTAAGGTTTCGTGCGGCGTATCGCGCGCATCGCCACGAGAAACGTGGATGCCATCCAATTACTGGCTGGTTTGTACTGAAACCTGGAATATGTTTTTTTAATCCTAAGAGTGGCTGTCCACTTCCAGCTATGCTTCGAGGATGTGAAAGCTACGCTACAAAACTATGTGATCGTTTCCACTAATGTTATTCTGTAGCCGCTCGAGAAAGATCCACGCATCTAGAGCACGCATCTTTCCATATAAAAACCATAGCTTAGTTGAACCCGTTTCCACCAGTGCTATGCTATGTGGACAAATGAATATGATTGATGGATATCAAACGCATCCACTGCAACGTAGAATGGGCGCGTCTCACGAGATATACCTACCTAACAACGAAATATATAATTTCATGTTAATAACGTTCATCTAATATAAGGGTTATTTTTAATTCACTGACATCCTCTTAATCCTGAATTCCTATCACTCAAACAAATGTTTTTTGTTTTACGACTTTTTAAAATGAAGCACTTTTTTCCCATACAAATACACAGAGTATCGTAAAAATAAGAGGAAATCTCAAATTTTTAAAACTTTATTCCACCATAAATATTAAGTTATGACAAAAGCCGTAAAACAAAAAACGTTTGTTTAAGTGGTAGGAGTTTAGGGTTAAAAGGATGCTAGTGAATTACAAATAACCCTGTATAATAAAAACTTTCTAATATAAAATAGAAACTTGTTTCTCCATATTCGGTAGGTCTGCGAATAGGTCGTAGGCTACTTTTTGTATACCTAGGTACCCCTATTCTTCGCTGACGGTGTGGCGGGCAACAACTAGTAAGATATAATGAACTTTAGATATAACAACACACATACAAAACAAACGGGTGCGTCTCACGAGATGTAGCAACAAAATCTATCTTCTTCTTCTATCTATACTATAATAAAACAGTAAAAGTAGAGCTCTGTCTGTCTGTATGTATACGCTAATCTCCGAAATTACAGAACGGATTTTCTTGCGGTTTTCGCAGATCGATGAAGCTTAAATTGGAGCAACATTTAAGCTTTGTTTAATTAAAATTGGGTCACAATGAAAAAGTTATCGTCGTTTTTAATCTATACTGTTTGGGCATTGTAATCTTTTAATATGAGGGTAAGTCACAATTCTACGGTCGGTTGGCGGCAGAAGAGCTGTCAAGAGAGTTTGAGGTAAACGAACGTACGGATCACACGTATTTTTGGTGTGTACTGTACGCTTAGTATAAGTTTTCCTTCACTTCAATACTTCTCGATCGCGTTTACGTAAAAATTTCAATTCTATGGTAACATGGAAGCGCGCGCGCGGAGACGCTGTCCACGTTTCCCTAGTAATTGATTTTTTTACGTAAACGCGATCGAGAAGTATTTGGTGAAGTAAAAACTTATACTAAGCATACTGTTCTTTTAACCAAAGTACTGGTTTTTTGGTGATATTATTTCGGTCATCGGGATACTACATTTGAACATTATTGTGTGTGAGAGATATTGTGGACTCTGTGTAAACATAACAGCAGCAGGCACCTGAGAGCAGACCAAGGTGAGTGGCTTTCCTTATATTGAGAGAGTACAATGCCAAGGACCCTGGGGCTATCCTAATAGAAACCTTGGTCCATGATCACTGCAGTGATCTTCAGTTATCGAAGGGTTCTTTACACGAACACATACCTACTTATAAAACAGTACCGTGACTAACTGACTGACTGACAGATAACGCACAGCCTAAACAACTGGTGCTAGAGACTTGACATTACTAAAGATTTTTTTTTTTAAAATCCCGTAGGATAGGAAAATATCTAAACTTTGTTGGTTTTTGTCCGTGGGATAGAAATAAGTGAATTCAACTTCAGGCTTGATTTAAAAAATTCTTTCACTAATAAGTATTACATTACCTGATGCTCCACATACCTAACAACATGTTTTGTACTAATATGTATAGTAAGACATAAAACTTACGAGTCATACAAAGCCATAATTTTTAATGCTGTACCTATATACTAAAGCAGGCATCGGTAAACGGCAGCTTGCGAGGGGTATGTAAAAGATTTAGATTTTTTTTGCCAAAATGTTGAAGAAACCGGCCAAGTGCGAGTCGGACTCGCGCACGAAGGGTTCCGTACCTACTATAAAAACGGCAAAAAATCACGTTTTTTTTGTATGGGAGCCTCCCTTATGTATTTGTTTTATTTTAATTTAATAATTTATTTTTAAAGTGAATTTATAACTAAATATTCTGTGAATAAGTATTTCAAGCGTCTACCTGTTGCCGTTATCAATATCGAACAACAAAAAAGGAAAGTTTTGTTGCAATTCCCACGGGATAGGGAATAAACGGGATTTATTATATTCACTAAGTAATACCAATGATGATGAGACGACGGATTTTTGTTTTATTCAATGAAAGAAATGAAGAAGCTTTACTGCGCGGACGAAGTCGCGGGCACCAGCTAGTATATAACTACGTAATACGGTACCTTACAAAATTAGATATTTTGAAATTATGTCTTTCGTTCATTGTACCCAGTGAACGTTATACCAAGTGAGCGTATATATTATGACTACAGGGTTATTTGTAATTGGGTGAATCAACTTTTAAATGTCCACATGATTAAATTTTGGACTTTTATTTTTTGTTTTATTTTCCAATTTTAAATGTTTTATTTAAAAGATAATTTTCTCTCGTTTATGAATCTGTATAGAGCAGAGCTGTTTCTTTGATAATTTAGTGCGTTTCACTAGAAAAAATTCACCAGTCCAGATCTGCCCTGTCCCCTGGACCACCATTCAAAATTATTTTTAGCTAAACTAGACATCAATTATTGTTAATACAATTATCTTACTTACATTCATTTACCAATACAGTTTCATTTTTTATTTTTATATATGGCATACATCTCAATAATTTCACAGTATTTCCCATAATCATGTCCCCAGGACAACTTTTATTTCACAGAAAGTGAACTTTTTAATTAAAATGCGAAATAGTAACAGTAATGTAATAAAAAAGCAGAAGGTAACTCAAACTAGAGGCATCCCATGGAACAAAAGCTCGCACCTGGAGGACCTTGACTATGCATGATTGAATTGAATTGTTGATTTCGTCTTCACTGACCGTTCTCCAAATGAAGCTGGACTCATTACGAGAGGAAGCTCAAGATAAGGGTCTACGAATCAACACTAGGAAGACCATCGAAATGC
This sequence comes from Archips crataeganus, assembly GCA_947859365.1. Taxonomy (NCBI): domain Eukaryota; kingdom Metazoa; phylum Arthropoda; class Insecta; order Lepidoptera; family Tortricidae; genus Archips; species Archips crataeganus. Next base: position 5,831,838 of record OX402061.1, on the reverse strand, counting down.
GAATACAGTCTTTGGAAAACAGACCCATCAGACTCAATGGTACACCACTGGAATCTGTCGCAAAGTTTACATATCTCGGCAGCACCGTGACCAACAGCGGCGACTCTGATTACGACGTCGACACGAGGATCAACAAAGCGAAAGGTGCCTTTACCCAACTAAAACATGTGTGGGATTCGAACGTGCTCACCCGACGGATCATGTTTTCCCTCTTCGATTCCATAGTGAATTCTGCTTTACTCTTCCGCTGCGAGACTTGAAAGGAGACAAAGAGTCTGACGAGCAAGCTACAAGTGTTCGTCAACAAATGCCTGAGGTCCATCCTGCGCATGTTTTGGACGAACACTATCAGCAACGAGGATCAATGGAAGCGATGCCACCAAATCCCGATGAAGTGAGAAATCGCGCAACGGAAATGGAAGTGGATAGAAAGAAATTAAGAAAGAAAAACATAGGGCACACCCTCCGAAGACCAGAGGACAATACCACTAGGGTCGCGTTCAGGAGTGGATGGCGACGTCTCACGAAGGCCCTCTGTACCACTGGGGTACCATAGGACAACAACAAATCGTTTTTGTCCAAGGGACAACCAAAATGTCCTATGGACAACCAATTCCGTTGTCCAAGTGACTAGTTGTCCGAGGGACTTATCTAAAACTTTGAGCCGTATAATAAATATTAAACATTTTTATGTTTTATTTCAACCTTACGATAAATTATTTATAAAATAGTATCTGGTACAATATAATTTATTGTAATATGTTAAGTACTTACGTAGTTGTGCCAGTGGTCCGATGGACAGACAATAAAGCCACCCACAGTCTTCAACAGTACTCGACCGACTAACGCCGCGAGTTTCGTGAAATCAAAATAACGCCTAGGCCTATTTGCTTAATAGGATATTTAACTTGTTGTGAAGTATCTTAGTACGCCATTTATATTTAGATTTCATAACTATTGTATGGTTGCCCAGTGGACAGTGGGTAGCGTGTATAATTAAAGGGACAAAATTAAAAGGCAAGAAATTCATAAACCATTTAGTGCAAATATAATAAATCGGTGTGTTTTATTAATGATGCTTATCTATAAAAACGATTATGTGTATAAATATCAATTCCGCAACAGTATTTATTCGTAATACAAAATTTTACGGTGCACTGTTGCACGGGGACAATCTGTCTACTATAGAAAATCAACTTTTGGTCTTTTGGACAACCATTATAGAACAGATAAATTGTAAACAAAATTAAATATTTTGTTATAAAATGCTAGATAATATTAATAGGAACATAAAGGAATACAAATAAAAGTCATTACTTTTATATAAATTTGTGTTATCGATCCGGGACTCTGTACGTATGATGTTGAACACTAAAAAGTTGATTCACCCAATTCACTAGCATCCTTTTAACCGTAAACTCCTACCACTTAAACAAATGTTTTTTGTTTTACGGCTTTTGTCATAACTTAATATTTTTGATGTAACGTTTTGAAAATTTGAGATTACCTCTTATTTTTACGATACTCTGTGTATTTGTATGGGAAAAAAGTGCTTCATTTTAAAAAGTCGTAAAACAAAAAACATTTGTTTGAGTGATAGGAATTCAGGGTTAAGAGGATGTCAGTGAATTACAAATAACCCTGTATATCATCCGTTCTTATTTGAAAAATTTGGCAATTTGAATTTGAAAGTCTCTTCTCTTTTCCGAGTTGGATTTGTGATATAATCTCAAAAGGTCAGAACTTGACTTGGTCAGAGTGACTTGAGGGTTTATTTATTAGTGAATCTTTGGGGAGCTTTAACGACTAGCCATAAATAAATCCTCGATTTTGTCTGTCCGTCGATTACCTTCCCATCACATACACTACAATATAATTTTATAATAGTGAAATAACTTTAGTTTTATAGAAAAGATAATAATAATATGACGAAAATCTAATAATTACTTTGATTTTTGGTTTAATCTTTCGTAGGTATGCTGTTTTACATTTGTATGTAAAAAATCCACTAAGAGAACTAAGAGAATTTTTAATCAATAAATGTTACTAGGTACTCAATAGAGGAATTTATGAATGATATGAGATTTACTTAAACTAAATCATTGACCTGAATAAATATTAATTGTATTTCGCTTAATTAAATTATCTTTTGCATGTAAAATAATGAAACATTTATAATGTACTTAGGTAGTATAAGAACTTAGCAGGTATATAGGTAGTGATATAAAGATGTATTAGAAATTGCTGTGCCCATCAGGGTTCATGTCTGGATACTATTTATTATTTAAGATCTTATGTACGACATGATTATTATTATGGTTATGCAATAAATGAATTATGAATTATGAATCCGTATTCAAGCCTCGTTGATTTTCGTAAATATCAAATGTAGGTACTGATTAACATAAAAATACAAAAAGAAAACTACTAATTTGGCACTGTTCGTACTTACGCACACTAAAGGGTAATTAGGTAACTAATTACACTGTGTCAAGTAAATTTTGACGGTTTTTTTTTCATAATGCACCTAAAAACTTCGAGTTTGTTTTGTATTTCAGATTTCGTATGTACTTGTACTTATGTACTAAGTACTTCATGTTTCAGTAAATCTACACTACACTACAAATAACCTCGCGCTCGCGCTGAGCCGATGTTTTGTTAAACGTTTTGTACATTTCTTTCACGATCCTGATTCCTCTATTTATTTCCAACAAAGCATGTTCCAATAATGAGGATGGTCCGATACGATCATTGCCTGAGCGCTGCGCTTGCGCCGATCCCCGCGCGATACTCCAGCCTCGGCTCCTTTGTGATCTTAGTCTACCCATCCTTATTGTTTCTCTAAGCAGGAAAAATCATGTAGGTACGCAAATAAACTAATCAAAAAAAATCGCCAAATTTAATGGTCACTTTATATTAGCCGGTCATTAAGCCTTAAAAAGGCAATATCCTTAGCGCGGACGGATCGATAATTAATTCTATAATACAGGAAATGTTGCAAAAAGACTGCGACGCGAACTGCAAATTGTTATTATCGAAACAAGTCTCGGATCAGTCTCATCAGTAGGTATCGCTTGGTTGGACGGGTAGGTTGTTAAGAAGAAAAATTATTCTGGCAGCGCAAACCACGGTGATTACATATCGGTGCGAGAGCGCCCGCGGGGTGCGTCTCCTGCGCTTATTGCCAGATGATTGAAGAGCCGCCGCCTCCACGCTCGGTCCTGGCTAGAGAGGGATGCCGCATTACCGACTTCCAAGACTGAACGGGACGGCAACAGCTCAGCATCTGATTAGCATCCCAATTACGTCGCGAGCGCAGTGGGATCGAATCTTCGGTTGAGTAGTGATGTACTTTAGAAAAGCAAGGATGAACAAAAGTTATCGATGGTATGAAACATCAATATAAGTTTGTAAATAAACAACTTTCTACAAGAAACACTGACTAGTTTAGTATACCGCTATGGCGGTAAAGTTAATCTTAATCTAAATTCAAACAAAGCTCATCAATTCCAACATACCGCTCCACACCTAAGCTAAAACGTAATTAAAGTTTAATGAATGACTTTAAAGGCAGCGTCCACACATATTTAGCACGTTATTGCCCAACAGTCAATGACCAACTACATACCTACTTATAACTTACTTCGCGTATTGTTTTGTTATTTTCAAAATAAAATGCAGCATAAGTACTTAGGTATACCTACCTACTTATCTCTTTTCGAGAAAACAGTTTTGCTTTTATCAAATTCAGTCTTTTAGATACGAAGAAACACACATATTTGGTACTAAGCGCAGACAGACAAACAGACTCCCTAATTTTCACAATTATTAAAGACGCGGTCTGCATTAAAAGTGACCTTAGTTCACTATAGCGGGGATATTGGGGGCGTAAGAATAGAGCATGGGAGTATGGGATTACGGGATTTGTACCTGCGAGTTGTAAAACTTCAATACCGCGATGTACAATGTTATCTAGTCGTTCAGAATACGACGTTAAGTAATTTTAGAGCCAAATACCAAATACAGGGTTATTTTTAATTCACTCACATCCTCTTAACCCTGAATTCCTATCACTCAAACAAATGTTTTTTGTTTTACGACTTTTTAAAATTAAGCACTTTTTTTCCCATACAAATACACAGAGTATCGTAAAAATAAGAGGTAATCTCAAATTTTCAAAACGTTATTACACCAAAAATATTAAGTTATGACAAAAGCCGTAAAACAAAAAACATTTGTTTAAGTGGTAGGAGTTTAGGGTTAAAAGGATGCTAGTGAATTAAACCCTGTATAAGAATTCTGAAATCGATATCGAGGCTAAGATGTGCAGAGGCAGCCCTAGTAACAAGAATGCCGCTCGCCGCGAGGCGGGGCGCTCGTGGTGAGATTGCATCGGCAGCGCAAGGAAATTTAAAATAAACAAGAAATTATGAAACGACCATGATTATACACCTTCGTATTGACTGGTTGGCGGCTAGCGAAATACACGTTAATTTTATAATGATGCTGATTAAAAAAATTACTTTGTTACCATGTTTGTAAAGTGACGCTTAGCGTCATACAGTTCCTTGCGATAAGCAATTATTTTGCAAATATCTTTCATAGCGAAGAGATACATTTTATAGGTTCACATAAGGTTTACATCAAACAGGGATTCGGACTTTGTGACAGTCCCATTTTTTTATATAAACTAAGAAGAGCCATAATTGATGAAAAAGCAAATTGGATAAAAAAAATAATTTGCCCAAATTACTAATTCTACGCGGACGGAGTCGCGGGCAAAAGTTAGTTGTTCAATAATATTTATACAGATTCTACTAGAAATTTATTTTGCCATGCAGGTATCTATATAATCAATAAATTTTATGTCAAATCGTTTTCATAATAGCTGGGTAGGTTATTATTGCAACATCAAAAATTATAGTCTACGAGCAGTTTCCATTCGTTGGGAAACTCGGAATGTATAAAAGATAGATACTTTGTTGCAGCATCTGTGGCATTTCGTCTAAATGAAACTCAAATTACCGTGATTTAAGAATGGAATGGAATAAAGTCCCAAGACTCCATTCTTTAGCAACGATTATTTTGTTAAGTCACGTACACGGACCGTTGTACCGATCTAACAACCAGCATGTGTCCTTAAAATAAGAAGAAATGTTATATACTTATTATACTGGTATTATAAATAGAGGCGATTATCATAAATAACATCATTTAATATTTAAGTCTGATACAGATCTCTAACTTTAATAGATATGAATTTCAATGTTTAGTAGGGTAGGGATGCATTGCAGCGCAGTCTCGACGTTCGGCGCGGGCGGCGCGGGCGCATGAACACAAAACCAATTTGACGTTTCTCATTACTCAGCGACCACAATGTGCGCTCGGCTAACTAGTTCCGTGCACAGCGATCTGTTATTATGTTAATGGAGCTAGTTTAGAGGCTTCCCGGGCAGCGGGCCGGGGCTCCCCGCCACACGTTCCTTGTAAACAATTCGAGCCGGCGTCTTTCATGTATCAATAAAACGCGATAACTGCTTGTAATTGATGCTATAACCGGCCCGGTGACTAGTTACGAGCATTGTTTGTGGACTGCTCGCCGAACGCCGATCGACATCAATCGCAAGCCTTTCAACGTCCGATTCGTGCTAAAATTTACGTCGATTCGCCCCTTGCCTTCGTTCTGGGTGTACAGGGTGAATTACAATTCTCCGTTTACACGTTTTTAATTTATCGAGCCTTAAACGTCCAGAGAACAACTTCCCACCCACATTTAAAAAAACAAACAGTTCAACGGGACATAATGGCTATCAATACCATATATTGAAACGAAAGCCATCATCGCCATGAAAGAACGCCGCTATCACATAAATCTACGTAAAATTATCATAACGAGTCGGTTTTGAAACAAAATTCTGGCTTTCTAAGAAATTAATAATGTCCGCCATAAAGTCCGTTTACAACGTTCCGCGGTGCTTGCCTCGGACGCGAGGACGCGACGCACGGACGCACTATTAATTGGGTGCTGGCAAGGCCTCGTTGATAAATTTAAGGCTGGTAACACTCACCTTTTATCAGTTTAATCACCCTAAAAATTATCTCGAGGCTCGATGCAAAATTAAATAAGGCTACTAATTAAGAACCAGTTGTTAATCACAGAATTATTTTATTTACGTCGCTACCGAAATCCGCTGATAGAATCTCTAATTAAGATCTAATCTTTAAAGTTATATATATTCACATCATGTAGATATAGGTTATTATACTTATACCTACTTTAGTTTCAATCTGATTGGAGCCAAAATGATATTGAGTGAGCCAACAACCAACGTTGGGAAACCCGATTTCCCAAACCAGACTGGTCTACTTAACTAAACTCATGGTACCAATTTAAAGAAACACATGTCTCTCAATCGAACGGTCCGAGGGTATTAACATAAAAAAAAAAAAAAAAATTGCAAAGCAATTTGTCGAGAATGTCAGACAAATTGTCCCCAAGTGCACGTAAGTTGAAGGGTGGAAGTTCCCACAATAGCTGAAGAACTGCGTTCAAACATAATAGCCCATTTAGAACTCTTGACATATGAGCTCACTTGACATTTTTATTAATTCCTGTTTGTAGGTATTACAAAATTAACTGGTACATACTAGGGGCGTTCAATAAAAAGTGAGAATGAGTATGTTATAAACAATTTTTACTAAATGTAATTTTATTTTTCGACATAGTCACCTTTTAGCATAATACACTTATTAAATCTTTTTTCTAAACTTAAAATTTCATTTTTAAAAAAGGTCTCATCTTGAGTACTTAAAAAATCTTGTACTGCAGCGACTACCGCGTCGTCGTCTTCAAATTTCTGGCCTCTCGGGTATTGTTTCAATCTCGGAAATAGGTAGAAATCACTGGGAGCGAGATCTGGTGAATACAGAGGATGCTTAAGGATATTGAACCCAGCATCACGAATTGCAGCCATTGCAACGATGGACTTGTGTGCCGGGGCATTGTCCTGGTGGAACAGCACAACTTTCGCGAGTTTACCTCGCCGTTTTTCGCGGATCTCATTGCGCAATGTTGCTATTTGTTTGGCGTATAAAATTCCTGTAATAGTGGCTCCATGTTTGAGATACTCAATCTTTAATACCCCTTTACCATCCCAAAAAACAGAGCCCATGACCTTACCGGCAGATGGGCCCACCTTGAATTTCTTCGGAGTTGGAGATGATGGCCTTTTCCGTGTCATAGACTGCAGTTTCGTTTCAGGGTCGTAATGATGGAGCCATGTTTCGTCCATTGTTATAAATCGCGCCAAAAAAAGTTCCCGGTCTTGCTGTATCAGGTCCAAAGCTTCTTGACAAATCTCGACTCTAGTTTGTTTTTGCGTGTCAGTAAGCATTCTTGGTACCCAACACGCAGATACCTTTTTCATACCCAAGCGTTCATGTAAAATATTATGCACGCTCCCCGTTGAAATCTTTACATTTTCAGCAATAAAACGAACCGTGACACGACGATCCGCCAAAACTGAGTTTTCAACTTTTTTCACAATTTCTTCAGTTATTGCTGTAGTTACGTCCAGAGCGGGGGTCGTCCATGGTCGATGTTCTTCAATGTCTAAATTCGGCGCACCAACGTGCGACTGTCGAATACGGAGGAGCATTAGACCCTAAAGTGTCCCGCAAATCTAAATTGACTTGGTCCGTAGAAAAATTGTTCAAACACAAGTATTTGATAACGGCGCGCAGTTAAATTTTCTCCATTTTCGCTAACGTACTCAATAGCATTGCAAAGAAATTACCGTATTTTTTTTTAAACAAAAGACAGTTAGTTTTTTTTTTCATAGTAATCAGCTAGATAGATTAGCTTTACCGGCCAGTATTTAATTTCCTAATATTGAAAGAGTTTGCATCTCATTCTCACTTTATATTGAACGCCCCTCGTACATACTACGATGTACATGTACAGTATTTATTCAACCAGTATTCAGTACCTATATCTGTAGAATGCGTTGGAAATATTTTTTTATAATAAAACGGTTAGCTTGTGTTGAATTGCCGATGAGCCAGCTAAAACAAAAGACAATCCACGTCGAGAATTTTCATAACAACATCGGCACAGCTAAATCAAACGGAAGTAAAAAAATAACTTACAATCTATCTATACTATAATAAAACAGTAAAAGTAGAGCTCTGTCTGTCTATACTGTATGTACACGCTAATCTCTGAAACTACTGAACGGATTTTCTTGCGGTTTTCGCAAATAGATGAAGCTTAAATTGGAGCAACATTTAAGCTTTGTTTCATTAAAATTGGGTCGCAATGAAAAAAGTTATCGTCGTTTGATCTATACTGTTCGGGCATTCTAATCTTTAAATATGAGGGTAAGTCACAATACTACGGTCGGTTGGCGGGCGGCAGAAGAGCTGTCAAGAGAGTTCGAGGTAAACGAACGTATGGATCACAACGTGTTTTTGGTGTGTACTGTTCTTTTAACCAAAGTACTGGTTTTTTGGTGATATTATTTCGGTCATCGGGATACATTTGAACATTATTGTGTGTGTGACATTGTGGACTCTGTGCAGGCGCCTGAGAGCAGACCAAGGTGAGTGGCTTTCCTTATATTGAGAGAGTACAATGCCAAGGACCCTGGGGCTATCCTAATAGAAACCTAGGCTAGGACCAGTGATTTCCAGCTATGGAAGGGTCATAAAACAGTACCGTGTCTAACTGACTGACTGACTGACAGACAACGCACAGCCTAAACAACTGGTGCTAGAGACTAGACATTAATAAAGAAACTATTTTTCGTAATTCCCGTAAGATAGGAAAATATCTAAACTATTCTAAACTTTGTTGGTATTTTGTCCGTGGGATAGAAATAAGTGAATTCAACTGCAGGCTTGATTTTAAAAATTCTTTCAGTAATCAATATTACATTACCTAATGCTCCACATACCTAACATGTTTTGTACTAATATATTTAGTAAGACATAAAACTTAGAGTCATACAAAACCATAATTATAAATGCTATTTTAAATTATTTTTGGATGTTGCCGTTGCCAAATTTTTGTTTTATTCAATGAAAGAAATGAAGAAGCTTTACTGCGCGGGCGGATATTAATTAGTAAATATGAAAAACTACTGTAATTTTTTAAAACACGTAATGATTCCAGAAATGTCTCATTTAGCGCGATCATTCAGAGCCCGGAATGGCGGAATGGTGTGACTTTCTGGAATGGCAGAGGCATTCGTGAGAGGACAGACACAGATACGGTTTTTTGTTACGAGTCTTAGGGTGTCTTAGGTCTGCTAAATCCTAGCGTTGGGGATTGTGGTAGGTAAAGTACTTACACAAAAATAGATTCATAATCCATACTTAATATTATAAATGCTAAAGTGTGTCTGTCTGTCTATCTGGTTACCTCTTCACGGTTAAACCACTGAACCAATTTAGATAATTCCGTATGGAGATAGTTTGAGACCCTGGGAAGGACATAGGATAGTTTTTATCCGGAAAATTGCACAGTTCCCGCGGGATAGCATATACATACAGCTCAGTAAAATTAACATACATACCTATACATATACCTAGTTGTGAAATGATGTTAAGACCAAGACGCATTGCATTCTTATTTTGCTTAAATGCAACGAGACCACCAAAAAAGATGAACAATACGAATTTATGTGTAAATGTTGAAATGTTAGTTTTTACGACAAACCACTTGGGTATCAGTATCCGATTTATAAGCCACTTTGCTACGTTCTCACTACGACATCCAATTCTAAGTTTTATCCTATTGAAAATAAGGTTTATTACTATTATTCTAAATACATGAAACGAGGATCTCGCTTTTTCAGTCTTTTATGCGTTCTATTTTTGTATGCATCCTCCCGAGTGCTAAACTTTATGGATTACGATTTTAAAGACTGTGCCAATAAAACGTTAAAGCAGGGTTTATCTTTATTGTTGGTGCATTCCTCTGAATACAAACACAGTTACCTACGATTAAAAAAATCAGATTTGAGAGATTTGTAAGATTTATAGTGGTCAGGTCGTCATCTATCATCATTCGTAAAATGATATGCATCACGTTTTATCAACATATACTACTCACTCATACCTACCCAACATAATGTAACACACGAGTGTTAGGTGGTAAATGAATGATCGCATCTTGATCGCATCCCACAACGGACCGGCGCGGCGCGGGCGCAGTCGCCTAGCGCGTGATTTATTGAACCTCGTTTATTTTATTTCCCAATTCGTTTTACTTTATGGTACGATCTTGTTTTTAGGAAACAGAAAAAGTACTTTTCGACGAACGAGTTTGATTTATTCAGATGTTCCTTACATTAACATACCAATGAAAACTACAGAAGTTGCGTGCGTTACAGTACAACGGACGCAACGCATTCTCCGGATTGTAATGTCGAGAGAAATGCGATATTTAACGAACAAAGTGTAAAACGGTTCTTATATAAATAATGTATGTTTAAACCTGGCTCCGTAGGACAACGAGACAAATACCAGTGCGTTTGTTCTTAACCGTTTGAAAGCATGACTTATTACCGAGCAAACAATGCGAGGCGAGCTGTCGGCCCGGTAGCGAGATCACTCCACTAAACTACGCTGCCTATTCATTTTCAAATATTACATTGTGTTAGCCTCGCGACTTTGAACAATGACAAGTAGGTATTCTCATTATCATTATACACCGTTATGTAATTATGAACTGCTTAGCCGAAGCTTACAATAACAATTATCTACATTTCACTTGCGCGCTGAAATTCTTAAAGGCAGCTTATACAGAAATTTGCAGTCGTATTTGCAGCCAAATAATAGCACAAAATATTTATTTAAGTTAATAAAACGGCAGGAAAGGAGAATTATAAATGTGATGGAGATTATCCTATCTAGGCAGAAAGATACCTGAGAAAGTGTGGATTAAATAATAAAGTAACTCTTAGATTTTTTGTCGGTAACTCGGTATCAAGAAGGGAAATTTCTATTCGCTCAAAAGCAAGCACAAGCTATTGTGTTTATCTATACAATACAGCTTAAGCGTCAATAGTTCAGACGACAAGTGACGAAACATAATTGATTGGTGATAAAAGTTGGGACAGGTAGGGTCCCGAGCCGAAGCCCCGCGCGACAATGGCCAGGCATCGACGAGGTGCCATCTCATTGTCCGCAAATCCTTTTATGTCGGGGTATATAAAAAGTACTCTGTGGTGTCGGGACACGCAGGAATTATATGTTCTGAACTGCAATTTTTTGCGTATGGACAGTTTTGTGAAGGGCAAATCGTCTTTACAATATCACCTGCACCTATCGGAGTAAGTTTGAGAGCGTAGGGCTGTCGATTTTTCAAACATAACAAGAGATTGAGGTTTAAGTAAATAGAATTTATAGCTTGAATTGGCAAAACCCTGAGAGCGTAAAGGGCACTTTTCTAATTTCTTTCCAGTTTGTCGTGCGGTGGTACTTTTTGCGACAACACGGTATACGACTGTTAGACGGGATTTACAGTTTAGGATACATTCAGATCGTACTTTTAAATTTGTTTGTTTGGTATCGTATTCATAGATTCAGACGACCAGATGGCCTAGTGGTTAGAGAACCTGACTATGAAGCTTGAGGTCCCGGGTTCGATTCCCGTGTCGAGGCAGATATTTGTATGAAAATTACGAATGTTTGTTCTCGGATCTTGGGTGTTTAATATGTATTTAAGTATGTACGAGTATCTATCTATATAAGTATGTTTATCCGTTGCCCCCATAACACAAGCTTTCCTAGCTTACTTTGGGACTGGGTCAATTGGTGTGAATTGTCCCGTGATATTTATTTATTTATTTATTTTATAGATAAGTAAGAAGACTCACCAGACAGAGGCAGCCAGGCCGAAGTAGTAGAGCAGCAGAAATACGACAGCGCAGTTAGGGTTGGCGAGGCCGTCGTGCGCGAGCAGCATCCTGGTGGGCGAGGTGGAGTCCTTGGCGCAGCCGGCGGCGGCGCGGCCCGCGGCGGCGCGCACGCCCCAGCCCGCGGCGGCGGCGCAGCGGCACAGCGCCACCAGCACCAGCGCGCGCTCCCCCGCCCCGCCCCCCGCCGCGCCCGCCAGCTGCGCGCCCGCCGCCGCCAGCGTGCACACGAAGCTCAGCGCGGCCCACGTCGCCAGCCACACCTCCGCCGCGCGCCGCTCGCCGCCCTCCCACAGCACCTCCGCGTCGCAGAACTGCGCGCAGCGGCCACCGCGCACCCACACCCAGCTGCCGGGCTTGGCCAGCCGCCGGCACGCGCCGCGCGCGCCGCCGCCCGCGCCGGGCTCCGCCGGCAGCGCGCCCGCCGGCAGCGCGCGCTCGCCCGGCCCCTCCATGCACATGTGCTCGTGGTTGTTCTCCGCGGGGAACAGCGAGCAGTCCAGCTCGGCGGGCCACGGGAACCCGAACCCGCGCAGCACCGGGTAGCAGCGCGCGTACACGCTCTCGCACAGGCCGCGGCACGGCCCGATCGGCAGCGCCACCTTGTCCGTGCACATGGGCACGTACACGGCGCACAGGAACAGGTGCAGCTGCGAGGAGCAGCCGTACTGCACCAGCGGGCTGAACGTCTGCAGCGTCACGTCCGCGTCCGCCTGCAGCGTGTGCCGCGCCAGGTTGGGCATCCCGGTCTGGTTGTACCCTATGTTCTTGCACATCGCCACTTTGATCGGTTCACAGGTCCGCACGGACGCCTCGGAGGCGACACCGGTCACGAGAGTCACTGACAGGAGGATCGCGACGAAACACTTCATCTTGGTAGTCGATTCGAATCAGATGAGCGATTTCATTGTAATCGAAAATGTTTACGCGCGGGATTTGCTTGCGACGGGTACGAACGCGCGCGTCGCGAGCCGCGTCTCTCGGCGGAGTGCGGCGCGGCGTGTTTACTGCGCGGGCGGGGCGCGGGGGCACGCTCGGAAGGCCCGCAGCCGCAGCCGCAGGTATGTAGGACCGCACGGCGGGGAGCACAGGGAGACTCCGGAGCAACAAGGACTCCGCGGCGAGTTCCCGAGTGAGCACCGCGGGCACGAGGACGCGCGCTATCACTGTTATCACGGCCGCCGCTAGCCGCCGGCAGCGGTGCGTATGTCCCGATTTACCTTGCCGATATAGATATATCGATTTTTCTGATAAAGGTGACTGATAGCTGATAAAGTCTCGTTGCATTGAGGCGGCTATTTTAGTTTGTGTTTAAAGAAACGCAAATAAAATTTTGAAATAAATTTATTGTACATATTTTACTACAATAATATTTAAGCATTACTGTATAAACTTTAAGAAACATATAAATATAAATAGGTAAATATAATGGTGAACAGTACGTCAAAATTGGACCAAAATGTAGTTCAGTGGGGTTATCAAGCTTCAGATACTTTGAGGAGGTAAATGCGGAACGAAAAATCATATTTACACCGTGAGGCGGCGCTCGCGCTCCGCTCGCGAAATTATTGACTAAATAAATGATAAATACTTTTAGAGTAATCTTATGATACACGTCGTTTTCACACAAATTCAATAAAATTGTACACTAAGCTAAAATTGTAATATTATACTTTGTTTATAACAACGTCTCAAAGCCGGCCCAGTCCCGCCGGCCGGTCGGCCTTTCCCTACCTCCTAACCTTACCTTCGATAGCTTCCTTTTTACATCCCCTATACTAATGCATATTATACAACATTCACATTTTAACAACAACGCCCTCTGCCTGATGGATTCTTTATACAATAACGATAAAAAATTAGAGTAAGATATACAAAAAGGAATGCAATACATACAAGCAATACTAACGCTAATCGATGACTTTAACATAGCGAATTAGTTTGCTGAAGTCTATAATATACTTAAGCGATCATCTTGCCACTCTTGTTAAGCAACTTACGTTTAAATGTAACCGAACTGATATAAATGCTAAGATTTTTGACAACTCACATTTTTGAAGTGTCTGTTACTGGCACCAGTCAATAAAAAGATTCACACGTAGGTAATGTAAAGCTATGCTCGGAAGGAACGAATTACAATAATTACTGCTGCACAACCACAAAATATAAAACGATGCGACGTGTGATTTAAATTTGGCACTGTCGCTACTTTAGTTCGGTTATTGCATTGTCTTATTAGCAAAGCCCGGACGACGGGAGCAAAAATGCACTTTTCACTAGTAATATTGTGTAACAACCTGACATGTAAGGCAATAAGTTTGATCAATAAATTTCTGATTCAAAAATTGTTCGTATGGATGTCGATAGAATAGTCGATATTTGATTAAGCACTAGTGAAAAGTGCATTTTTGCTCCCGTCGTCCGGGCTTTGCTTATTAGTGTGTAAAAAGTTAAAACATTGCTTTTCTGCTGGCAGGAATAACTTAGCAATAGCGTTAAATTATTTTAACCGTGTTAAGGATCGCTACGCATTTTGCACACACGTTACAAACCATTGGAACACAGCAAGCGCTCATTAAAATTACTTAACTACGAATGAATACACAGTCTGACTGGTTGTGATTACAAAAATAAGGTATTAGCCGACCAAGTGCTTTACATTTTTTTTAATGAAAGTCCCTACATCAGTATAAAAAAATAAGGCTGATGGTCTGATGGTAAATGAAAATAGCATTTAACGTTTTATTGACATTGAACCTTAGGTTGTAAAGGAATTTCTTGGTCGACTGTACAGTAAACGAGAAGATGAAAATCAAATGAATTAAAACGTAGAGTCGGACCAAGATAAGTCTGCAACGATTTTGATAGCACGCGCAGTGCATGTGTTATTTATTCGTCATAATGTCATAGAAGTTTGACGTTTAATATAACACTTGCACTGCGTGTGCTATCAAAATCGTTGCAGACTTATCTTGGTCCGACTCTAACTAACAATTTTGCATTCAATTTAGCCTAATTTGCATAGATGGCATAGCCACTGACGTGTTTTTCGTCTTTTCGCATGTACGTAAAAAACATTGACACATTGAAACATTAGCACGTTGCAATCGTTAGTTGAATTGTTAATAAGATTTTTTCTACAGTCCATGCCTTTGGGTTGGGAAGGTGAATGTTTCAAATTACATACTGTTTTCTTAAATTATTCTTAGCGTTATTTGTTAGACCTGTTTTTATATTTTGGCTCATTATTTTGAATTATTAAATGTGATAAAATAGTGCAACTGTATAATCCAGTCATTTACAGAGAGATGCAAGATTTATCAAAGAATGTAATAATTTAGTACTAAAAATGCTCTTAAAAACCTCTGGACACAATAAGCATTAAATAAGCACTATATAAGGTTCTGACTTTAGTTTTGTGACTATGCAATGATACTTATTTATAAATGGAAAGCTGAATTAACGCCGCGTGATTCACAATATACAATAGCCTCTTAAAGCTACATACACGCCCAAGCTAATGAGTTCTCGATTCTTTGAAAATAAAATCTAACATTTGAACTCGATTCAAAGATAATCTCACAATTAAACAATACACAAAGACATTAAATTCAAATATCTTCACGTAACGTTACTACAAATGAATGACAATATATTGAGAAATTTTAGCCAATTCAAACAGTTTATTTAACAACCTAAGCGGAATAAAATATATAAAACTTTTTACTGAGATTGACCCTATGTGGCTAAAATGGTCGATATTGGATGCTATCGAATTGATACAAGAGATGACTTGATACAGTAAGTATAAAATATGCA
Source organism: Archips crataeganus (assembly GCA_947859365.1). Classification (NCBI taxonomy): domain Eukaryota; kingdom Metazoa; phylum Arthropoda; class Insecta; order Lepidoptera; family Tortricidae; genus Archips; species Archips crataeganus. Next base: position 5,816,098 of record OX402061.1, on the reverse strand, counting down.
AAAATATTCATATTTTCATCATGAGATTACATACGTCAAATAATACGATAGAACAACACAACAATAAAATATACAGGGAATACAGAACAATACAATAACACCACACCAGACACGATCGTTCGGTCAAATCTTATGTATTTCTGTCAAAGCCTGTAACTGGCAATCTAGTCACAACTAAACAAATATTTCCAAGCTTAGTTTTTCGTACAAATAAATATAAAAATATTAATTTGAAACAGGAAAGTGACCGCGCACATGGGTAAATTTAAAAGCGACCTTGTCAAACACTGGGCCTAAAGTGAGGAGGGCGTCAAAGAAACTTAATCGAATCAATCTGTAATCTGTCCACGATATTTAACGTTAATGAAATAGAATTGTCATTTATTTACAACTCAGAGTTGAAATCTCAGTCCACAGGTACTCAGGGGGTCTACTACGAAATTCGAAGTTCGTATTGTGCCATCTCTTTCGCGCTTCTGTATAATACTATTTGGCTGCGTTCAAACCAAACCGACTGTCGGCCGCCGAATGTGAGCAGGCTCACTGTGAGCCCCAGTGTGAACGTTATTTTATGTCGGCGACTACGCATAGCGTAATGGCGTATTGTCGGTTCGGTGTGAATGAAACAGTGAATATGTATGGAAATACAATAAACTGCGTAACGCGCGCTCACATTCGGCGGCCGACAGTCGGTTTGGTCTGAACGCAGCCTTAGCGTGAACGGGACGGCCCGATACTAAGTTCCAAAATCGAATTTCGTAGTTAAGGCCCAGATAACTACCGATACATAACACTAGAACCGCTAAGTCCCCTCCCTACCCCTCCCCTCCTCAAAATTTAAAGCATACGTTTTTTGTTTTGATAACCAATAGAGAAGGGGACTTGTGCCCGGGTTTTTTAGTCCGTGCAAGTCGGACACTTGTCTGGGCCCTCCATTCCCAGTTCGTCCGAAGGGATTTTTCCCGAGTACAAGTCACCCTTCCAATCCTTAAAGTAAAAACAGCAGACTTCGCGTCTTTGGCCCCTCTGGCGACAAAAAAAAACACTTGAACCGCAAAATGTCGCTTCTGTTTCCGTCACTTAAACCCCTTCTACACGGTCGGGACCAACCGCCGACCGTCGTGTCGCTCGCGTCGGCCGACAGCGTTCCATACGGTTGGGGCCGACCACGGACAATGCGCTCGCGACCAAGGCCGTTGACATCAACCAAATATCGGTCGGGTCAATCGATTTCTACACTGTCCATGTTTAAATCAACCCGACCAAGGACACGATGGTTGGCGGTTGGTCCCGACCGTGTAGAAGGCCTTTTACACTGATCTAGCACAAGCATACAGCCTAGGCCCATAGATTTAGAACAACTAGTTTTACTGGGACTTTGTACTGGGACGAACGAAACTAAAAAAAAAATTGTTGTGTGCGCGTGGGCAACAAAAACCGGCCGAGTGCGCGTCGGACTCACGCACCGAGTATTAGTTTGGCCTGTATCCTCTTAAGCAGAGGGTCCTTATTGGCTTAAACCCTCTGAGTTTTTCGGAATTCACACGCGAAATTTATTATTCAGAGCATAATACGTCTTTTTTATTGAGGCGAAGAAAAACATTGTGGGAAACACACACCTGCGAGGAAATTCAATGGTGTGTGTAGTTCCCAATCCGCCCTGGGGCAGCGTGGGAACGGCCAAACCACTTTCATTCTAAGAGGCATATGCTTTGCAGTGGGACGTATTATAAGCTGAGATTATGATGAAGCTCAAGCGGCCCTTGTTTTCTGGAATCGTCGTGGCTAGATTTGGAGCGCGTCGGGACCCCGAACGGTCGTGTGCAGTGCAGTGAGGTTCGTGGAGCGGCTAAACGGGTGCGTCACGCGGCAACAACCGCGCTCGCAACTGTTCGCGCTCGCGCGCCACGTCAGCTAATTCAGCCACGAGCGCGCGACACACGCGGTGCAAAACCGCATTTTGCTCCTGCAACGCGCGCACCGTCGGTTCCTCCCCCACCGAGCCTTCCCGCGAGGGCTTTCTGTACACTTCGAACGCGCCGTGCATTTTGGGAGCGTCGTCTCTCGAGTACGGGAAGCCGTCGGGGTCGATGTCGCGAGGCGCGAACGCCGGTTCGGGCTCGCTGCGCTGATTGGTGAAGCGGCGCGGGGCGTCGCTGGGGGGCGACATCCGTGGAGGAGGCTGGGGGGGAGGCGCGGGCGCACCCTTCAGCCGGTTGAGGTCGAGCGAGGACGAGCGCGCGTGCTGGCGGAGCGGCCGCGGCGGCGGGGGCGGCGGGGCGTCCTTCCTCGGCAGGAGCGCGACCGGCGCCTCGTCTTTCAAATCAAATTATTAATTTATTTGGGCGTATGATCGATCGATGGATACCGGTCGATTAACGATTGGTCGACAGCCGATCGGTTGTTGCGGTAGGTTTTGGTGTAGTAGAAACTGTCGACAGACGTCGACCAATCCTTGCTACTATCGATCGACGATCAAAAAAAGATCATGCAAGCTGCATTACGTTGCGACGGTCGATTGACAATTTGAAACTAGTTCGCTTTACGGCCCCGCAATGTAAAGCAACTTGCACGGTTTCTCTTGCATGTGTAAACTGGGCTTTATTATGAATCACGGTAGGTACCAGTATTAATCGAAAGACTCAACATGCAAATATTGAATGTAAAAAGGTCAATAAAACGATTAAATAAAAGATGAAAATTTCAAATCGTCACAGTTGAATAAGAATATCGATTTGAGATAATATATTTTACGAGCTTTTATTTTACTTGCCATGTAAGTTGTCTTCAAATCTTTCAAATTGAATTCCACCCACTTCTACTGTTCAGATTAACTCGAAATTTGGTATGTATACGTAGACAGGATGACAATGCAAGCGCAGTCAGCAAAAAGTTCTGTATTAGTACAAAAAATACTTTTAAGAGATTTATTTTCCTACCTTTTCGTGGCGCAGCAGCGGGCGTATCGTCGTGGTCGCGCGCGGGCGGCGGCGGGAGTGCGCCGGCGCTTTTAGGAGGCTTCTTAGGCTGCGGCCGCTGAATGGACTTGATTTCTTGTGGACCATTGGGCTCGGTGCGTTTGGGGCTGGGCGGTTCGAACGCGTGCGCGAAGTCATCGCGGCGCGGCGACCGCCGCTCGCCGTCCGGCACCGCATCCGGCGTCACCCGCAACGCCACCGGATGGAATATCTTCGGATCGCGCTCGAGCGCCGACTTATGGAAATCGAAGTTCACCGGTTTGGGGCCGGGACTGGAGACGCTAGAAGTCGGCGAGTCGACGAACTTGGTCCACTCCTTGTTGTTGAGTTGCGCGTCGGGTTTCGGCGGGGAGAGGGAGGGGTGTTCTTCCGTTTTCGGTTTGGGTTCGTAAGGGTCGGGGTCGGGTTTGGGCGCGAAGTTGAAGTCGGCGGAGGTTCCGGAGCCGAACATGTCTGCGGCGAGGTCTCTGAGGTCGGTGGGGGGCGCGGCGCGCGCGAGCGCGGCCGGCAGCTCCCGCGGCACGGGCGCTCCGCTCCGCCGGAGCACTATCAAATGCATGGCGATGCTGAACTCCTCTAGAGACAGCATCCCGTCCTTGTTGAGGTCGGCTAGCTGCCATATCTTGCGGAGGTCTGCCATTGACAGTCGGGATTTTTCGAAGAACAGTCTGGAAAGATACAAAGATATGTCAGTCGTCATAAGCCTGTGCCTGAACCTTTACAGTATAGCATCCATTCAAACTTCCGCTTTTATAATACTGGTGTAGATTGGGTCATTCATGATGACGCGTGTCGTGGTTCTTATTGCGATATTATTAACGTCTATTTTGACAAATTCACGCGTCTTCGTCAATGGCACTAACTACAAGATTACGTATTGTACTATCTAGTTTCTAGTGTATTTTGTAGGACAAGTTTTCTACTATTTATTAAATTCTTTATTGTGTCACGTACTTGCATTGTATTCGACTAAGGAAACTAGGTCTATTTGTTACTCTTTGTGTAATGGTTATTTTTGTACCTATAATGACTGTTTGTTTCTTAAATAAATAATCCTTACTTCTTTCTTCTCTTCTGTATATACACCGTGAAATTTTAGTGGTTGTTTTCCCGAAACGAGGTGATTTAGTTTCGATTGTACAATCGATTTATAATTACTATTTTGACTAGAGTCAAAAATCAAATTGTGAAAAACGAATGTCGAAAATGACCGCAAACCAATAGTAACGCTTCGATGGTACAAGTAGCGTACGATCGTACGATAGTTTAGGTACCAACGAATCGTTACTATTGGTTTGCGGTCATTTTCGGCTTTAGTTTTTCACAATTGGATTTTTGACTCTAGTCAAAATAGTAATTATAAATCGATTGTACAATCGATACTAAATCACCTCGTTTCGGGAAAACAACCACTAAAATTTCACGGTGTATAAAAGGCAACAGTTACTGACTGATCTATCAACGCACAGCCTAAACTACTGAACCGATTGTGCTGAAATTTGGCATATCGTTAGTTATCATGACCTAGGCATCCGCTAAGAAAGGATTTTTAGAAAATACCACAGGATAGGAAATAAATGGGATTTATGTTTTCACTTCAAAGTCTCGCAACTATAAGGCCCTACGCACATGGAGCTACCCAAAGAGAACTAGTTACGAACTTATTAATATTACTAATTAATAATTTAAGTTCGTAACTAGTTCACTAACTCCATGTGCGAAGGGCCTAATTATCAAATAGAAACTTCAAATTTGGCATGCAAGTAGGTGATTATAATATAACAGTAAAAACTTATTTTAGGATTTTGGAAAATCCCACGGGTTAAGGAAAGAACGGGATTTATATACTCAATTCAATGGGACCCTATTTCTCAATAACAATTCTTTAGGATCATAGAGGTCCGGTAAAAAGGGATTTTTGGAATTTCCCACGGCATAGTTTGGGAGTTGACCATATATATTATTTGTGCGCGGACGAAGTCGCGAGAAAAGCTAGTAATATTATAAATGCGAAAGTAGCTATGACTTTACTGTATAAAGGAACCAGCTGTTGCCCGCAACTCCGTCTGCAAAGAAGTCTTTTATAGCTATCTCGCGGGAGCGCGAGACCTGTGCAATTTTCCGGAACAAAAACTATCCTATGTCCTTCCCAGGATCTCTAACTACCTCCATACCAAATTTCATCTGAATCGGTTTATCTGTTTAAGCGTGAAGAGGTAACAGACAGACAGACACGCTTTCGATTTATAATATTAGTATCCAATCCCTAATATCTCCTTATTTAAAAAAAGTAAAGGGTACACTTTTTTTTTGAAAATGCCCATGATCATCATCTCGTCATCATTTCAGCCGAAAGACGTTCACTGCTTAAACATAGGCCTCCCCCAAGGTTCGCCAAATAGATCGGTCTTGCGTCATCTGCATCCAACGCGTTCCCGCAACCTTAACCAGGTCGTCGCTTCATCTTGTTGGAGGCCTACCTACACCTTGTCTTCCGGTCCGTGGACGCCACTCGAGAACTATTTTACCCCATCGGCTATCAGCTCTATGAGCGATGTTAACTTGAGCCTGGCAATTTTTCTAGCTATGTCGGTGACTTTAGTTCTCGCGCGGATTTCATCATTTCTAATGCGATCCCGCAGAGAAACTTTTTTTTTTTATATACAATATAGGCTTGCGTTTGACCACAATCACACCACACCTGATGGAAAGCGAAGATGAGGCCTTGTCTGGAGCTCGCTTGCCTAGTAAATGCTCATTCACCCTAGACTTGAAAGCGGCCAAATTGTAATGTTCAAGGAACACAGTCGCAGGCAGGGAATTCCACTCCTTAGCTTAGCTGTGCGGTTGACGAAGGAAGAGCAAAAACGCTTTGTGCAGATTTTGGGAATACTGACAAAGTAAGGGACTTTTGACAACTCCGAGCATTGGGGAAATAAAATAAATAAATATTATGGGACAATTTACACCAATCGTCCTAGTCCCAAAGTAAGCTAAGCAAAGCTTGTGTTATGGGTACTAGGCAACAGATAAACACACTTATACAGATAGATACATACTTAAATACATATTAAACACCTAAGACCAGAGAACAAACATTCGTATTCTTCATACAAATATCTGCCCCGACACGGGAATCGAACCCGGGACCTCAAGCTTCGTAGTCAGGTTCTCTAACCACTAGACCATCTGATCGTCTGGTGGGAAATGCCCAAGGATGAATTTAATAACTGTAACTGTTTGTTTTCATGTTTTACGTACAATAAAGAGTTTTACATACATACATACATACAATAACTGTCGAAGGTTGACCCCGACTGTACAAACTTTTCGAGGAATACTCTGTCTGACCTGGCGGTGTGTCCGGAGAGCAGGCCCCGCTCGGGCCGCAGCTGCGCGAACTGCGCCGCGTAGTGCTGCGCCTGCGCCTCGCTGATCGCCCACGCGGCCTCCGCGCCCTCCGCCTCGCCCTCGCCCTCCGTCTCGCCATCTTCCTCTGACGAGTGCCGGTCTGATGACTCTTCTTCCGTACCTGAACAGGTGTACAATACGTTTACTTTTAGTTTACCACTGACAGATGGCTTGCCTTCATTTCATTTCCAACTTTAACACCATACAAATAAAGTAGCTATTACAAAATCTGCAAACGTGGGTATAGTATAAATCTTCCCAGGTGAATTTTTCGCTTCGAGCCCTTTTATCTTTCAAAACAAACGGTATCATCATAGTATTAAGGTTCAAATTTAATGTAATGGCTCGAAGCGAAAAATTCACCTGGGAAGATTTATACTATAACAGTATTCTAAAATTGGCTTTATTCGTAGGTCGTTAAAGTTGAATATGAAATGAAGGCAAACCATCTGTCAGTGGTAAACTTTATGTAATTTTACTGTAAGGGCCTAAGCACACGACGTTTTTATAACGCGCCGTCGACGCGCGTTTGTATCGATACAAACGCGATACGCACGCGGGTTATTTAAAAAACGCCGTGTGGTAGGGGCCTTAAGGCTGTTCTAATGGAATGAAAAACACGCTGTAAACGCGCGTCGACGGCGCGTTAAAAAAACGCCGTGTGCTTAGGCCCTAAGAGCTCGGTTACACGCTAATTCTGGCTTCAGTTCAGTCTATCATTCTGGTTAGAATGACGAGCTAATGGGATGTTGACGCCATTATAAAATAATTCGATGACACGACTCCAGTAAAAAAAGGCTTTATTTCAGCCCCGAAATCCAGATTCATTTTTGATTAAGTGAAAAATTATGACTTTTTGTTGGTTTAAAACAAATAAATAGGTAGTTAGTTGATTGAGTTGGCGAACAAGTGAAGTCATAATTGCTATTGCCATTCAAACTCTATATGGGAAAATTGTGTTTTGACAGCTCACAAAAAGTACGTCAGTTGATTGGTGTCATCATCATCATCATCATCATTTCAGCCGAAAGAAGTCCACTGCTGAACATAGGCCTCCCCAAGGCTCGCCAAACAGATCGGTCCCGCGCCATCCGCATCCAACACGATCCCGCGACCCTAACCAAGTCGTCGCTCCATCTTGTTGGAAGACTTTTTTTTTTTTTTTTTTTGTGAGAGGGAGGCAATCGAGCAAGCGGGTCATCTCGTCATCTGATGGAAAATGATCACTACCGCCCTTAAATATCAACAACTCGAAGAGAGTCGCCAATCTGTTGCCTTTAAAGTAAGTATTAAGCCTACCTACACTGCGTCATCCGGTCCGTGGACGCCACTTGGGAACATTTTTGCCCCATGAACTGATGGTAGTGTCAACATACCTATTATCTTAACTGATGATTATTTACTAAGAAATAAATATTATTGATTTCATTCGCTTGAAAGGTAGTTTTATTACTTTGTTAGGTTAATAACAGTTTCCTTAAATATCAGTAAGCTCATAAAATTACCTTTTAAAATAAGAAAACTAAAACCTGTCTACTAATCTCGTACTAAATATATTTTACTTTTACAAGTTATTGATGTTATTTTACTCATTAGGTAACATACTTTTTACTAATCTTACTAATATTATAAGGTCTACGAGGTATTTTAAATAATATCTACTTTTTTAGGGTTCGTACCCAAAAAGTGCCTTGATACGACCTCACAGTGTAATAATAATAATAATTATTATTATTTATTTAAATAAGAACATAGGTTTTCACCACAGAAATAATAATAAAGAGGATAGAAATGCCTTAGTTCCTATTTTCTTCCGGAACTCGTGTCGCTACTTCATCCCCTCTACTTACTGTGTTAATGCACACATGCAAAAGACCGGAACCGTACTACGCAATCACGCACACAATTACTAAAATTTTTGCTTACAAACAATTATGAACCTTACACCTTAGAGATAGCATTGAATAACACTCAACGTAAGTCATACCCACATTTACACAACGGCGCCATTTATTGGCCGCGTCGGCATTATGTCTGTACTAGTCGTAACCTGTTTTTTTGTCCGTACCACGAACTTTTGTGCAAGACGGAAGGGTTATCAAAAATTACTTTACATTGCTGCATATAATTCAAAACGATCTGCGTTTTTATGGGCATGAGTAGCAATGGTATATGAAGTTCCGAGTTAATAACGTGTAAACCAATATTTCATAATGAAATATTTTCTCAAGTTGTATTTTGATATAAACCGCATTATTACATTAAATTAATACATACCAATGAAATGTAATCCCCTTATTAGTGTAATTACACAGTGTGGACGAGTTTCCGCAATTGCTAATGCTGCAAAACACCATTTTAAAGCACTTGTTGTCATACCCACGTTTCAAATAGCACTGAGCCACAAGTCGCGCGCTTGTGACCTACGAGTCACAAGCGCGGCGCCAAGATCACGCGTCTAAGGCACTTCTATCCTCTTTATTATTATTTCTGTGGTTTTCACAAATGAATTATCCATCAGACCCCAAACTAGGCTGGGCCTGTATCTTGGGTGTCTGCGAGAGTGATTTATAAAAAACAGTTACTCAATAATGAAAACAGCTGGGCGCCATCAGCCATAACACAAATACAAATAGTGTAATGCAACTTACACGATTTTTCCGGCTGATCTAAATGGGCATGGGCAGTCAACGTGATGTATAATTTATATTTATTTTACAAATAGATTATCATTCATTAGACATACTCGTATTTCTTCGGGATATCTATTAAAGGTTAGCTATCACAGTCTATATTGTATTGAAAATGTGTAATGTAATTAACCGTGACTCATTTACAATTTTACTGTCAGCAAGTATAACAATTCTATATAATCCTACTAAAGTTATACTTAAAAGCGAAAGTTTGTTAGATTTTTACGCTAAAATGGCTGGACAGATTTTGGTGAAATTTGTTATGGAGCTATGTAGATCTTGGGGATATACACATGGACTTAATCCCGATTTTCCCACAGGATTGAGATGGACGCATGTGAAATCCCGAAATTTGATTCGATAAGACTAAAGACATTAAATTTGCCAAATTTGGCATGGGCGCTCTCCGTGCAACGTAAATGTAAACCATATTGTATTTTTCAGGAATTTCCATAAGAATTATAAATCCCAGAATTTCAATTCAGCTCGAAATCAATGGTTTACCTGAGCGAAGGTGGAGGTAAAAGCTAGTAACCAATAAATCGTTATTTTATGGAACAACTGGTGTGTTCGCCATACAAATAATTTCTCACTAATCAAATTAGAGACTTGATCATAACCGAGCTTTAATAACAGCAGTTAGCGAACCAAACAAGCTCGATTCATGGGGGTCAATTCACACAATAAAATTAAACCAAGTGCCTCGAACTGTACAGGCCATAAAGCTTCATCAAAACAAAGCAATATTATAATCTATGGGTAAATCTTATTAATTGCTAGGTTAATTCAGTGTGTAGGAATATAGACTTAATGAGTCCCACATGTTGCAGTTTTATTGGCTGTAATATTAAACGGTTTTGTATGTTACTAGCTGTTGCCCGCGACTCCGTCCCTACGTCGAACTATACAATTTTCTGAGATAAAAACTATTCTATTTGCTTTCCAAGGTTTGCAAAATATCTTCATGTCTCCAATTAATAAATATTATTAATTACAGTTTTTGAATAATTTGCATTGTGTTTCATTTCAGATATGTTTATGCTTCTTATTGATGTAATATTCAAACTCACCCTGCACAATTTTAAATTGAAATATAACTAAATTTTTGGTCAAAGCAAGCAGCAGATCTAATTTCATCTAGAAGTTCTTTTAACCCTTTAAACTATTTGACAACCCTGTCAAGACATTCGATTTTAGACCGTAAATATTGCTAATTTAAATTGGCTTTGATTTCTGTTTGACGGCAAATATATTGCCGGTATTGATTTAAGGATTAAACTAATTTTGCTTTTATCGATGTTTTCATTGTAAAATTTTAACTGGTTCCGCGAGTTACAGGCGAATCCTACCATGGGGACCACTGGTTAATCTAGCTATGCATACTATTTTTCAAATAAACATATTTAATTTCTATAATTATTAATTTAATCTTCACTTTGGCTCAATAGACCTGCAATAGACTCAATGGTAACCAAAAGTACCCCATTAGCAGCAGGAAATAATGTATAATAATAATAATAACACTATATTTATAAAAAAATAGCTGGGTTAGCTGTAACTGAAACTGAAGACATGAAGTTCAACCAATGTCAATTTTAACGACATCCTATATGTATGAAAAGTAAAAGGAGTTTGTCAACAATGTGTTTTATCAATGATGTAGTTAAGCTATGTCAACTATTAGATAGTGCTATCAGTAATTACGTTAACTGGGACACAACTCGTTTTCATTATGAGTGGATTCTAATGAAAACTGGAAACATGATTTGAGATTGTTTATATTAGAAATTAGCTGTTGCCCGCGACTCGAATCCGTCCGCGAAGAATAGGGGTATAAAAATAGCCTACGACCTATTCTCAGACCAACGGTATACGGAGAAATTAAGAAAAAAGTTTAATAAAAATCGGTCAAGCCTGTGACACGAGATTTTTATGTCAGATACTAGCTGTTGCCCGCGACTCCGTCCGCGAAGAATGCGGGGGGGGGGCGACCTATTCTCAGACCTACCGAGTGTAGAGAAAAAAGTTTCATAAAAATCGGCCAAGCCGTTTCGGAGGAGTTCGGTAACAAACACCGTGACACGAGATTTTTATATATTAGATTACAGACTAGTTTTTGCCTGCAACTTCATTCACATAGAAATCAAATTTATGTGTAAATCTCTCATCTCAATGTTCATCTCTCTCTTTTTTTATTAAATAAAACAATAATCCATCATCATCAATATCAGTTAAGTAGTTATTATATTTTAGAAATTTTCTAATTTTCTTTGCATAGTAAACTTAAAAAAAGAGAATCAGTAGTCATTCCCAACTTATGAAAACAACTTACCTACTTAGAAAAAAACTTGCATCGCAAAATCGATAATCTACCGAAATTAACTTCACTCCATCGCTTTGAGGTTCCTTTTAAGTTTTTGTATAGATTTGAGATACAAGCTTTTTTCGAAGCAGTGACAATATTCATGCCAATACTATAAATGTGAAAGTATGTTTGTTTGTCCTTCTTTCACGTCGAAACTGAGCGACGGATTGCCGTGATTTTCTATGGACATAGTTGAAGGGCTGGAGAATGACATAGGCTACTTTTTACTATTGGAAAATACCTCATTCCCACAGGAAAACACGTTTTAATCTACTTCAGCTGGGGCGAAGCATCACGCATCAGTTAATAATAAATATTACAGGACTAAAATGTTTTTTAATTCAACAAATTTTGATTATTAAAGTTACCTAGTAGTCTGGTATGCTCCTCTCCTGTGTTGACCGGCCACACCCCTCTGCCGGTAGCGCTGTGTTCCCACACAGGGTGTACCCGCTCGGCCACGCTGTTGGTTGGTGTTGGGCTTTCGCTGGCTGTACTCCAAGGTGAACCAGTCTTCCCCCTCCGCTGAAAGCAATGACAACGATGTTAAGTTAGAACAACTGGGGACACTATACAGTGTGATGAAATATGAAAGCTTTTGTTATATATGAGCTGTGATCTTTTGCAATTAGATAAGTCTAACATTTTAACTACTAATATTATTCATTGCTTGTTACTCTTGTACATTAAAACAGCTAGGCAGATTTGATATTTAGATGGCTGGATTCAAGGAAGTTTAAATGGTTGTACCTTGTTTTGCCTAACAACTGTTTGCCTATTATCAGTTTGCCTAATTTTAGATAAACTAATATTACTTAACCTAATGTTTAATTTTACCTAATTTTAATTTTAGTGAAAGTCATTTTGCATACAACTTACTATACATAATTTTGTTTCATCTAATTTTAAATGACCTAATTTTCATTTTGTATAAACTTATTTCGTATAATGTTTGACTGACATAATTATATTTTGCCTAACGTACATGTTGCATAATTTTCATTTTGTATAAACTTATTTCGTATAATGTTTGACTGACATAATTATATTTTGCCTAACGTACATGTTGCATAGTTTCATTTTGTATAAACTTATTTCGTATACCGAATGTTTAATATTAACGTAGTTCATAACACTCAGTTTTCCAAAAATTTTAAGTAATAACTTCACTGTTGAAACTTTTTAACTTATCAAACAAATTAGATTTTCCGGGTGGTCAAAAAAAAACTAACACCAAAGACTAATGCGGGAGCTGCGCTGCGCTACGCTCCCGCATTAGCCTTTGAACCTAACCATACCGAGTCGCTTCCGCTCCGACAGGTCTTGCTCGCTCGCTTCGCTCGCTCGCTGGCTTCAATCACAAAGCAAGACTTATGCAAATGATGTTAGTTAAAACGTTATTCGGCTATAAGATGATTAGTTAAAATAATAATCGACAAAGTGAGTTTTCGATAAAATAATAGACAAAACAAGACATATGCAAATGATGTTAGTTAAAACGTTATTCGGCTATATGATGATTACTTAAAATAAGAATCGACAAAGTGAGTTTTCGATAAAATAATATTCGACAAAACAAGAGTTATGCAAATGATAATTTATTCAAAATGAAAATTCGACAAAATAAAAATTATATATGTATAATGATTAATGAAGTTATACAAATTGACTTTAGACAAACTATTCATTATAGTAAAAGTTGTTAGACAAAGTGAAATTAGGCAAAAAAAGTTTAGATAAGTCAAGGGAATACCATTTTAAATAGGCTACTCTACTATACAGTATGGTACGTAAGCATTAATTATCAACAGTGTGTTAATTTAGGTCATGTAAAATATATCTAATATATAAAAATCTCGTGACACGGTGTTTGTTATTAAACTCCTCCGAAACGGCTTGACCGATTTTTATGGAACTTTTCTCTCAATATTCGGTAGGTCTGAGAATAGGTCGTAGGCTAATTTTCGTACCCCCATTCACCGCGGACGGAGTCGCGGGCAACAGCTAGCCCAAAAAATTAAAAATCTCGTGTCACGGTGTTTGTTATCGAACTCCTCCGAAACTGCTTGACCGATTTTTATGAAACTTTTTTCTCTATACTCGGGTTTTTAATGGCGTCAACATCCCTATTATCACCGAATATCATCATTTATCAGTCAATTTTCAATATCATTATAATGTAGCCATTTACACAGCTACAGCAACTTTTATTCCAATATTCTCATGGGACAGAGTTGTATGCATGTAAAATCTTCAAATTTTAACTGCTATGTCTAGAGCTACATATATACATGAAATTTTGCATGACTGTTCTGCATACATTGTAAATGAAGAGTGAAGTGAAGATCACAATGTAATTATTGGGAAATAGTAACACCTAATAGTTCACATGTACAAAGCCAAGGGTAAAGACTAGTGCTTATTTGTTTTGTGTTGTTTTATTTATAAACAATTAAAACAAACATCTTATTGGTCCAAGGATGGACAAAGAAATACTTCAAAGCAGAAAAGTTACGTAAAACACAATTATTAGCTAACTAACGATCAATCACATCAAAGACAAGGTCTTCAAGACAATAAATCTATAGATGACTTGACTTGACTTGTATTTAGTATGAAATATATGACTTGACAAAGTTGTTGAATGGATGCTCGTTTTACGAGTCATTTAAAACTCTTTGTCCAGATGTTAGATCTTTTAACCGTAGCATGCTAGGGTTTCAAATTGCTATACAGCATCTATCCCTTTTGCATATACTTGCTTTGAAAAGGACATAATGCCTCACATTTTAAAAAAAAAGTTACTATATTCTGTTCAAAGGAGCAGTTGTTTAGTTTTAATAAATTTTGAATCCATAGTTTGTAGATCTGGAGTAACATTGGTAAAGTTAAAATGTTGTGTTAGGCATAAACATAAGTGACATTGATCTCCATATAGTTTTGTAAACAATGATGATAATGATGTGAGCAGCAACTGTACAACTAAATTAAACATAGTCCACAATAACAACTGCCAGGTAGGTATTCTCGAAAATATAATACTATAACAAAATTTTGCTTTGATTTACTTCTTACAAATAAAATATAAAAGCTAATGCCAATCTTGTTTTAAATGATGGAATAAACATTATTAATGCACTAAAAGGTACCCATCTTATCTTATTCATTTTATCACTAAATAGAACACCAACTACTACACATATTTCACCTAATCCCATGTTACCACACTGGGTCACAGTTTTAGGCAATGAAGTGTTAATTAAAGGTATTACAAAGTATTTATCTACCACTGAAACCGACGTTTATAAGTTGTAAATTTGTTGATGTAATGTGTTTAAAAGTAAAGTAATTTATTGAATCAGGCGTTACTTTGCGGAGGTCCATATTAATGAACTAAAACAATTTTTTTTATAATTAGGTACAACATTTAACCTTTTGACCGCCACGCATCGTTTTTGTTTGGAACAAAATTGATTCTTATGCAGATGCGGGTAGGTTTAATTTTGTATTACCGTACTGTCGTCTATAGCCGACGCTGGCGGTCAAAAGGTTAAATGTTTACATTGTTGATTGAACCAAATGTAAGGTTGCGGGTGAGCAAAGTAATTGTTTTAGTTCAGTAAAGTACAGGTCGAGTCACGAGAGCTGGCACGAATGGATTGAATGAAAGCAATGTCACTTTGACATTTTTATAGGAAAATGACTGACGCATGTCATTTTCATATTTGTGTGAATTGTATCAAATAGGTAACACATAGATACTTTCATTCACTCATTCGATCCATTTGTGCCAACTCTTGTGAATCAACCTGTACTATTTATCTTGTGATTTTGTGAAATGACAACGCATCAGAAAGGTTAGTGTAATTTTCAGTACTTACCCCATGAGAGTCAGACCTCTGTGACATTGTTTCAGACTCCATCTCAGAGTCTGTGCTAAGTGCCTCTGTGTTGTCATGAGACAGTGTCTGAGGCACATCACTGTCAGATAAGTTAGATGAAAGTCGTATAGGTTCATAAGCTCCAATATTACCAAAATTTCTATCTCTCTTGGGGATATGTTGTTCTTTAGGTGAATTAGATAATTGTATGAGGTCCGCGTTGGCTTCGGAATTGAGCGCCCACGTAAACCTCGGCAGGGGTAGGTCCTGAGGCGTGGATAACAGGTCTGGCTTTAATACCAAATTTGTTTGATGAGCTGCTATTAATTTTAAAGCTGAATAAAACTGTTTCCTGTTCATATGATTCAGCGACGCCGAGTTACTAGGAGCCACGCTTATATCCATGATCTGTAACATATAATTAGTGTGCATAGTACCTCTTTCACAATTATTCTATTATCATCCCAAATGCCTGAAGTACCGCATATATTACCTGTTTGAGGACGTCGTTGGATACATTTGATGATCTAAATAGTTCCGTTGCTTTTAAAATTGGTATTTTACCATTGGATTCTTCGTCACAACATAAAAACAAATCACCGAAATATCTCATTTCGGTTTCTGTCAAATTGAGATCCTCCATTATATCAAAAACAACACTGTTAGCTAGCTTATACACAATATATTACGTTAACATTAAAATAGGCAGCAAAAATATCCATTATCTATTGATATACACCATATTTATCCTGGAAATAAAAGGATTTGAAACTCGTTCATCACACAAATTTACACGAAGCAGTCGAATTTGTCAGTGTAGTGACAGCTGCCCACCGACGACGTGCGGCCATCATAACTAGTGACGCGAAAAGGCAATTTACATTACCGTCAATACCGGTTTCTAGCTAGCGTCATGCGAAATAAAATAACAAAGCACCAAGTACAACCAACATAATAAATAAAATATTCAGATTCAAAAAATTACACCAAAAATGAAGTTGAAAATCTAAAAATGTGTAATTATAAACTATAAAGAAGATTGTGTCCAAATTTCAGATAAATTCAAATAACCAAATATTTTAACTTTTTGGAAACTGCAACAGCGCCATCTAATTGACATAATTGGAATAATTTTATTTTCTAATAAATGTAATATAATAAAATGAAACCCCCAGACGCAATTATTTTGAAAATAAAGTAAATGCCCATTATGCGTCTAAGATCCCTTCCGCAGGTAACAAAAGAGCTGATAACTTTGAAACGGCTGAACAAATTTTGATGAAACATGTCCAATACAAGAACCATCGCCAAGAAACCTGCTTTTAAGTAAAAATAACCGCATCCTAATCGGTTCACCCGTTTATATAAGAGCTATGATGCCACAGACAGACACACACACATAGCGGTTAAACTTATAACACCCCTCTTTTTGCGTCGGGGGTTAAAAATAGTACTTATCATCCTCGGGTGGGAATGTCCTCCTAAACCGTTGATATATCTTGTGGTTGAGACGATATACTTACATTAGCCCTGTTTTTTGCAGATAGTAGATATTATATATATATACATATATTCTATTAAATATACTGAAAGCCGTTGATTACTTACTACACTACTTAGTGTCAGTGTTAAATGCTCGAAAAGTACCTTAACATTCTTAATATTCGTTTTGAACGGAAACGAAAGTAACGTAACCTAATAGAAACTTTGTTCTCAAATGTGGATCGCTCTTAAGCGATAAGGCCGCCTATTGCTTACCGTGTAACTTACTCTCTGTGTACTTGTTTTCTGTATTGCTTACTATTCCTGGTGTACAATAAAGAGTCATTGTATTGTATTGTATTGTGGATGCGCAAAGAAAATATTAGGTAACACAAAGGTATTACGTACATGAACATATGGCTATTTAAACAGTCTGGCAGACTGGAAATTATTAAAAGATCAATTGAAACCAATCAGTACTATCTACTCTCGTATATCTTAATATCATAATAAAATCAGTCCAATCTGTGCTAAATAACTGATAAGTAAATAAAATTCGTCTGCACATACATACTTAATGAGTAATTTATTAATATTAGTGTATATTAAACTACAGATAACCGAAGATAAAATGGTCGAAGACGATTACAGTGGTGGTCAAGATTGAGTCGAAAGTCATTGACCAGCAGGCGGATATAAGACATTATGAAGTATAATCGTAAGCTGTAAACGAAAATGGTACAGAATCAGGCCTAGCGTGAAAATGAAAAGGCCAAGGCTCAGCCACTGCTGGTGCATCCACCCAATGGTAGATGTGGCACTTAGCAGTCTGATGGTAGTCTGTTATGTATGTGGGTTGATTAAATTGACAAGACATGTGACAAAACTGTGGATAGGTACTCATTTATCAAAATTTATTATTTACTGCATGTTTATTTTATTTAGTACCTTTGAGTATTCAACTAGATGAATACTCAAAGTTTAGTACTTATTGTTCAAAGTCAGGGGGAAACAGTTAGTAAATTGGTAAATCACAAACCATTGTTATGATTATGAACTAATGTTCACGGCTAGCGGCTTCGCCTCCGTGGAACAATTTTGTTCAATGAGAATTTAAAAAAACTGTAAATTATAAAGGGAACCAATTTGATGAGTCAGTAAGCCAAGACTTTTTTTTTTTTTTTTTTTTCTGATTTTTGTCGAGGCTTTGAACACTCCAGGTGATCATGTCAGCCTCATGGGTGCTTACACAATTCCCTATTCAAGGGACCCATCAATAAAATGGTAAATGCCGATTGCTTTGTCTGACAACGGCTCAGATAGCCAACAATTCACCTGGCCATTGTGCATGGAACCCAAATCCCCAAGAACTCTTCTCCTCAAGTCCGAATTCCGGACACACTCCAACAACACATGGATCAAGTCATCACACTTCTGACAATCATCACATAGTGGTGATGATTTAATTTTCATCATATATAGAAACTTATTTGTAGGGATGTGTCCGGAACGAACTCTAAAAGCAGACACCAAAACTCTTCTAGCAAGGCCGGCTGAGTCAAACCAAGGCGTCCACCGGGGGCTATCATGGATAGTTCTGTACCAGATTCCTACACCCCTAGATATACCCTGCTCACCAAAATGGTATTCCCATTTCTGTAGGCTCCTTCTTTTAATTCTGGGAACCAATTCACTAGAAAGGGGTTCAGAATCTGTTACAGAACCATCCACTACAGCCGCCTTGGCAAGCTTGTCCACTACTTCATTCCCAGCCAACCCTACATGAGAAGGAATCCACTGTAATTTGACGACCCTGCCTCTAGAATTCATCTTGTGCATCACCTGAAGAGCTTCATAGGCAACAGGCATCCCTCTTTGTCCAGACACACACCGACTAAGGTGCTGGAGCGCGCTCCTTGAGTCCGACAATATTACGACTACTAAACTATCAGCTAGATTATTTGCGTAAGTTAAAGCTTCTTTAATAGCAACGAGTTCAGTTCGCATAACACACGCGTCATTATGCAGCTTCCACATGAGAGAAACTCCAGCCAAGACTTGCAATAATAAAAAGGTAAACTTTGTGTTTGTTTGCATGTAGAGGGTAATTATTGAAACTACTAAACTGATTTAATTGTTTTTTCACAAGCCAGATAACCATACTCATCTTTTTTATCCCAGTAAATTGCTAAATTCCAGTGAGACGCAAACTAAGTTGGGTACTAACCTTAGTTAAAGGAAATATTAAATAAAAATACAATTGTTAATCTATATTAATGTTTTCATTTCAAGTGTACTGATATTACAACATAAATATTCGTGTTGTATGCTTAAAACAAACAGATTAGATTACACATGCTTAAAAGCTACTCTCAAAGTAGCATAATAATTTAGGTTATAATATAACACTGCATTCATTTAAAACTTAACTTAAAATTGTTGATTAACAACATGTTAACATAGGTCTCTAAAAGCTAGTTTAATCCTTGGTCTGGATGTACTTGATGAGATCAATGACTCGGCTGGAGTAGCCATACTCGTTGTCGTACCAGCTGATCAGCTTGACAAAGTTGTCGTTGAGGGAGATGCCGGCGGCGGCGTCGAAGATGGAGGAGTGAGTGTCTCCGATGAAGTCAGAGGACACAACCTGGTCCTCGGTGTAGCCGAGCACACCCTTCAGGGGTCCCTCGGCAGCTTCCTTAACCTTCTGCTTGATAGCATCATAGCTGGCGGGCTTGGCCAGGCGGACGGTCAAGTCGACAACGGACACGTTGGCTACTGGAACACGGAAAGCCATACCAGTCAGCTTGCCATTGAGTGCGGGAATGACCTTACCGACAGCCTTTGCGGCTCCAGTGGAAGCGGGAATGATGTTCTGCTGCGCGCCACGGCCGTCGCGCCACAGCTTGCCGGAGGGACCGTCAACGGTCTTCTGGGTGGCAGTGGTGGCGTGGACGGTGGTCATGAGACCCTCAATGATTTCGAAGTTGTCGTGGATGACCTTGGCAAGAGGAGCGAGGCAGTTGGTGGTGCAAGACGCGTTGGAGATGACCTTGGCGGACGGGTCATATGCATCGAGGTTGACACCGACAACGAACATAGGCGCATCAGCGCTGGGGGCAGAGATGATGACCTTCTTGGCGCCACCCTCCAAGTGAGCGGAAGCAGCAGCGATGGTGGTGAAGACACCAGTGGACTCTACAACATATTCAGCACCAGCCTTACCCCAGGGGATGGCTTTGGGGTCTCGCTCTGAGAATACAGCAATTTTTTTGCCGTTGACTACAAGGTGACCTTCCTGTGCCTCGATGGTGCCCTTGAAGCGTCCGTGGGTGGAGTCGTATTTGAACAGGTAGACCATGTAGTCCAGGCCAATGAAGGGGTCGTTGATGGCGACCACCGACGCACCCTTCTCGATGGACGCGCGGAGCACCAAACGACCGATGCGGCCAAATCCGTTGATACCGATTTTCGACATATTTACTGCAAACAAGAGAAATATATTAATAACTTATATTATATGTCATGAAATACCTAAAAAAAACTAGGAGACTTGTGCCCAGTAGTGGGACATACAGTGATAATGATGATGAAATGTTTAATTAACACATTGAAATAGGTTTTTATTCTCTTACATGAGACTGTATTCAGATCCTTCAATTGACAGAATGAATCTATAGCTATCCTGCATGTCTAATTAACTGAATTAGATATCTAATAATAAATAACAAATAATATCTGATAATGCGTGATGAAACTTGATGTTTACTTAATGTATTTAAAGGTAGTATAAAAGTTTCATAATATCTTGATAGCAGACAGAGGTTAAAGAGTCAATGTAACTAAATCAAACAATAAACAGTCTTGAAATATTTAGTTTGATCGACCGTGACCTTGACCTTCCAAAATTATATTTTGTTCATTAAAATTACTAATAATAAACCTTTTATGATAAAAAAAAACAGTTCAAGCCGGTGTCAGTGTATCACTACCGGCACCTGGAGGACGAATAGAGGTCAAAGTCACAAGCGGCGAAGTTGCAAACAAGACAAACTCGCTATTAGTTAAATTAAACCCAATACTTGTAGGAAATTACAGACTACTTATTCAGTTCTTGAATGGTGACACACGTTTGTATGGAGATGGACACGTATTTAAATTGTAGCAATGTTACGGAATGATGATGTAAACGGGTAGTTGTTAACTGAAATTGAGAACAAAACGAGCGTATTTATTGAATATGTGATGTTATTATTTTGTTCCAACTATAGTAAAAGCAAATGGAAATATTTTAACACTTACCGGAATAAAGTTTCAGATGAAATAATTATACGACACTGAGCACGTACGCCGCTCACAAGATGGAGTTTAGAAATGTCAGACGAAGGACGTCGTCGGCGAGGAATTGTAGGCGGGGCGGATTCCAGAAGATCAATGAGTCACAGAGATGTAAATCTACAGACTGTGCAGTAGGTAGGTACTAAAAAATCACTGCGGCAATATAATTTATTATCGTGTCAGTGTAATAATTGAGAGTTTTATGTTGAATAGAAGTCGAATTTTTCTTGAGTTCATGAAAAACATGAAAAATCTTTGGATTTAAATCAAATTCGAATGAATTTGTCTTAGAAGTGGATTATTGTTGCGGGGATATTTAAACTCTCTGCACTTCAGTTTATCTTTCTTTTAAAGTCAGATTTTTCTTGAGCTCGTGAAAAATAAGAAAAATCCTATTGGATTGAAATCACATTGGACTGAATTTGCCCTGTAAGTGGACAATTGTAGTAGGGATTTTTAGACTTCTGCACTTTAGTTAATCTTTGAAAACTACAGATTGTCAGTGTAATTGAGTTTTTTTTTTATTCAAAATTGTTGATTATTTCTTAATAGAATTTCAAATTATTTTCTAGAAGTAAAATTATTATTTTAATAAATTATTACTTCTCTTTTCATGATACTATTGTTAATATAATTGATTTTGATGTTAATCGATAAATATCGGTTTTGTACATCCTCAGTGATTAAATGGTAATGGTAACACGTTCATTTGAAAGACACTATTACCATTTTATAACAGTGTTGTCATTCATCTGTCATATTTATGCTGCTCAATAAAAGCGGTATTTTTCAAAAATATGACGTCTGCTGTTCCGCACAATAATATTAAAGTTTTATATCGAAAAATATGTTAAATTATTTTGTGCAATACTATCAAGAATGGTTATCAACGTTGGAATAAACGGCTTTGGCCGCATTGGCAGAGTAATATTTAGAACTTGCTGTCAGCACCCTGATTTAGAAGTAAGAATCAATATGTGAAAAGATACATTTCTTAATAATGAATCAGCTTGTCACCACTGCTCTTACTTTACCTGCTCTAAGATGATTCATTTCGAGCCATTAAATATTCTAGTGATCTGTTTTTATAAAGAATAACTCGATCTATAGGCACAGTAGTTAGTGTTCCCTATGATGCCCCAGCTAAGTCGAGTCACAGCATCTTTCCTGTTCTAACTGAGCCATTGCTTCCGGTTTTACATTACAGGTAGCAGCAATCAATGACCCTGCTATAGAACTATCATATATCTGTTATTTGATCAAATTTGACTCCACACATGGAAAATACAATGGCAATATTTCATATGAGGGCAATGTAATCAAAATTAACGGTATGTTTATTTTTTAAATTCCAATAAGCGTAAGGACTTAGTCATATAAAATATTTTTTCATTGTGAGAGATTTAACTTGTAATTTGATGTGGTGTCTGTAGATCAAATCTTGCATAAATTTCACTCGGTTCCAGTGATGGACTTGACTTAATATTTTGCTATAAGTATCTATCTAGATTGGATGATAGCGCAGGTTCATCACAGTCTGCAAAAAAATCGTTTTCATTTAGAGTAGGTATTAATCACTCCCAAGTTTGACGCTTTTTATTCACCTGTGCCCCTTTAACATGGTTCAAGTACAGGAGAGCCCTTTAAAGGTCTCAACCTAACAGACAGAACAACAAAAAATACAATGCTGAGTAAAAGAATCTTTTGTGTCCGGAACCCTAAAAGACGTGTAGCGACTACTAGCGCCATCTAGTCATCACATAAGAAACTAATTTCTACAATCCTGCATCGCACTATCGAAGTTTCTCAACTCGGCTGCATAAATTAAGACTAACTATATTTGTTTCTCTAAAATAATTAATACTCAACCTTCTGGTAAATATAATCTCAGAATCCATCTTTGTAACCTAAATGACACAAACTGCAACTGCAATCAGATAAAAAGGTGTGTTCTACTAAGTACTTAGGTATTATTATTGATGAACGTCTCTGTTGGCACCCACACATAGACTATTTAAATAATAGAATACGTAAACTGGTCTGGTTGTTCAAAATTCTTAGACATGTTGCTTCGATAACCTTACTACACCAAATTTACATATCTCTGGCACAATCAATAATGACTTACTGTATCCCTGCCTGGGGTGGAGCTTCAAAGTCTAAATTTCTAGAGTTGGAGAGGGGACAGAGGTGCTTACTTAAAACTATGTTTTTTAAGCCTTATAGGTATCCCACCACTGATCTTTATAAAGAGTGTAATCTATTAAGTATGCGTAAACTGTATATTTCATCTATGATTCTTAAATTACACAAAACGCTACCTTACAAACCACCAAATCAAGTAAGTAGAAGGGCAGCAAAGGTTGCTCCTGTACCCCAAAACAAATCAGTTTTTGCTAGGAGGCAGTGTGATGTACAGTCTGCTTACTTATATAATAAAATAAACAATGAAATTCACATCTACAGCTTGCGATATAATGAATGTAAAGAATTACTCCACGCTTGGTTAAGAAAAATGGACTATACAGAAACTGAGGAACTGCTGTTTTTAGGCGCTTAGAAATATAGGTTATTGTAACAAATAAATATGTTGATGAGTATTGTTCAATGTAAATGTTGTATTAAGTAGTAGGTTTGGTTCCCTAGCTTGGGTATCCACTTTTCCATACTAACTGCGTGGAAGAGTGGCTGCTTGTGTTGCGGAACTGACTGTACCTATCAATAGTTAAATCTAATAATTTCGTGTACACTTAGCTAAATATCTATTTTCATTTACCATACTAAGACTCAATTACACACGCACACACACACACACACACACACACACACTTGCACACACGCTCACACATACGCACGCTTGCATGCACGCACACACACACGTACGCGCGCAGGGCGCGTGTTTTATGCTGGAATTTTAGGTTAAGTTAGGATTTTAACTTCAAATAACTACTATTTTTAGATTAGTGGTCTATTACAATGTGCTATTTTTGGAAGAGCGAGGCCTCCCAACACAGGTACTTATATACCTACTGGGAAGCCTCAACCTTTGTTTTTTTTTGTAACCACTGTGTTTTGTTGAAAAATAAATTATTGTTTATTGTTTATAAATACAACTTCTAACTTTCATCCATTGGACTTCGGTCCCCAGTCATAACATCTGCCTGGAGAGAGATCTCTCTATTGTAACTACCCCCAAAGACGTATGGTGAATTGTGCATACCTTAGTCAGTTCTTTCAGATCATTCAATCATGGTGTTTCATCAAAAAGCACCTAGCGACATCCCGTGGCAGAAGGCTGATGTCCAATACGTGATCGAAGCTTCTGGAATGTTCACGAATATGGAGAAAGCATCGGTAGGTTTGCATATTCTACGAATAGCGCTTTACAATAGAATACTAAACAATGACTCTTTATTGAACACCATATAAGGTAGGTAACAGAAAAACATGACATTGAGAAAGTTTGCAAGGTAAGCAATAGGTGGCCTTATCGCTTCATAGTGATCTCCTTTACGCAACTGTGCATGCACGTGGTGTACGAACTTCTATGAATGTACTTTAAACATGAAACTACCGTGAGACTCACTCATAGTGAAAATAAACGGATCACTCACTCGTTTTAAGACGTGAGTGATCCGTTTATTTTCACTATTCTATGAATGTAATTTTTGTAATACTTTAATTTGCAATAAACAGATATTTTTTTTTAAATATTGCAATAGTCGCTTAGAAACTAAAATCGTCGGGTATCGAAGATTTTCGTAGCCATCTGTACAAAGAGCCTTAGTTGCTGACACGATATGTACATGTTGATGAATATCAAACTCCAATATGTACGCAATAAATTACATGGAGATATGATCCTTATAATGAGCTCAATAAGGATCATATTTCCATGTCATATAATGTGGACATATTGGAGTTTGATATTTATCAACTCGTATGTCCTTATCAAAGATCATCATTAAGATCTACTGCTAGACAAATTAGAAAGCAGTCTTCAATCAAACTTCTTATTAGAATAATATGAAATAAACACCTAAACTAGAAATTAATTTCCTTTTTCTTTGACCCTAACTTTAGAGCGTAACCGACTTTCTCAAACTTGTAAGACTTTTTTCGTCTTCATGTTGCTAGGGGCACCTGGCTAGTGACGGCGTCATTCGCGTTCTGGTGACCGCGCCCAGTTCTGACGTGCCCATGCTCATCCTGGGTGTCAACCAGGACAGAATCAATCCAGGTGATTCGTCTGTTGTTCCCACAGAACTAAGAGCTCCCGCGCATTAGGCGGCCAGGTCGCGCGACCTGGCCGCGGTAGCTGCGATTTTATCTGCGGCCACGTAGCCAGCCAACTGGCCGCGTGTTGGTCGCGATGTTTCTGCTGGCCGCGCAGCCAATACGTGGTCGCTGGCCGCTGGTCGCCTAGCGCGCGCACTTGCATATGTCACGGAAGAATTAGTTGGCCGCAGCGACCTGGCCGCGCGACCTGGCGGGGGCTCTAACAGTTAATTATGATTATACATGTGCGCGTATTACTTATATATTATTTTCGTAGCCTAATGTACGAAGGGCCTTATAGTAAAGGTTCGGCCATACCGGTGCTTAAAATACGGACACGTTACGGAATCGCAGTGACGCATCGTAACCGTGCCGTTTTTATCACGTGCTCTCCACAACTCTGTCGGTGCGGAATCGCAGTGACGTGCCGTAAACGTCACGACTCTACTATGGAGAGCATGCGGTAAGGTCTGACGTTTGCGGCACTTCACTGCGATTCCGTACCGTCAACGTATTTCGAACAGCGGTGTGGAGGGCATGTGATAAAAAATGCGGATATGATGCGTCACTGCGATTCCGTAACGTCTCCGTAGGTAAGTACTTTAAACATCGGTTTGGCCGAACCTTTATACGGGAGCCTTGCGCTTTTAGCTCGCGAATTATTTATATTCCTGTTATTCACTATTACTGCGGTATAGATGTGAAGGTGGTATCTTGCACGTCGAGCACGCTGTACTGCCTCGCGCCTATCATAAAGCTACTTCAGGACGCGTTCGGCGTCGGCGAGGGATTCGTCACCAGCATACACGCCATGACGCCGTCGCTCAAGCCGCTCGACGGACTCTGCATACGCGGCAAGGTAATGCGTTTTGTTCTCCTGGCGAGCTCAAGTACAGTAGCACAGAATGAGTAATAGCAAGGATGATATTAGACTGGATTGGCAGTCGCTATAGTACGGATCGGCCGCGGTTTTTGTAGTTCGATTATTAAATCTAGATGGCGCTGAAATATAGCCAGAGGCTTTGAAGGCAAAACAATAAGACTACAGATGTTTCATATTACTACAAATGTATTAAATCGAACTACAAAAACCGCGGCCGATCCGTACTATGGCGACTGCCAATCCAGTCTATATCATCCTTGGTAACATCCTTGGTAGTACAAGTTGATCTGTATGTGTTTGTATTGTCGACCCGGAATGAATGAAATTAATGTTATCATCAACTCAGCTTATGCACGTCCCGCTGAAGGGCACATGCCTCCTGTCAGAGTGAGAAGCCTTGGACCGTAGTTCCCACGCGGGCTCAGTGCGGATTGGAAACTTCACATACATCATTGAATTTCTTCGAAACCGTGTGCAGGAATGTTTTCTTTGTTCGTAAAACCCGTGGAAAATTTCAAATGTAATTTCGCACATAAATTCTGGAAACCCAGAGATGGGACCGAGGCTCGTACCAAGGAGGTCAAACTAGGTCAAACTAGGTACTAGGATAAAGGACACCAGCGACTTTTATTACGACAATGATGTTCGAGCTGATAATTCAAACTTAACAATTTTTTTTTTAATTATCACGCCGTGCATTATTGTCGTTCGTTTCGGATCGAGAAATACGGGGTCCTACACTAACCGCACCTCAAGTTACAGTGTTAAATTGGAGTTTCGGATTAGGCCAAAAAAATCGAAATTAGAACCGAATCTGGTTCGTAGTCATAAGCCACCGGTCAAACCAGTAAGCTACCAAGGTTTTTCTAAAGTAGCCTGTATTGTAGCACTGGCGGGACCACCGCAGCATACACCAGAACATAATCCCGGCGGCGACGGGCGCGTGCAAAGCGCTGGGCAGAATCATCCCGGCCGTGCGAGACAAGCTGGCGGGGCTTGCCTTCCGCGTGCCCATCGTCAACGTGTCTGTACTCGATCTCTGCATCAGGTAATAGCCAAGTGACACTTGCTCGATTTGCCCCGTTTCATAATCATCATCATCATCATTTCAGCCGAAATGTTCACTGCCGAATTGGTTCGCCAAACAGATCGGTCCTGCGCCATCCGCGTCCAACGCCTTCCCGGAACCTTAACCAGGGCCCAATTGCATAAAAAAGTACAACTTATATTACAAGCGGAACTCCCTTTCTAGTTAATATAACTAGCGAGAGTTCCACTTGTAATATTAGTAATACTTTGTTATGTAATTGGGCCCAGGTCGTCTCTCCATCTTGATGGAGGCGTACCTACACCGCGTCTACTGGTTCGTGGACGCCATTCGATAACCTTTTATTGGTTCAGGCGTTACTTTACAGACGTCTTTAGTATACTTCAACATTTCTACTTTGCTTCTCTGCTACCAAGCAACAAAAACCAAGTAATTGAGAAGTAAAGCAAAAATATTGTAGTTAAACCTTATCATAGTGAATAATTTTATTTATCTATTCCGATGCTTATCTTAAATCTCGTAAAATATCACAATGACAAGGCTCTGTGGTCGTCTAAGTACGTCGAAGGCATAAATATCTATACAGCCATCGCTTCAAATACCTATATGCAAACACTAACCTTATGGTTAGTGGCATAATGTTGTATGTATAGATATTTATGACCTTGGCTGTACAAAATTGGTTGACTACACGAATTGTACAGTAGGTAGTCGACGTGTTGAGGTGTCATCTGTGTCTTCTTTTAATATTAGAAAAAAAATGTCTCACAGGTTAAATAAGAACACCACTATAAAGGAGATAGCAGAATGCATAGAAAAAGTAAAAGATCCAGCCTTGCAAGACATCATACAAGTGTCTAAAGAACAAGCTGTGTCTTCGGACTTCATCGGAGATAGTCACTCTTGCACTGTAGACATCGACTCAAGTCTACAACTAAGACCTAACTTCTTCAAACTCATTTGCTGGTATGAGAACGAGTTTTCGTACGCCTGCCGCGTCGTCGACACGATTTTGTACTCGGAGAGACAACACTCTTTAATGTCTACGCCTCTAACAAAAATGACGTACGTGAGACCCATATTTTGGAAGACAAATAGTGAGCAGACGGATAACAAGAAACAAGCAGCTGTAGATTCGATTTCGATTACCAAAAGTTCGCAAAGCCCTTGTGATTCTTGTGAAACCAGATCATTCACACGGCCAATCCTTAGACCTTTATCGCCATATGTTTCTGAAGCCAGTAATTTAAGAAAACGAAGCGTTATTTTCGATGACACAAATGCATTCAGGGCTTTCATTGACAAATTCGGCAAATCTAGCTCAGAAAAGACTACTTTACACGATAATAGTGAAATGATTAAACAGATTTATCATGAACGTGTTAAGGCGCAAGAACGTATAGACTCTGTTAAGCAAGAATTTTCTAGAATGGCTGAAACCACTGAAGACCTGTTAAGAAAACAGAGTTCTAAAAAATATGAATCGCTTTTGAAAAATAGTAATAGTAGTCCTTCAGAGGAAATGACAGAGGCGAAAAATTCAAACTCGCAACCTTTTGTGTTGAAGATAACAAGTCCCGCGAAAGAAATAACCACAAACGAAAATTTAAACAATGGTTCTCTTGAGATGGCCTCAAGTCCAGCAGAAGAAATAACGGATAAAAAAAATATTAACACCAACTCGTCTGGGATGGTAATCAAAAGTCCTCCAAAGGGGACGACTGGGAAAGAAAATTTAAACAATGGTTCACTTGAGATGGCCTTAAGTCCAGCAGAAGAAATAACGCATAAAAAAAATATTAACACCAATTCGTCTGGGATGGTAATCAAAAGTCCTCCAAAGGGGACGACTGGGAAAGAAAATTTAAACAATGGTTCACTTGAGATGGCCTTAAGTCCAGCAAAAGAAATAACGGCAAAAAAAAATATTAACACCAACTCGTCTGGGATGGTAATCAAAAGTCCTTCAAAGGGGACGACTGGGAAAGAAAATTTAAACAATCGTTTATCTAGATCAACAGTAAGGAGTTCTCTAAGAGGGGTAACAGAAGAAGGAAATTTAAAAAATCCCTCTTTTCGGTCTAAGACACCAAGTTTTTCCAAAGAAACAGCTAAGAAAGAAAATTCAAACACCGATTTATCTAAGAGAACAACAAAAAAATCTTCAAAAGCGATAACTGATATGGAAAATTTGGATGATAATTGTTCCAAGGGGGTAACTTTCAAAGAAAATTTAAAAGCACACTCATCTGGATTAGCAACAAAAAGTCTTTCAAAAAGTTTTACTGGAAAAGAAAAATTTAAAGTTCACTCTTCTGAGAAGAGGGTTAAAAGTCCTTCAAGGGGGATGAATGAGAAAGGATATCCCAATACATATTCATCTGGATTAGTAACAAAAAGTCCTTCTAGGGAGATAACTGAAAGAGGATACTCAAACGTTAATTTATGTACTCTACCAATGAGAAGACCGTCTAAAGTGACTGAAAAACCAATATCGAATCCTTATTTACCTTCTATAACAAGGAAATCTAAAGATATAACGGAAGACGAGAATGTACATAATTATTTAACTACTGATGCAAATAATAGCCCATCGACAGAAAAAACTGAAATAGAAGAAAAATCTACTAAAGACGATGTTGGAAAAGCATTTACAGGTAATGGTAGTGAAAATAACAATGAAATAAGTGGAGAAATGAGATCCACCAATATTTCTGCTATATCTAATAGTGAAACAGAGTCTCTGCATAATATATCTAACGAAAATTCTCACAAAGAATTGCCAAAGGTAGATATTAGTAATAAAGCTGGAAATTTAGTCGGTCTCAATGCGTTACGGAAAATATATCAAAACTGTGAAAAGAATAACATTCCTTTTAATTCTAAGAATACAGTTGTGAATAATAACATTTCGTGGGATAATATTCAAAAACCAAACCATACAAAGAACAAAACACAGGTCTCTGATACGGTTAACAACTTAGAAGAAAACTTAAGTAGTACTAGTAATGTAAATAGCAGTATTTTCGATGATAATGATGACGTTGATGAAAAGCACAATGATGAAGTGATTCACATTGTGAGTGAAAATCTGGAACGTATAATTACATCTACAAATTTAAATGTAAAGGTTGAAAATGCTGATGAATATCAAGAATTACTGAAACAATGTAGTACGTATGATGCTGAAACCGTAGACCGGGAAGGGGTTCAAGCATTAACAGACCATTTGATCAATAGAAGGCTATCCAAAATAGAAATTGTTGACGAGAAGCTGAAGCAACGAAACATTGTGCTAGTAGAACATGGAAACAAAAATACTAAATTCGAAAACAACACCAAGGAAAAGGATGATACGGTTCCTTCACATGAAGGCGACTATTGTGAAGATGCATATCAAAAGATCACTGGAAATCAAGAAGAAGAAGGAAGTAATTCTCATGATTCAATCAAGAATGTGTCTGAAATGACCTCACTTTGTGTCAGTCCAGTTAATACTGTGACCACAATAAGCAACAATGAGATATGCAGAAGTAAACAAGATATTTATGATAAGTTGGACAGTGTCAGTGTGTCGGGCTCGGAAAATTCGTTTCAAATGCTTGAGAAAAAATCCCAGATAATAAATATCACAGATTTGACTTATTCGCTAGACGATTTGGCTCGTTTGGATAAAATTTGTAGAATTATCGAAATATCCGACGAATTATCTGACAAGCTATTTGCACCTCTCGACGAGAGAAGCGAGGGCGAATGCAGCAAACATAAATGGTCATTCAACGACTTGTGTAAAAGAATAAAACTGGACGAATTTTGTAATAACGTGTTCGGCAAAACTTCTATGTAACTTGGTAATAGATAAAAAGAATATTTAGGTGTAAAATCGTCATGTTTATAAAATAAATTTATTGTACAACATAAGGCAGCAAGTGATTATCACTGAATATCGATATTCGATGACATTGTTCACAAAAATAAACTATGCGAATCGACTCTGGTATTATTACGCTTAGGGAATATCACAGAAAACTGTCGAGTATAAAACTGATCCTAAAAATAAACTTATCGTAAACAAGCAGGTACAAGTTTTGAGATCGATCGGTCTCAGCCGTAGCTATGGTAGACTATGTCTCTGTTGCGCAAGAGCTTCGCGTTGAGGCCAATGATGGTGCGTGGAAAGATGGCGTCTGCCATGTCGACGAAGTCTGCGATAACGACGTTGACGGGAGTGCGGCCGCTGTGGCCAATAGGCGGGCCTGGGGCAAACTCCGCCAGCTTCGGAAGTACCTCTTTAACCACCGGAGCGGCGCATTTCGCTCGGAGGCTTGACGTCCATCTGAAATTTTACATGTTTGCTGTTGGGCATCAAATAATTACGCTTTTTGAATTGGAAAGCTATTTCTATGCGGCGAAAGTCAGAACGTGGAGAACAAAGTCAAAGGGTCCAATGGCTTAAAAGTACTTAATTTATGAATAATAAAGTGGACGTTTACAAAATTTCCCTTTCTACAATTCAATTTTAGTAGTGGTAGAGCCATGTTGTAGCTAGCCGCTGCATCACGAATGGGCCGGCTCGTCCGGGGCAGTACCACCCTCTCACAGAACACCGGCGTGAAGCAGCAGTACTCCTGCTGCGTTTCGTACGGTCAGTGAGAGCGCCGGGGGCCCAATACCTCTCCCCCTCCTATTCCCTTTCCTTTTTCCTCTCCCTTTTAGGGCCGACAACGCACTGGCATCGCGTAAAGCGCTGCGGGTGTCTATGGACAGTGGTGATCACTTAACATCAGGTGACCCACTAGTTCGTTTGTCTGGCCTCTCTAACATAAAAAAAAAAAAAAAATTCTAAGACGCGATTTAGGTAAGAAACACCTTTTTTGTAGCCCTGAAATACAGATCACAGGCCGTATTGTCTAACGCGCGGGCGCTTGCCACAGCTTTCGCTATCGTTATCTGTCACTATCTTATACCGTTTGACAGAAATAAATAATGAATGCGAAAGCAAGCGTCCACGCGTTAAACAATACGGCCTCAGGTATGGTGGTTCTCTCTTGCCTTCCGCACCACAGAGCCCAAGTCCGTAGTTGGCAATAGAGAGCACTGCTGCCCATTCTTATATCAGGTCCGTTAAAAGCCTGTTACGACACCCACGAAAAGAGATGGGAGTCATCTCAGGTCACCGACAAACACCAACTAAAAGTTACATATCATCATTATCATCTTCATCATTATGTAGTATATTGCAGGGCACAGGCCTCCTCTCAAGATGAGAGGACTTGGGCTGTAGTTTCCACGCGGGCTCAGTGCGGATTGGGAACTTCACACACACCAATTTTTTTCAAGTGTGTATAGGTTTTTTCACGATGTTTTCGTTCACCGTAAAGCTTATGGTAAACTTAGCACATAAATAAAGCACAATAAAGCACATAAATTCCGAAAAACTGCTCGAGAGGCCATAGGTCAAACTACTAAACCGCCACGGCTTTTTACATACAGGGTTATTTGTAATTCACTAGCATCCTTTTAACCCTAAACTCCTACCACTTAAACAAATGTTTTTTGTTTTACGGCTTTTGTCATAACTTAATATTTTTGATGTAATAACGTTTTGAAAATTTGAGATTACCTCTTATTTTTACGATACTCTGTGTATTTGTATGGGAAAAAAAGTGCTTCATTTTAAAAAGTCGTAAAACAAAAAACATTTGTTTGAGTGATAGGAATTCAGAGTTAAGAGGATGTCAGTGAATTACAAATAACCCTGTATAACTTGACATAAAACACACCTTAGCACAATAAATGAAGATGTCGGCGTGAGTACGGCTTGATGGACAAAGCCAGTGCCGGGGTTTCGCTTGATGTTCTCCAGATATCTGATGAGGCCTTCTGTGCGGTCCTGCTGCGGCCACGGGGACGGCATCGTCTGTGGCTGCCAGAATTCGCTCGTTGCGAACACCGATTGGTTGCGGTATACTACGATGATCTAGAAAAAAAATCGGATTATTCGCGGGAACTAGCTATGGGGATTATTAGGTGTACCACTTACTACATT
This sequence comes from Archips crataeganus, assembly GCA_947859365.1. NCBI lineage: Eukaryota > Metazoa > Arthropoda > Insecta > Lepidoptera > Tortricidae > Archips > Archips crataeganus. The sequence goes on along the minus strand of OX402061.1, from coordinate 5,782,692 downwards.
TAAAACGGCTAATCGAATTAATTAATTTGGACTACTACATTGAAAATCTGATAGAAACCTTTACGCAAGCGGAAGCGTGAACTATACTCACGTCACGGACAAAAAATTTGGCCCAAATTAGAAAATTAAATTTTTGTTTTTTTTTTTTCTGTAAGCAATAGTTTTAGATAGTCTATGTTCAAGAGGTACAGTCAAGGAAACTGAATTGCGTACCAGGATGGAACCTTTTTGTTGCAAATGTCATGTTGATATTCCCTACATCTGCTAAAGAAATCATCATGAAATTGGTTGTGAAAAGGTTCCACCCTGGTACAGTCCGCAACAAGAAAATTAATACACTCAAAGTACCAAAAATATGCATCCACGACTCTATTACCAGGGCATAAAGGCGTATATACATATTTTTGGTACTTTAAGTATATTCATATTTTTGTTGCTGACTGTACGCGATTCAGTTTCCTTGACTGTATTATTTTATTAACATGAGATAAACATTAAATTTATGACAAGGAAAATAAGGTAGAGGGCATAACATAGATGCGCGCTTTATCACTGCTTAATGTGATTATAACAGACTGAAGTGTACGATGTATGGGAAAGATTCGTCGCTAACTTCTAGACCAGTGATGGTGTAGGGGTAAGCACGCAGCACGGAACGCTGAAGACCTGGGTTCGATTCCCAGCATTGGTCTTTTTTCTGGGGTTTTTTCTGTGCATCTATATTTCAGTTTGTATTTAGTTTGAAATATATGGTTTCACGGGATGACCGTAAAAGTAATAAAAAAAAAAATGAAGTTGAAAAATAAAAAATAAATAGAAAAAGATACTTCATAGTTAACTTGACAAGGAAAATGTAGGCCATAGTTTCAGAAACCCTCCTATTATATTCCTCAATTAATGATTATCAAATAAAAAAAAGTGTGTATATACTAGGGGCGTTCAATAAAAAGTGAGAATGAGTATGTTATAAACAACTTTTACTAAATGTCATTTTATTTTTCGACATAGTCACCTTTTAGCATAATACACTTAGTATATCTTTTTTCTAAACTTAAAATTCCATTTTTAAAAAAGGTCTCATCTTGAGTACTTAAAAAATCTTGTACTGCAGCGACTACCGCGTCGTCGTCTTCAAATTTCTGGCCTCTCAGGTATTGTTTCAATCTCGGAAATAGGTAGAAATCACTGGAAGCGAGATCTGGTGAATACGGAGGATGCTTAAGGATATCGAACCCAGCATCACGAATTGCAGCCATTGCAACGGCGGACTTGTGTGCCGGGGCATTGTCCTGGTGGAACAGCACAACTTTCGAGAGTTTACCTCGCCGTTTTTCGCGGATCTCATTGCGCAATGTTGCTATTTGTTTGGCGTATAAAGTGCCCGTAATAGTGACTCCATGCTCGAGATACTCAATCATTAATACCCCTTTACCATCCCAAAAAACAGAGCCCATGACCTTACCGGCAGATGGGCTCACCTTGAATTTCTTCGGAGTTGGAGATGATGGCCTTTTCCATGTCATAGACTGCAGTTTCGTTTCAGGGTCGTAATGATGGAGCTATGTTTCGTCCGTTGTTATAAATCGCGCCAAAAAAAGTTCCCGGTCTTGCTGCATCAGGTTCAAAGCTTCTTGACAAATCTGTAGTCTAGTTTGTTTTTGCGTGTCAGTAAGCATTCTTGGTACCCAACGCGCAGATACCTTTTTCATACCCAAGCGTTCATGTAAAATATTATGCACGCTCCCCGTTGAAATCTTTACATTTTCAGCAAAAAAACGAACTGTGACACGACGATCCGCCAAAACTGAGTTTTCGACTTTTTTCACAATTTCTTCAGTTACTGCTGTAGTAGGGCGTCCGGAGCGGGGGTCGTCCGTTGTCGATGTTCTTCCACGTCTAAATTCGGCGCACCAACGTGCGACTGTCGAATACGGAGGAGCATTAGACCCTAAAGTGTCCCGCAAATCCAAATTGACTTGGTCCGTAGAAAAATTTTTCAAATACAAGTATTTGATAACGGCGCGCAGTTCAATTTTCTCCATTTTCGCTAACGTACTCAATAGCATTGCAAAGAAATTACCGTATATTTTTTTAAACAAAAGACAGTTAGTTTTTTTTTCATAGCAATCAGCTAGATAGATTAGCTTTACCGGCCAGTATTTAATTTCGTAATATTAAAAGAGTTTGCATCTCATTCTCACTTTATATTGAACGCCCCTCGTAAGTGTGTAATACAGTCCCCGACACTGAACGAACCAGCTGCTCATTTTTTTTGTACCGCGCCTGTAGCAATGAAGCCTCTTATCACATTTTGATAAAGTTAACGAAGTGGGCAGATGAGTGTTAGTATGTGACTGACCTGTTGACGCAACCTGTTGAGCGAGTTTAGTGTGACACTGCGCAGATCCAGCTGCCTCGGGACAAGTTTGGCGCCAAACAGATTCAGCAAGTACCGCATTAGACGCTGGTGGTCCCCCGGCGTGAAGTTATAGAAGTGCTGGCAGTCGAGGATCACTACCTGTAATATAAAAAAAACTTTTCGTAGTACCAAACAATAAAAAATAAAGTTTTTTAAGAATAGAGTAATTCAGTGCAGCGCAGAGCCCCTAGCTAGGCACATTGGTAACGCTCTCATGGTCGGGGCCTAAAAAACAAGCAACAAAGCAACTCTACGACGGTGTTTGACGCTTTATATTATAGTCTGTTCCCGATTGACGGACTATCACCATGAGTCTTCGGAATCAACGCCCCACCGAATCCAACACGGCAAACTGATACTTGGCGGAACTGTCCCAAAGGTGGGAGCAGTATGCCATAAACGATATAAGTAACCTGAGCTTTGTAAAGAGTAAAAAATTTGTATTGGCGTTATATCGTTTTATTACAGAGTTCCTATGCCCACCTTCCAGCTCCCTCCATGTCTTAATAATATTAAATTACATCAATCGGTAATAGAAAAGTGGGTCAATGAAAGAAGTTTTTGCTTAATAATTGTAATAGGCTATTATTTAATCAAATCAATTGTTTGGAAATCATTTAAAATCTTAACAATTCACTGTTTTTTGATTGTATCCATTTGTATACACGCAATCACTTAACTGGATATCAGATTTGAACTTCCTAGGACATCTGGAAGTGGGTTATAGGTTTTTGATCAGTCAGTGAGTCAGTGGAAAAATGGCAATATTTAGAAGTTTGTATCTCAAAAACAGTTTTAGCTGTAATTATGAAATTGGGGGTTCTATACTCTGTCTATTTAAGAGAGTTAGTACTAGAAAACAGAGAATGCACGTAATTGGTCAGCGATAAGGACGATGCACCGGCACAAGATAGGTTTACATGCCTGTCAAAATTTAGTCAACATCTGTCTCTCGTACGGTGCGGACGCTTTCAAGTGCTTATCTTTGGTTACTAATTTTTGTTAAAATGTAGGCAATTAAAATGCAAATACTCTTTACTGTTATTACAGTAAAATTACATAAAGTTTACTACTGACAGATAGTTTGCCTTCATTTCATATTCAACTTTAACTACCTACAAATAAAGCCAATTTTAGAATACTGTTACCCACGTTTGCAGATTTTGTAATAACTAATTTATTTGTATGGTGTTAAAGTTGGAAATGAAATGAAGGCAAGCAATCTGTCAGTGGTAAACTAAAAGTAAACGTATTATTGTAAGTAGAACTTATTTAATTCTGTCAAAGGTTTACGTCAATAAGTTTGAAGCTTCTGGTTCCCTGTCTCGTTTAGCTTTTGTTACTTGAGAAAAATCAATGTCAGACGGTACGAGAGACAGATGAAAAAATTCCAACAAACGGCATGGAAGCCGAGCCCGTCATCGACGTCCGATTGTTGACACCCACTGACAGTTTCTTGTCCCTTTCATTTGCATACAAAAGTGCAACAGAGAGAACGCTTTGCTAACTCTGTTAAATAGACAGGGTATAGTTATTATGGTATCTATGTATAAATTAACCAAATCTGGTGTGTTTGTGTATACACCTCAAGATTTTGAGGTATGAAAGGGTCAAAAGTGGCTCCAAATGGTTCATGTATTATTATTTTTATACACGGCGCTGTTTCGCCGTTCCTTTTGCTTGAACTTGTCTTGACACGCTGCGGCGTGTCTAGATAAAGTTTTACCTCTCCAGGGTGTGTGTCCACGAACTGCTTGACTTGCTCCAGGGCCGTAGATATCTCTCCAGCATATAGGCCGTGGGTGAAGTAGAATTGATCGGAGTTGGTCTTGGTGGTCAGCCTTAAGTCGAAATACCTGTAATTTTTTCGAAAACAAAATTAACAACTGCCGCTTTCTGAGACGTCAAAGGTATAAGTAGTATTAAGAATATAATGTAAGGAACAAGTCTTGGTCTAACTACAGAAGGTACTAACCGCCCATTGTAGGTAGATTAGTGTGACTATTTTCTAATGAATAATTAATAAGGGGATTCATAAACGCTCATTAGGCAGTTACACATTTGCCTTCGCCAAAAACAAACGGGACATAAATTTAATTTTGCTACATTACGTTTGGAACTTTTATGTATAAGGTAAGCTAGCTTAAGAACATTAAAACTATCATGAGACGCCAGATAAGCCGGAACGGTGGCGCGTTGTGCGCGTTTGGCAGAAGCGGCGTGTGCTCCGAGATGAAGGGCTACGGATTAGTCCGAAACATGTCGAGTTAAACTCGTTTATGAACGTGAGTGATCCGTATTTTTTTACTATAAGGTAAGCTACCAGTCATCATCATTGTTCAAACTATTAATTGATTTTAAAATCAATCACACTATGTGGAATATTTATATACAAACATATCTACCTATATCCTTAAAAGCCTATATCTGACAGATTTTTCGACATTTTTAAAAGCTAAATTGAATTAAGGTATCGTGGCTTTGACTCTAACTTAGGCCATGTCACACTGAATGCGCTTTGCGCTCAGCGGTTCAGTTCGAACGCAGCCTATCCCAATATACTTATGTATGGTGTTCAATTCACACAGGGTGTAGGCTACATCTTAGTTAATCGAACCACAGCATGCAGAATGCATTTAACCCTTAATAAAGCCCCATTTATTGGAGCAAGCATACTAGCATAGAATCAAAAGCAGCTATCGAATACATACCTGATAAAGTATATTTTTAAAGCCAGTCGTATTTTCAATAATTACAATGGACATTGTGACGTATTTTAAACGGAATAAGGTTGAATTTCCAAAGCAATGCATGTGGTCGGTAAAATCGCCTCTACCTTTTTAAGTGTTAATCTTACAAGTCCTTCAACCTTTTACTACAATATCTGTTTGAGGTATTTTTATAAATATCCTGTATAATAATTATAAACTGTTAATTGTGTATTATTACCACTAGGTATGTTAAAGGACATTTTAAAATGCATGACTTTAATATATGCAACTATCTGCCAGCTATTATGTTTGCAATGATTATAATATGTACAGCTTTTGCATGTCATAATAATGAAGTAGCGTAGAGTTATGTAGGTATTTTGTTTAATACCACTAAACGCAATGTCAAGGCTTGTTGTATATTTCTTATGCAGTAATTTGTTCAGAGTTATTTTATGAAATTCTCATTTTAAAGAATTTTCTTTCTCTGCATTTATAAATGTATTGCTAATAATTCAAATTTTTATGATGCAATTTATTTAATAATTTATTAAATTAAAAAAAAACGGAAATTATATTTTTGTATATGCTATTTTTCTGGTTCATCATCATCATCATCATCCCAGCCTATGTACGCCCCACTGCAGGGCACAGGCCTCCTCTCAGAATAAGACTGCTTGGGCCGTAGTTCCCACGCGAGCCCAACACGCGGGCTGGGTAGGTTCTTTGTCTGGTTAAAATGTACAAATTGAAGTCAAAGCAATATGAATTTGTGATAGATTTTATTTGTTACATGAATGTTGTACCTAATGCCAATGAGAAGTTGCTGCATGGTATCTAGGGCCTGCGTTATGGTCCAGCGTAAGATCGTACCTCGGAACAGAGGGTACAGTCTGTGCATGATTGGCTCTGCATCGGGGGCCAGCCCGCTTGATCGATTGATGCCATAAGTCATTGAATCATGACTTCCTAGAAATTAGCAATAGCAATATTAGTTAACATGTTTAACACTATATTACTTACAATACTACTTACAGTCAAAACCATTTAGCACAACTTTACAGACGACCGGACAACCTAGTGGTTAGAGAACCTGACTACGAAGATTGAGGTCCCAGGTTCAATCCCCGGTCGGGCAGATATTTGTGTGAAAAGAATAAAATTAAAAGAAAAAATAAAACTTTTTAAAAACAAGCGTTTATTAAGTAGATGATAATAAAAAGAATTAAAAAGCAGAAAATAATTGAATTCTGATAAAAAATAGATTGTGCATTAAATTTTTGCGTTTTTATCACAGTCCTAATTTTTTCAATAAAAGCTTGTTACACCTTCATTATTTCTCTTGACGTCAAAATGTAACACGCTTTTATTGAAAAAAATGGGAAAAATCTGGGAAAATCAAAGAAAATGCTCCATCTGAGACAGTGCACTTTTTGGAAAAGTTTACCCACTTTTTGAGGTAGTACACCCCATGTGTTGTTAGTGTGTCCGGAATTCAGACTTGAGAAGAAAGAGTTCTTGGGGGTTTGGGTTCTATGCACAATGGCCAGGTCAATTGTTGGCTAACTGAGCCATTATCAGACAAAGCAATCAGCATATACCATGTTATTGATATGTCCCTTGAATAGGGAATTGAGTAAGCACCAATGACGCTGACATGATCACCTGGAGTGCTCAAAGCCTTGACAAAAATAAAAAAAAATAGAGGTTCACTTTCTGAGCAAGTGATAATTCTAAAGTGCACATTTCGAGAAAATGTGTTTTACAAGACTACGTCTTCTAGACATATCAGCAGTTAAGAGTTTGGGATTATACATGGATCCCTTGGGAATATCGTCATGAAAAGTAGCTTATGTGTTATTCGAGACTTCCAGCTACATACTAGATATCATTCAAAAATTTAGCAATTTTAGCATGAAGAAATAACAAACACACACACATCAAAAAAAATCAAGAAAAAAAAATCAAAAAAGTTTATTTGGTTTTAACAAGATTGAGGTTCCTAGTAAAACAAGGTTGGGACCTTCCATTAAGCAAATAAATGCTTTTATCGGAAAGTCCCACACACACACACACATACTCATAAACATTTGCTTTTATAATATTAGTAGGATGACAGTCATTCTATTCAATACTGTTTACAATCTCATATAGGTAACAAAGTCCACAAAAATGCAAATTGTGTAATGGTAAATTGCTTTAAACAGTTTTGCTGGAAATGGTTTTAATTGTAGGTATATACTTATATACATTTAGTACTACATTTTTTAACTAAGTAATACTGAAAATACCAAAGTGATTTTACCATTATTAACTTGTGTTCAATATTCTGATTTATCCTTTTGTAGGTATAGTAACTTTCTAAACATTTTGCAATTGACAAACTATACAATACTTATCTTTCTTTAACTGTTGTTAATTAGTGATAAATTGGTTAATGCAGGAATATACAGTTTTCAACATATATTCAGGTCAAAACTGGAACATTAACTATAATTATTATGTTACTTAATCAAACCCAAATAACTAGCTATAAGTTACTAACCCAAGTAACTAGTTATGTTACTTTTAATGACATAATTTAAAAAAGTAAATAGGAATATATACCTGGTATTGCGAGATATATAAATGGCATATCTTTAAGCTGCTCTGGAAGATCTTTCATCCAGGACTCCAAATTCAATTCCAGTGCTTCACTCATTATGATGACTGAAAAAATCAAAGAATCTTCTTCAAACACTCAAGTTACATGACATTTGTCTTTGTTACAAATATTTCGAAGACTCAGCAGTGATTAAATAAAATCTCCAAGCTCGAGGTTAAAGTATGTACCCTAGCAGATCACGTCATCCTAATTATGGAATAAAGACCTCGCTCGGCCCTTCGGCTGGTCAATTTCAGACGGCTATTGTACATTGACCCATAGATAGTTTATCATAACACCATCTTCACATTTTCAGTGATAAAATTCTTGTTAAAAACGGCGTTAAATAACATCACATTTTGATACCAATTATGTACCCGGAAATATTGAAGTGATCAATAACATTTAACATGTAGCTATCTTTTCAGGACCTTTTCAACATAGCCAGATTATCATCTGTCCCTGTCCTGTCATTTTGGCAGAATGCGTTTTGTTCGTACATTTTGAATGCGTTTGGTTTATGATTAGTTAAGTAAAACGCGGCAGATTAAAGTCAAAATAAAGTCAAAATGAAATGCAAAAAAATAGTTAGGAAAAATCTTATTTAAACAATAATAATAATGATAAAAACACAGGCATTATTCATCAGTATAAATAAGAGTAAAATGGTATAAGAGATCAAACGTGCAAGTAGTAATAATGGCGGTATCGGTAGCATCTTACCGCCATTATTAAATGATTTGGAGGTACTTACCATTTATTCCATGGAACTGTGAAATTGTGAAATAAAAGAGTTCAAAAGAAAGCTAAACCTATGAGTTCCATGGAACAAATGGAAAGTAATGGTAAATGTTTTTTATTATATTTACGTTAGCATTGAGGTATTAACTAATTAACAATGAATCTGATTTGCCGGTAGTGCCGGTAGCTAAGAGCTGACTATTTGTATTTTCTCGTTCTAATCAATTGTGCTAAGCTAAGCTAGGTACTTAGGTAGGTACTCGTATAATTAGAATTAAGACCCAGGGTCGGATTTGGGGAGGGCATCCAGGGCCACAGCCCCGGGGTCTCCACAATAAAGGGGACTCCACAATAGAGACTTCGAAAAATTGTTTAATGAAAACGACTGAAAAAAATAATCATTTTACATGGAAAATAATTTGTGGCCAAGGGACTTCCACTCCTTTTATAGCCCGAGGCCTCTAGACCTCTAAATCCGACCCGACGACTAGACCGACCGACGGGACGATTAAAAAGACGAAAGAATTTCAAGCTAAATCTTTTATTCAAACGTTTTTTACCAAAAATGCAGTATAGGTCACTTAGTACGTTTGAATTCAAATTATTACTTAAGCGTTTAGTGCACCAAAAATAAATATTATTCGGAATAAGTAATAAATGCAACCGGCCATACCTGCCATGAGAAAACAGGATTCCAACTTCATCTTCGGACACGAGATGTCATATGAAAGTTTCACGAGTACCCGCTGGTCCTCTCGGAACCGTTATTTGACTGTACTTAGTATTCCACTTTCGTATACCGTGCTAGCTCCATACAATACACACAGCACGGCCCGAGACGCGACTCAAAATGAACATAACACACGGTAAAACGCGAATAAACTGATAAAGGGTTGATAAATGCAAAAAGTCTTGTCCGTCATTTATTGCTTTGTTTTGGAGCTATGACTGTATAGTTCGTGCGGTCAGTTGAGATTACCTACTTAGTAATGCGAAAGGATTTTACGCGTTTTTGCCGTTTTTGTGCGGTTTTTTTTCTGGTATGATCCAATTATAGCTTTAGCCTTGACTTGTAAAGGGGTCCATAGGAAGTATATCTTTCTTTCCATTGTGCCTAGCATTTCTAGGTTATTCATGTTCAGATTGTATGTTCCTGTGTAGGTAACTGCCCTGATTAGTTGAGTTCAAAGATCATCAGCGCAACGTTAACTCATCTCTAGTTAAAAGCAGTGATATCTAGGCGGAATATAATTTCTACGTTTTATGAGGGAAAAAATTGAGCAGGGTAGGTACATAATGATAGGTATCTAGTAAATTTATAATGATTTTAAATTAGAAGTGGTCTCTTGGATCAAATTAATGGGTGGGTGGAGTTTCAAAGTTGAAACATTTTAACCTTAGATAATGAACAAACTGAAAACAAGCCCATTAATTACCCTTCGCACAACGGATTGTGTATACTTATTTTAACGACCGGTGTTAAATGTTTAACTTTTTAAACTTCACTCACCCACATGTGGCGTAGTGAATTATTCGTGAATATTTTAGATACGTACGTGCCGCAGATGTCTCTGCTTCAAAGAAATAAATCAAAGCACCAATAACAGCTGCAGTTGAGACAGTTAAACTGATAACGAATGCTATGTTACTCTTATCAAATATAAACATAGTAATTCAACTAAAATAAACGAAAATACAATCTCTTTTCTGTAAGCACTGTCCGAAAATCCCGTTGCTTATGCTCCGAATCAACCAAGCCAAATGTTCTCTAAGAAGTTGTTTGATAAACTAAAGATATGGTTCACACGCGGACTCATTTTACTAAATTCGGTGTTATTGTTCTGCTTCAGCTTCATGTTAACTCGTCCTTGCGGAGTTAACGAACGTGGCTGATCAATTAGGTAATTCCGACTTGCAGATGCACCGTCGATCATAAAGAGATCAAGAATCCGGCCTAATTAATGATCTAATGATCTAAGTACAATGGTACCTCGCTCCTGGGCTCTCGTGTACGACAGCTACGTCTGTGCGACACATATGTAATCATGCATACCCGCCCTCCTCTATTTCGACATAAGCTAACTCTCCTGAACGATATCGTAGACAGTGACACCAGTCTGGATTTGATCTTTACTTCTGAGTCGAGATTTCTTGCACGGGCCAGCCGGCACTTCGAGTAAATTAGGTACCTATACATATATATTTAACTAGCAGCCCGTCCCGGCTTCGCACGGGGTAGACAATTATTTATTTTTGGAAATTTGGATATAAAACACTTTTTTTCACAAATATTTTTATTTATTAAAAAATTATTATTTATTATTTATTAATTATTACAGACGTGCACGCCCCACTCCTGTATTTCAGTGCCCCCTCCACCCCGCCCGCCGCGATGCCCGGCGCGCTTTTCAGACTGCATCGCAAACAACGGCCACGATGCTATGGCGGTTTTGTTTACTGTTTGAATTTTTTAATTCGTAATATCTTTTGAATGGAAAGTCAATTTAAATAATTTAAAAACTATTTTATAGGTAGTTAAATGGTCTTTACCATTAAATAATTTATTTGGATAAGGATTAATATAAACACATAAATAGCATGGTTTGAATTTGGTTAGCATTTTCATTAATGTTTAAAATGAAAAAAGTTGTTGTAGTGACATAACTACAATAGTTGGACATATGCTACCGCGGAGTTTTTTGTAGACATTATGATGTTCTTCAATATTGTTGTACATTATTTTGTTCTATCGCTAATAGTTTCGGCAGCGCATTCGACGAAAGACATTTTAAGACTCATTTTTCTACACCTTCGGTTACATTGTTCAAATTTTACCAAGGATCCCTAATTTTTTTCAAAATGAAATGTAGCCTATGTCTAATTGGAAGAATGTAGCATTCTATTGGTGAAAGAATTTTTTAAATCGGCCCAGTACTTTTTGAGCCTATTCATTACAAACATACAAACATAGGTACAAATCTTTCCTCTTTATAATATTAGTGTAGATATGACTTAGGGCCACTTGCATAGACTAAGGGTTAAAAATTTAAGTGGTTAACACTGGGTTAAGGCTGACAGTTCCATATATTTTGACACTTCTTAACCCTGGGATAGCACTTAACTCGGTATTATATAGTAAACTCGGGTCTGTGCAAGTCAGCCTAAGCAATATAAATGCATGGTTTACTTTATAAGTTTTTTCGCATGTATTTATTCAGTTCTCGTTATTTATATAATTATCATGTGTATTGTGTGGCTATAGTTTGTAAGTGTTAATTGTGGGATATACAAATAAATAAATGTCACACATAGCCAGCTATCACAAACACTATACAATATGCTAAGGGTACTTTTCCACCAAAGATGTGCTATATATGCTACATTGCTATGGATGCGTTTGATATCCACCAATCATATTCATTGGTCCACATAACATAAATAAATATAAATATCACGGGACAACTCACACCAATTGACCTAGTCCCAAATTAAGCAAAGCTCGTACTATGGGTACTAGACAACGGATAAACATACTTAAATACATATTAAACACCCAAGACCCGAGAACAAACATTCGTATTTTTCATACAAATATCTGCCCCGACACGGGAATCGAACCCGGGACCTCAAGCTTCGTAGTCAGGTTCTCTAACCACTAGGCCATCTGGTCGTCAAACATGTAACGTAGCACTGGTGGAAACGTGTTCAACTAAGCTATGTTTTTTTAACCCCCGACGCAAAAAGAGTGGTGTTATAAGTTTGACCGCTATGTGTGTCTGTCTGTCTGTCTGTCTGTGGCATCATAGCTCTTAAACGGGTGCACCGATTTGGTTGGACGCGGTTTTTTTTATTTGAAAGCAGGTTTCTTGGCGATGGTTCTTGGACATATTATGATTCATCAAATTCGTTTCAACTGTTTCAACGTTATCAACTCTTTTGTTAGCTGCGGAAGGGATCTTGACGCAGAATGGGCATTAACTTTATTTTCAAACATATGTACTTTTTTTATGGTATAGGGGCCAAACGATTAAACAGATCGCCTGATGGTAAACGATTACCGTCGCCCATGGACACCTGCGACACCAGAAGAGTCACAAGTGCGATGCCGGCCTTTTAGGTAGGAGTACGCTGTTTTTTTGAAAGCTTGAAGGTCTGACCAAATTGCGTTGGTGTTTTTTTTTTTAATTTATAGTTATTTATAGTAAGATGCGTGCTTTGGACCTGGATCTTGCTCGTACGGCTACATAGAACAGCGGCATTAGTTGAAACGGTCACATTAGTCTCGTAGCGAAGCTTTCACATCCTCTCCTCGCAGCATAACAGTATAGCTTATCTCTAATTGAAAAGCACCCTAACGCGTTTAGAACCCTCTAGATCCTACCCCGGCGCCACACCTATCACAAATGTTTCAACACATTTATTTGATCACATGTGTAGCACCGGTATTTGCTTATTTGTTCAATAGAACAACCATACAATCAAATATGTGTTCAAATATGTGTTGAATGAAACATTTGTAATATGTGTGGTGTCACAATGCAATTGGGACAATATCAATTTTTGGTTTTTTGGACGTAATTACCGATATCCTTAGCGAAGTTAGTTCGATTCAATGCAACGAGCCTCACCCCGCGAGCACTAGATGGCGCTATTATCAAACTTACCGCTGCTATGATTTTTGGGCGTATCTATTTAATATAATTAAGTAAATACGGACAAAATCTGAGCTCTTGTCTTTCCTTAATATTTAATTAATTAAATAATGAGGAAAGCTAAATAGATTAAGTACATCGTTTTGTTGCGCAGTGTCTTCTCTGTGGCACGAACTGTCAAACCACATAACACAAATTACGGTTAGCGTTATCTCGAGGGGCGTGACTTAATTAAGCCTTTAAAACCCAGTGCCGCCAAAAATTCGGCACATTTTGAATCTGAACACAGCTATCTAAAAACAGTACATCTACCATATAATAATCCTGTGGATACTCTGCCCTTATTGGTAAGTTCTCTCCAAAAGCAAATATCAACATTTTACCTTGTCTAATTTTATTTGTTTATTTCTAGCTTTCTATCTACAAAATTATTCTATTACTATCTCCTGTTTCTTCACCTAGCTAACTCCAACGGTCTGCATTTATTGTAAATTATGTTTAAACTTCTTAGACCGTTAGGCAGTTTCAGTTAGTTCAAATTTAAATTTAAAAAAAAAGAACAGTTTTCATTTTCAATAAATCATTTTATTCTTTTGTATTACATTTAGCTTCATCTTTCTCTTTTTGTAAATTCCGTATGATTGCTCTGCCACACAGCCAGCGTTTAAATTCGGACCTATGGTCAGGGACCGTTATGGACGTTGGGCCGGTGGACAGAGCAATTGTATGGGCCCCTGCTGACATTAACCAAATTCCAGGGCAACCAAGTCGGGGTTAAACCGCCGAACGGAACTGCAGTCTCCACCACTTGGCTCTACACCACCAGCACACTCTGAGCCCTGAAGCACCCTGGTCTCAGCCCTGCAAGTCAGCAGCGTCTCTGGAGATCCACCTGCAACGCCCGCAGCGCGTCCTACGGTCTCCTGAATCCAGGGCAGTGTCTGTCCGGAGAAAGCGAATCCCACTCAAGTGCTTAGAACCTACGACCCTCTAGTCTCTTGCTTGCTCACAGTTTAGCGTTCCTAATAAACGTCTGTACTTGTTGTTTATGGTTTAATTCCTCTCCGCAAGACCAATACCTATACGGTGACAAGTGGCGCCTCTTAACGTGGTCTTGAGTTGGGAAACGTTTTTTTCTGGTTTTATTCGTTGTGTTTGTGTTGGTATTTTGTGCACTTTCCTACTACTTGTGTCTCGCAGTAAGTAATATTCTTTTTATCACTTTTCTAATCACCGTGTGGTTCCGGTTAAGAATAGTGCCACCCTTTTGCACCTAGGTTTCGTAAGAGGCGAATAAAGGGCATTACGTTGCCCAGTGGTTGTCATCTTAACGGTTTTTTTTTTATTTGTAACGTTTTTTCAAATTTAACTACCCAATTTTAAATTGAACTACCTACCTAATTTTAAACTTAACTGCCAACCGTTATTCTACAACGGTAATTTCATACAAAATCGGAAGTTAATAACCAACGGTTATTTAACCTACAACCACTGCATGCTAAATTTCATCCAAATCGTTCTAAAATATAGGCAACACTACTCTACTTATTTTTTTTAAATTCTATCTACTGCGAGGATATAATTGAGTGGGAAGGTACATACTTAGATTACTCCATGTTTGTAACGTACGGAATAGTCAAATTACTTGATATTTGCTATTGGAGACTACCCCAGTAGGCATTTTACTTAATCACCTAAAACCATACCTTACATTTTAACGATCACTATCACAAAGTATCGTTAAGACTGTTTTTTAGTAAATTTAACTTCAGTACAGTACTACATCCTTTTTATAAGCTGTCGCTTGGCACGCGCCTTATAATCTGTTATTTTTCTAAATTTCATTATCAGCTAATTATTAACTTCAACGCGATCACTTAATCTAAATATCTAATATGTACGAAATCAAGTATTTGTCACTTCAAAAGAGTGAGCTAACTTATGAAGTCTTAATTCGTGGTTCTACACCCGCAGACTCTGTGCAAGAATTACGTAAACAAATATTAAAGCTACCGCCATCTATGCTCGCAAGCGATATTCTAGAATCAGGTCTCGAAATTTCGTATTGTTACTATTTCTTATTATTATTCTATTTATTAATTTGCCTTCCACGCGATGTTTACGCGCAGAATGCAGGTTTCCTCACGAATTTATTCGACAAAGTACAACATTCATTATACTACGCGCACCAAAGAAATGTGCGTCGTTATAACTTACGACGTAAGCCTGCAAACTTTGAAGTAGGGGACATTGTATGGAAGCGAACCTTTTATTTAAGTGATAAATCGCAGTATTTCAGTAAAAAACTTGCACCTAAATTTATGAAATGCCGTATTTCCAAGAAAAGGTCACCGTTAATATTTGAACTACATGATATGTCTGGCAAGGATTTAGGCGTATGGCACATAAAGGATCTGAAATTAACTCCAGGCAATAAATAGTAATAAACTTCAACATAACCTTTAAATAACGTACGAATAATTAACCTCGTTAGGAACGATTTAGCAACAATTAGTACTATTCCTAAACAGAAGACTTAATTTTCATCATAATTATAAAATGTACTTTTATTATTGTAACAACGTTGCACTCTTATTACGTTAATGTCGTGGGCTCGGTCCATGATACCTTAAGTTAAAAAAGAGGGTGGCAGTAATTGTCGCGCTGCGCTAACTACCCTGTTTTATGTTCTCAATCGTATCGTCAAGTTTGTTTACCTTAAACAATGCTACTGCATAGCAAGGTCAACGACTTAACGTTACTTATAAATATTTTGCGCCTACTCGTAAAATACTCTTCTGTATGATTAAATCTAGTTTTAAGGATTAAATCTAGTTTTAAAATAAAAACGCATCGACTCGTTCGTGATCGTTGTGACTACCTTAGAGTCTACCTCGTCAGAGTGAGACGCACTAATTATAGTTAACTACTTTAATTTAACAAATACTAGCCGCGTGTTAGGAATGAACTATACACATGGTTTCCGTGCTTAATTCTATTTATCTCTAAGTTATAAAAATTCTAGTTGCTTTGTTTACGTACACTAGTTTCTTAGGTCGACACAATTACTTCACTACCAATGCTAGTCTTAATCCAAAGCCTTTGCCGGAGCGGTCTTTACTAATTTCAACTCCTTAAAAATGCCTAATGAAAGCTATACCTAGCGTTGCGCGGCTAGGCAGCTAAACCTTGCGCGTAGTGCTGGATAATCTTATAAGGGCGGTTGGCAACCCTTGTCTAGATTGGCGGCTGTGTCTCCTAATAACTACCTCTTTACCATCTCGCCATTTTTCTCGTAGCGTAGGGTCTTGCAGTGTCTTAAACGGCAGACCTGCCTGTGTTAGGTTGAATGAATAAAGTATGTTAGGAAGTATGATAGGATTGATAGGTTATTTTGAATGTGTTACGTTAGGGATTTTTCTCAGGCGGATTTTTTCGCTAAGACGAAAAAATCCTCCGCGGAGAGGGAGGTACTGTCACAATGCAATTGGGACAATATCAATTTT
This sequence comes from Archips crataeganus, assembly GCA_947859365.1. Lineage (NCBI taxonomy): Eukaryota > Metazoa > Arthropoda > Insecta > Lepidoptera > Tortricidae > Archips > Archips crataeganus. The sequence continues at coordinate 5,766,019 of OX402061.1, read as the reverse complement.
TGGTTTTTTGGACGTAATTACCGATATCCTTAGCGAAGTTAGTTCGATTCAATGCAACGAGCCTCACCCCGCGAGCACTAGATGGCGCTATTATCAAACTTACCGCTGCTATGATTTTTGGGCGTATCTATTTAATATAATTAAGTAAATACGGACAAAATCTGAGCTCTTGTCTTTCCTTAATATTTAATTAATTAAATAATGAGGAAAGCTAAATAGATTAAGTACATCGTTTTGTTGCGCAGTGTCTTCTCTGTGGCACGAACTGTCAAACCACATAACACAAATTACGGTTAGCGTTATCTCGAGGGGCGTGACTTAATTAAGCCTTTAAAACCCAGTGCCGCCAAAAATTCGGCACATTTTGAATCTGAACACAGCTATCTAAAAACAGTACATCTACCATATAATAATCCTGTGGATACTCTGCCCTTATTGGTAAGTTCTCTCCAAAAGCAAATATCAACATTTTACCTTGTCTAATTTTATTTGTTTATTTCTAGCTTTCTATCTACAAAATTATTCTATTACTATCTCCTGTTTCTTCACCTAGCTAACTCCAACGGTCTGCATTTATTGTAAATTATGTTTAAACTTCTTAGACCGTTAGGCAGTTTCAGTTAGTTCAAATTTAAATTTAAAAAAAAAGAACAGTTTTCATTTTCAATAAATCATTTTATTCTTTTGTATTACATTTAGCTTCATCTTTCTCTTTTTGTAAATTCCGTATGATTGCTCTGCCACACAGCCAGCGTTTAAATTCGGACCTATGGTCAGGGACCGTTATGGACGTTGGGCCGGTGGACAGAGCAATTGTATGGGCCCCTGCTGACATTAACCAAATTCCAGGGCAACCAAGTCGGGGTTAAACCGCCGAACGGAACTGCAGTCTCCACCACTTGGCTCTACACCACCAGCACACTCTGAGCCCTGAAGCACCCTGGTCTCAGCCCTGCAAGTCAGCAGCGTCTCTGGAGATCCACCTGCAACGCCCGCAGCGCGTCCTACGGTCTCCTGAATCCAGGGCAGTGTCTGTCCGGAGAAAGCGAATCCCACTCAAGTGCTTAGAACCTACGACCCTCTAGTCTCTTGCTTGCTCACAGTTTAGCGTTCCTAATAAACGTCTGTACTTGTTGTTTATGGTTTAATTCCTCTCCGCAAGACCAATACCTATACGGTGACAGTGGCGCCGGGGCTAGAGATAGCCGTAGTGGCCTAGTGGTTTGACCTATGGTCTCTCAAGCAGAGGGTCGTAGGTTCGAGTCCGGGCTCGCACCTTTGAGTTTTTCGGAATTTATGTGCGAAATTACATTTGTCATTTACCATGAAGTTTACGGTGAAGGAAAACATCGTAAGGAAACCCGAGAAGAAATTCAATGGTGTATGTGAAGTTCTCAATCCGCACTGGGCCCGCGTGGGAACTACGGCCCAAGCACTCTCATTCTGAGAGGAGGCCTGTGCTGCAGTGGGACGTATATAGACTGGGATGATGATGATGAGATCCTAGAGAAGACCAGCTCGTTCCTGAGTCTGGCAGCTCGCTAAACTAAATAACCTTATCTCAGTAAATGTCACTTGTGGCCAGGATGTACGTGCAGTAGGTGCACAATGCAAAACGGCTCGGTCCGGATATCTCGTCATCTGAAAGACGTCCACTGCTGAACATAGGCCTCCCCCAAGGCTCGCCAATCAGATCGGTCCCGCGCCATCCGCATACAACGCGATCCCGCAACCTTAACCAGGTCGTCGCTCCATCTTGTTGGAGGCCTACCTACACTGCGTCTTTCGGTCCGTGGACGCCACTCGAGAACCTTTTTGCCCCATCGGCCATCAGTAATCGGATCGCATCGGACATCTCGTGCAGTAATTTAAACCTTTCGCTACTCGTTCTTGAGAAAACTATAGCCTCTCAAGCAGAGTGTCGTGGGTTCGAGCGCAGCTCGTACAGTCAGCATCAAAACAAGCTGGTCACTTTTGTACCTTGTCGCTTTACAGTCAGGTGCAAATTTCATACATGATTGACAATTGTATTATTACAACAAAGTACGAAAGTGACCAGCTACTTTTGATGCTGACCGTACCTCAGAGTTTTTTGGAATTGATGTGCGAAATTACATTTGAAATTTACCATGAGCTTTTGGTATGGAGATAGTTTGACATGTTTGGTATGAAGTATCTTTTTGTATTTTTATTTTTTTTTATTTTTGAGATACTTAGTTTGAGACCTTAGAAATAACATAGGATATTTTTATCCCGGAAAATTGCATACTTCCCGCGGGATAGCGATAAGTAAGTAGATGGAGTCGCGGGCAACAGTTAAGTAGTTCCTAAACATTTTTATGACATACTAAATTCAAACTGAAACATGGATGCGCAGAAAAAGTACCAGAAAAAAAGACCAGCGTTGGGAATCGAACCCAGGTCCTCGTCAGCATTCCGTGCCGCGTGCTAAACCCCTACACCACCACTGGTCAGGAGTTTAGACACAATTTTTTCCTATGCATCGCACATCTCAGCTTGCTAAATCACATTATGACGTATTTTTATGACGTCTGAACGTCTTCTACCGACATAGTGCTCGACAGGATAACGTCATTATTGTACTATTTAGGTATAGGTTTTTTAGGCACCTACAGTCATTGATTTGGAAATACTTCATTTACATTACAGTCTATATTTTCCTTAAATTCTGCGTCTATAAAGAACCCCACACAGGAAACAGGAAAAAACCCCGGCTGTGGCTGGACCAAGTTATTATACTTATTAGTTAATTGCTGGCCGCAACTCCGTCTGCGAAGAATTCGTTTATCGCTATTCCACGGGAACTATGTAATTTTCCGGGATAAAACTATCCTATGTTCTTCTTAGGGTCTCAATGTATCTCCATACCAAATTTCATTCAAAGTGGTTCAGCGGATTAAACGTGAAGAGGTAACAGACAGACAGACTTAATTATTTTCGCATCATATAGGTACCTACTTAGTAGCTTCAGCATTGTTTATTTTATTATTTACAGTAGTCTAACAACTACAAAGTTAAATGAATGATTATTCGAGTGTTTGTCCGAATCACTTTCGTGGACACATTTTTGTAGAAATGGCATATCATCTGAGACCTATATTTTCCAATTATCGGCTAGAAATACAGAACTTTTAATAATGATTAAGTATGTATTTATTATTCATTATTTAAAGGTTATGTATTTCTACCCGATAATTGGAAAATGTGCCAGAATCTTTTGCCATTTTTACAAAAATGATTGTGTTCACGAAAGTGATTCGGACAAACACACACTAAGTAACTATATATATTGTCCCACTGCTGGGCAAAGGCCTCCTCTTTTTCTTTCCACCCGTCTCTGTCCCTCGCACAATCCCGCCAAAATGGGTCAAAACTGTCCAAGTCATCCCGCCATCTCCGTTTTGGTTGGTTTGGTTTGGATTTGATTTTGGTGGTTTGGTGGATGGTTTGGTTATTATAAATGCGAAGATAATTATGTCTATCTGTTTGTCTGAAAAAGCAATCAAAATCTACACCCAATTCTTAAAAAAATGGGACCAAGAAAGTGAGGCGGTTGAAACGCTCGAATGATGCAAAAAATAAAATAAACTGAAATAAAAAGATTTGCGTTGTAAGGTAAACGTCCCTGTGCTGTGTACATGGCACCTTCAATCTTATGGCATGGTAAGAGAGGTGACAGATGGGTGTCATCTACTGGGCGTTGAGGTGTCGAGTATTGGTACGTTTACCTTACTTTGCTCACCCGATGTTTACGTTTATGCAAGATTTGTGTGCTCATGCAGTTAAACCTCCCACCACCTCCTCCTGAGGTCTAACATTTGGTAGCATACCTAGTGAACGGTTGCGATACTCCGAGGATGAGATCGGTTAATTAATTGAGTTCGAAACGCGTCTGTGTAGCTTGGTGGTGGTGATAGTTGAGTTTGTGTGATTTGTGTGTGTTCGTACAGTGTGGAGGTGGAGGATCTGCATGAACACACATTTCTTGCATAGACGTAACTATCATAAGGTCACGGGTGACGTGACACGCCTGCTTCAATAAATTATCTAAATAAAATAACCTAATCTCGCTTTAAATAAAGTAGGTACGAAGTGAATATTTGGTACCTAAGTTAAAATCGCAACATCATTTTGTCACGTTTATGGCACATAAGTACTTGGTTGTATTTCTCTGCTACTCCTAATTTGGAAACCTGCCGTCTGTTTTGTTAATATGGTCCTTCGGACCGGATGTTTTACCAGTACCGGTAATTTGATAACTCAATACATAACCTAGCGTTAGCAATAGCGTCTAGAGAAAAATAAACTAAAATGCAAAGCAAAAGAGCCTCGCACAAAGTATGAGACGATGCAGTTAAGCAGTTATTTTACCACGTAAATAAAAACAAAAGTTTAAACCGTCGCGCCAAGTTCCAACGCCCCGAGCTCCCTCCATTCGTCGGCCGAATAGAGCCGAAGTGGAATCGATGTCAACGTAACCAGTCCACGCCGTCCTATTTCGTTATCTCGCTTTCGTTGCCGTGCCAGGCAAGCCAAACGCTTGATACAACCGCAACGGCTAAGTGTGTATAGTACGACTGCTCTGCACCACATCGCACGCATCGCGTAAACAAAAACACGTTGACAAAATTTTACTAAATACTCACTCAGAAGCATCCGAGTTCTCAGTTCTTACAATGCGTAAAATACGCTCCGGAGTAAAGTAACTTTAAATATTGTGGTGATTTTAAACGAAGCAGCAAAGACTACACAAAGCTGTATCATTTCTGTGTTGTAGCCCCTGTGAGATGTTGGGGGAGAGTTTTGGTTAAAAAGTTGATTTTTGACGTTCACTGGGACTTGTCGCGAATGTGTATTGAAACGTTTATTGCCATACACGGGCGCACTGCTATGCGCCACGATTTGGTGCATTTCATACGGCATACATCTTCCGACCACTACTGCGAAGGAAGGATTTAGTCTTTGAAGCCAGGTGAGAACAGATTTTTCTAGAACATCTTGGTTTAAAAAAATGGCTTTATTTATAAACATTATTTTTTATTTACGTAGGTATGTACCTGTTTAAAATGCCTCTGTCTTGATGCCGTCCATTCCATCCAACATAACATTCTGGCCACTAACATTTACAGGATTAAAAATAAGTTTTTACTGCTTAAAACACTACCTAGATTAAAGAATGCGCAAGTGTCTAAATAAATAATTATTTAATCGGTTAACTTACGTCAATAAGGTAAATCAATTATTCATACAATGCAGCATGCGAACGTTACCTTTAAGGAACTGAATAATTATTTTGTAAATATGTAGGTTCTAACCTTTTTAAGAGAAACAAAGCAGGCAGGTACCTACTGCACTTACCCAGAAAAAGTAACAGTGCAGATGTTGACACCGGCAAATGGCAATTGCGGTCAAAGAAAGTTTTTACATAACTTGTTGTTGCTTTTGTAAACACAAAAATTAACTTCAATTTAGGTACGTCACAACAATGTTTTATTTAAACGGCAAGGAAACCTCTTGATAACGTTTCTCGACTGTAATAAATGCCAACAAAGAGAACGGCTAATTAATAAAACATCATTCTTGGCTTTATCTCTGCTTTGGAAGTGCAGAAACAAAGGAAATTTTCATATTCTTGACTCGTCGTCCTTGGTACCTGGTTCATGCTCCGCTTCACACGGTACCCTTAGCGCATCACACTCAATATTATCTCTAGGTACTTAGATATATCAAGGAATGAATACATTCCACAAACTTATGAATAAAGTCTGCGAATTGTTAAGCTGGCATATCATATCGGCCTTGTCATATCAGTGCCATCCTCATTGCCAATACGAAGATCAATTTTATTAGCTATTGGCTCAAGCAAAACTCGTGTTTGTATCATACTCGTACCTATCCATACCTTCGTCGCGACCTATTCAAATAGATTCAACCTGCAGTAAGGTAAACGTCCCTATGCTCGACACTGACCCAATACTTGGCACTTTCAATCTTATGTCATAGTAAGAGAGGTGACATAATGGCATATGGGTGTCATCTACTGGGCGTTGAGGTGTCGAGCATTAGCACGTTTACCTTAATGCCAGTTTCACACGAGGGCAGAACAGTAGGGCAGGACAGTAGGCAGCACAGTACTGCTACAATCTGAACGCACACGCCGAGACAGTACAGTGCTGTTCTGTCTCGGCGTGTGCGTTCAGATTGTAGCAGTACTGTGCTGCCTACTGTCCTGCCCGACTGTTCTGCCCTCGTGTGAAACTAGCATAAGTAAAGAAGGAAGTAACAGAAAAATTGAATTTTTTCAGCTTTAGTAGACTGTGTGGTGGCCACCCTGATTTATTTTTTAAATTAATACCGGTAGATACCCTTCATGAAGAGTGTATTATCTGCTGCACCAGTCAGGGATTAAGTAACTCCTATTAGATTGTCGCAAATATTTGCGAATTTCTTACTTATCTAACATCTCGCAAAGTTTAAAAGTTGCGAAACTGAGAGACCAATGTTAAAAGTTGCTGGAAACTGGTTTTATCTGGTTATTAGCGACTTGTTACATGGTCGCTGGCAGGTTATATGAATATTGTGGATAGAAAGCTCGGGAAGTCTGGATACTATAATTTTGAAAGAAAGAAAGAAAGAAAGAAAGAAAGAAAAACATTTATTTATAACAACAATAACACGCACACAGGCAAAAATAAGAATACAAACATAGACAAAGACATAGGTGCACATATTAAAGCTGATACAAAAAAAGGGTCCCGGCTCAGTATAGTATTTTAGTAGTATTTTATTAGTTTTGGGGTAGTAGTATTTTGTACCTAGTATCTGCCTAGATTAATATCTATGTTACAACTCCACAACCACGAACGATCTGACTAGATGTAATGTACTGCAAAGTTTCATCGTAAAAACGTCTTTTCCAATGCGAACAGTATGCACATCAGATGAGTAGGTTTGCACGTCAATTAATTACAAGTAAGTAGGTAATACATATTTCGTGTTATATTAAAAAAATTCTGAGTCGCAGTTGCAGTTGCATTGGCATTTCGCTCTGAACGGATACTTTCTTAATTATCTCCTACCTACGTACCTACCCACATAATACTAGGCATTTGGCACCATAAGTCTTTAGATAGGAAGACATCCGTGCGTAATAACCAACCTACCTACCTATTTACTTAGTTAATATTCTAGGGAAAAACCACGTTGTCTGAGCGACACAAATTTTCATGCAAAACCAGCGCTATAATACAATAGTTATTTATGATACAAGTGCGGAAAGTAGGCTATTCCCAACGAATGGCGGAGATCTAAACAAACGAGCGAAGCGAGTTTGGTTTAGCCGACATGAGTTGGGAATTGCCTACTTTTGACACGTATATCATACAACGTTTTACAATGCATTAAGCGAGGAAAAAACGAGGCTGTGTTTCACTTATTGTGTGTCATTTATTTGCTTAAATTTTTTACTACACTTTACTACACTAGCATGCAGTTTAGTAGACATAAATACTTATTATGTACACAAAATTAGAAAAAAATCACCCCCCACTTTACGTCTATGGGAAAAATAATTAACAAACATTAAACATAAATCAGATGCTTAAAGCTACTTATAATTCAATAGGTAAAGGAGACTTATTTATTAAAATTAAAATTAATATTAGTACAATTTTGTAGATTAAATGTGATGGTTTTTCCCGCTAATTGGGAATGTCTAAAAAAAATTGCCAGTGGTTTTTACATTTTTTTTTTATAGAAAAGTCAATTATAAGAAACTAATTTCAATATTTTGTCATTTAGTTCACTACTTTTTTCAAAATTAATTATTGAAACTATTTTAGTTGATGACGTCAGATTATAATTGAGGGCTCCCACAATGCCAAATTTCTAAATCTATCTAAATGCGTACGATAAGGCAACCCCTTTAATTATTTTTTGCGTAGTGGTACACTATACACTGTGTCACTTTACTGGCACTGTCAAAGTGCTAGATGTCACACAGCGGGTCCAAATCAAACTCCGTAGTATAATCCACGCGTAAATTGTGAATAATTCTAACCACACAGAATAAAGTACGACTTGAACCGGTCACGCAATTTACACCAATGTCAAATGAAGGTCATTGCTTATTTGTTATGTTATAAATTCATGACATAATATTAAAATTAAATAACTATAGAAAACGAGCTAAAAAGCATTTATCTCGAAATGGTTTTCGATTTACTATACATTGCAAAAAAATAGACATCCCCAATTGTATTGTTCGAGTCAAGTTTGTGTTTGTTATGTCAGAGGGGTCATTTTCACTGTGATTTTCTCTAGACAACTGCGGTTCAGCTTGTATCGGGTGGGTATGGACATGTTCATAAGAAGTAAGATGGCTGGGGATTCGTGTAAATCATGTCTGATTGTTTTGAAGAAGTTGGCAGGGGTTCGGTACAAGTTGAATATGACTGTTTAGAAGTAGACGGCTGCGGCTCACTTTGTATTTTTAAATCTACTGATCTTGATATTGAAGCACTTATGTTTCATTTATTTTCTAACGAATCTTCAATGTAACCCTCTGCTACAGTATTAGACTTCCACCCACCATGCCTTTTAAGGGTCGTAAGGCTTGCTCCAGAGTCAGCAAGCAGAGTCGCAGACCTCCGCCTGAAGCTATGCCCGGTATATGACTCTGGCTCAGGTAAACCTAAGTAGGCAGCAATCTGTTTTGGCATAGAACCAAATTTATTAATACCTATGCATTGATTAATGCATTTTCCATTTTGGAAATTCTGGAAGAAGCGATTGCTTTTGCATTTTGCAGATCTGAGTGCTTCATATTTTTTTACAATTGCGTAAAATTCACCTTCAATCACGAATGTTCTTGGAATTTTTGTTTTAGTATCTGGAATTTTTACGATTAATATTTGCCCTTGTTGCTTGACATTGTCTACAGTTATGTTGGCAAGTTCTTGTCTCCTGCACGCTCCTGTAATACCAAAGATTAGTGCAACCTGTAAAAAAAACAATGTAATTGTTAATATCACCAAGTATATAGGTATATTAAATTTAATAACCATCAGCTATTAACAAAAAAACTCCACATTAATCTGAGATAATTTAGCTATGGAACTGTATAAAAACATTGGTTCCTTAATACTATAGACCTACGAGCCAGTAAATAAACAATCAACAAACAAATATTACTTTAAATAGAACAGACGTATCGGTAGATACTAGTACCTGTGTAGATTATTCTATCATATTGAGATGTTTATTAGCTTAAGTATTCATAATAGTTACCTTTGAGGCCAAATATTTGTTATCTGGTGCTTCGCTAATAAATCGTCGGACATCGCTCGCAGATAAAACTCTAGATTTTTTGGACTTAAATCCATCGCTTTTTCGTTTCAAAAACGCAGTTAGTTTTACATAATGGCTGATGTCGATGTTATTTTTAGCTTTCATAGTACTTTTAAACATTGAGTATGTAGACCACAACGTTGATGGCTTGTACTTTAAAGACATTTCATTAAAATATACCATAAAAACATTTTCTGAAAAAGATGTTGCTTTCTTATTCACTTTCCAGTGAAGGAAAGTTTCGTAGGTATTAACATATTTCAGCATTGACTTAGTCGGCAATAGGCTGTCACTGGCAATTTGTGCTTCGTGTTAAGTTTGATGTAAGTTCATCACTTGAACTCTCCATTTTAATTAAATAAACAAAACTTAATTCACCGGACTGAACTCATGAACAGTACTTTGGCGGGTTTTCATGACAGGCCTGAACGGGTAAACATGATTGGTTCGTATTACGCATGCGCGCGCACTGAAAGCTCATTGGTTGACAGGCGCGAACGGGTAACCGTGATTGGTACGTGTTACGCCATGCGCGCACACTGAAAGCTCTTTGGTTGACAGGCGCGAACAGGTAAACATGATTGGTTCGTGTTACGCCATGCGCGCGCACTGAAAGCGCAGATGTCGTACGGTCCGAAATAGACTCGAGGAATTATTTTAGTACTAAATTTTTTATTTCAAAACTTTTGACGAAATTAAAATTTGTGTGTTTTAATATTAAAACAATCTGTTTTATTATTTTATCAGTAAATATTCATTTGGTTGCATCAAACATTTTCTTATTTGTGCAAAGCTGAATTATGATGTCACAACTCTCTAGTCTTATTTTTTAAACACTAGTTTGGGCACAGCTTTTTGAGAATTAGCAATTTTAAAAGTTACTTTTCCGCACGCGTGTATGGAAAGTAAAATCCATACAATTTTTTTTCACACTTGCGAAAGTGTGCTGGGATGACTAACTTTCTATAGATATGTTGACTAGCGTCAAGAGGCACTTTCCGAGCATATGCATTGTAAAAAATGTTTAATATGGAACTAAAGTACTCTACTGCCTGGAGCTACATATTTCATATAATAGTGTTAACATTACGCCGACATTTCGTCCTCCAGCCTGTCCTGCTAAATATAAGAATCTGTCGCGGACTAACAATAGATCAAGAGTAGATTTTTTGCGCATCATACATTTTAAGTCTACTTACTGTCCATTCCAGGAATTGGGAGGGCAGTCAAATATATTCACAAACATTTTTCTGAGAAAAACTAATTTAATTTTGTGGGTTAATAGGTAGCGTTTTCAGCTAAATTGATCGTGTGTAATAAATACTATTTGGTCAATGAAATTGAGACATTTTGCACGAGTTTCAAATATACCACCCTACATTTGCGCAGATTCTGAAACAAAGGGGAATTACCGTCAGGTGTTAAATTTAGGGTTCTACCGTTTTGAGGCGTTTTGCAATGAAAAACCCCGACAAAGGTTCAGAGATTTAATTAGCTAAATTTATTAATAACTAGCCTTCCATCCGCAGCTTCGCCCGCGATAAATTAATTTTCCCGTAGGAAAAGGTATTTTCCCGCGGTAAAAAGTAGCCTATGTCACTCAGTGATTGATAATGTAGCTTTCTAACGGCAAAAGAATTTTTGAAATCGGTCCGGTAGTTTCGGAGCCTATTCAATGCAAACAAACAAACAAGCAATAAAATCTTTCCTCTTTATAATATTAGTATAGATTGCAACTCTTACTTCTCGTGTTACATGGTTAAGATGCGTAAAAACAGCGATAATCATAATACCTCTGTTTAAATTTTTTCAGACCAGGATTCGGATTCCAGAAAAGCGGAAAATTAGGAATAAAACAGGATAGGATAGATCACGTTAAGGTCGTGAAAAACTAACGAGAACCTACAAAGTAATGTTAAAGTTAGGTTTTGAATTTACGAGCCAAACTCAAGTCGTGATTCTTCACCCTGGAATATTTTTAGGTTTAGGCCATGTCATCATTGTAATTTTGAGGACATGTACTACTCGTAATATTGAATGATTATGGTATGACATTGATATGATGCCAATAATCAGTGGAAAATCTACAGTCAAAGTATTTTGAAATCGTTCAAATAATTGCATAATGAGAATGTCACAATTGTTTTACAAAAGACTGTCACCTCAAGTTGCGCAACAAGTTTTATGTTTCAAATAAAGAAATGCAGTTCACAGAAATTTACTTCAAATTAGAGTCGTTTTCCTTTTCGTTTTCAAAAAAATTGTACACAATTAAGGGATTAATTAAAAACAAAACTTAATTAATTAATAAAAAAAAATAACTAATTATTTTTTTTTATTATTTTTTTGTGTAACGGAGTTACCCATATATTTTGTATGACTAACTTTCGTTACACAAAAATAGCGATCGTGATTTTATTTTGATTAAGCCGTTAACTACTTATGTACAAATTTTTTGAAAACGATCCATTAAGCATAGTAAACTAAATATTTACGCGAACTGGCAAATGAGTTTAAATATTAGCATACTGTTTTAAACTTTCGTGATTTTCACTCATAATTATTTTCTGTATATATCGGGGTGCTTGTACAAATATTTACTTAACATTTTTCTGGTAATGTTTCAGTGAAAAATTCAACATAGGGCAAAAGTCATTTATAGTACTTAACAAATAAAATAACATGTACCTAATGCCCTTCAAATTTTCATTAGTTTTACTTCGATGTTAAAATGGTCATCACTGACACGTATCTTATTTTATCTCATCTTTGAATAATAATATTTTAATTACAAAAACCTGTTTTTGTGTATAAAATTAAATATCTGACGCACGTAATCTACGTCAATTTACTAAATTTGACACTTTACGATTAAAATAAGTTTTCTAAATACATAACATACCTACCTGCGCTTATTTAGTTTAACTATGTTTAGGTGTGGAGTACTCCAAAAACCTTTAGATAATGAGTCGTAGAGTTAGATTTATTGTTTATTAGGTTCATAACAAAGAAGATTTATCGGTCGAACAAATTAAATAAAACGAAATAAATGTTTAATTCAAGTATACCGGTTTTCAGGTAATTTGATAGAATATTTAAATTTAATTTTTCACTATTATTTTTATATAAATAAAACATAATAAATAAATAAATATCACGGGACAATTCACACCAATTGACCTATTCCCTAAGTAAGCTAGGCAAGCTTGTGTTATGGGTACGAGGCAACGTATAAACATACTTTCGTGGACTGCCATGGCCTCCTACTGTGAGGAGGTTTTGGCACTGAAAGAGGGAGCGGAGTGGGAGCGCGAGGAGGACCCCTCCTCCCAGCCACTGCGTCGCAGGCGTGTCGGGCGCAGGCGGTTAAATAATAACCGCCGCATGCCGCCCTAATAGGACTGCGGGAGATGGGCTCGGGGATGCCCGTCCCCCGCCGTTAAGGTCCTGTTGAGCTGGTAGGCGCGCCAAGTGTTCCGGCGCGCCTACAGCGGAGGTGACAGGAGACGTACAGGTCTCCTGGAGGTGGGTCCTTGACCGGACATACCGCCGTGCTGCCGGGCCGTGGATGCGTTGAGTTCCCACAGCCCGGTTCCGGAAGTGGAACACCCTGGGGTTTTTAGTGGGTACACCGCCCCCTTCTGGGGCGGGAATCCCACATATCCACCGGCCTCCCCGGGCCGGTGGAATCCATAAAGGATTTTCCCCAGACCGGATAAACATACTTCTATAGATAGATACATACTTAAATACATATTAAACACCCAAGACCCGAGAACAAACATTCGTATTTTTCATACAAATATCTGCACCGACACGGGAATCGAACCCGGGACCCACGGGTATTTCTCCTGATTTTTAATATGTAACTGACAGCTCTTAATTGTTTTTTGTTTTCATCTTATAGTGAACTAGCCTTCCGTCCGCAGCTTCGCCCGCGATAAATTAATTTTCCCTAAGGAAAAGGTATTTCCCCGCTGTAAAAAGTAGCCTATATCACTCAGTGATAATGTAGCATTCTAACGGCTAAAGAATTTTCGAAATCGGTCCAGTAGTTTTTAAGTTTATTCGTTACATACAAATATACAAATCTCTTTATAATATTAGTGTAGATTATACTATAATTTTTTTACAAAATACTTAGTTTATCGATGTCTTATTAGTGGCATTATATCAATGAGACACGTTTGAAAATATAAAACAATAATACCAAACCAAATCGATGTTATTATTATGTCAATGTCAAACACTAATCACAAGTTGTTCGTGCTAAGTTCGTGCTAGAAAAATCTCTAGGCATAGGAGTAGGTGAAAATGGAGTTTAAGTTTACTTTTAAGATAATTTATGTATTACCTACCCGCTTTAAAAAATAAAATTAGTTAATCATTTTTTCAATTCCGCTTCAATCAATTGAGGTGATGAGAGATAACTATGGGTATTTTTACTACCTAATGTTTACAAACAAAGCATTGGCGTGCTTGGTGACGTCACTTGGTAACTAACAATACCAAAACATTGTTTCAGATCGCAATCGATGGCGCTATTGAGCATCCGAGGCGATTGGTATACGTATTTGTTTCTTATTTACTGTAAAATCTACTCAGCCATTATTTGGTTGGCCGGCAATCACTGCCGTGGAACTGATAAGGGTCGCTCAGTGATAAGCGGAGCCGTAGGCGGACAGTCGCCAGGAGGCCTTCACAGAGTGCGCACGCGTCGCCGAAGACCGCAGCAGCAGCACCGAGCCAAACACATCGTCGCTTTAACCAGGAGACCGTCTTTGAGGAGAATCGTGATGGCCCCAGGAGCGAGCACCGCACACACCATGATGGAGGATAAGGAGAAGACACTGGGGGCCTTAACCACCACAGGTAATTTAATTTTTTAGTCCATCGTATGAAAACTTTTAAAATAATATATTCGGTCTACCATAGAAACTCGAAAGAGAGCAACTTACTTAGCAACCTATGGAATAAGCAAATACTTTCCTTTTATACCTACATTTATGACTTTTACATCGAGCAACGTCAACAAATAAACACCGGCTTGGAATCAATTTGTGTTGTGTTTTCAAATGGTCCTGGCAGTTTCAGTGGTAATTTAACAGTCACGAGTACCATAAGTTAAGGAACTCTTTGAATTCTTTATTATTCACAAGCCTTTAGCCGCAGCTTTGCTCGCGCGAAAAATTAGGTCTGATAGTAGAGTCAAAATTTCGGGATTGTACTAAATTCCTATGGGAATTATCAATATTTACATCGTTGTCAACATTTGTTACGTCGTATGAAGAATACTTGTGCAAATTTTCATGTGCAAACGTTTAGATTTTTATTATTGCTAAGTACCTATTAAGTAGGATTCTTACTGGAAGCAAAGGTGCGACTGAAAAGTCGTGTATCGACTCTTAAGTTACTTATGACAGTCAATTAAGCCAATACTGTCTCGGAGGATACTTATTTTTTTACAATTTAATATGTTTGCTGGTTCGTTTTGTAAATATTCCCTCATTGATCAGGACAAACAACTTTCTTATTGATTCCTTCCCGTTTTCTATCTTCTTCAGTTTTATACTATATGTATACCAAAACTGAATTCTTGGATTCGGCTAAGATATAAAAAAAAGTAATAAAACTTAAATAAAGACGCAGCCATTCTCTTCCGTGAGCTGAGTACCTTGTAAGTGTGTCCTCGATCGTTTGAGGCATATTCCGATCTATTAAATTAATTGACAGACTGAAGTGGTTTTGCAGAAAAAATAAATCTAGATTCAGTCCTTAAACCTGGTTTAAGCTGGATAGGTTCCATACATTTTGACAGCTGGGTTCTAAATTAAGATTTTTTTCTTCCATCAAATGCCCATGAATCACTCGGAAAGTCCTCTTCAATCACGTGAGCAATAGAAGTACATTTCATATCCTTATTTCTTCCCCTTGCACGGCAGACTGATGGACTCTCCATTTCTACAGCCCATTCAATTTGCGACTTCCGCAGAACTCCGGAGCAAAGTCCAACTGTAAATAGATTTCACGTTTATTGCAATCAAGCCCTTGGCAGGAAACCAATAAATTTTCCCATGCTTATAAACAATACGTTTCTATTTACACTGAAAAATATGTCGAAAATAGTCGTAATTAATCAAGGAAAATATCCGCACGGTAGAAAACTTTTTGCTTTTGATCACTCACCTTGATTGACAATGAGTCTTATTTTGGCAACTATTATTAAGGTTAACTGGTGCTGTCTGATCAAACACCCAATATTGTCCAAGGTATCATCGCAACATTATTGCCAGTTACTTACCAGATTCTGCATCCCGATGGCAGGGGGCCAACTAAAGCGTTTTGTTCTGTCTAACGTGGTCAGGGGAAATTAGCAAGTTCCAAATTTCAGTACCTACTTAACTAAAACAGCACTCCCAGTTCCCATCACGCATTGACAACGTGATGACCATTGGACAAAGTGCTAATCGTTTGTTTTGTTTGCATTGCCCGTATCATTGTCATGATCTGACAATGATACTTTTACTATAGCTATCCATCATCAAACAATCTAATTAGTTTCCCATTGAGTTCAACCGTTGGATAACCCATGAAAAATCCGTATCATAGATTAACGGAACATCAATTAGTGCTAGATGTTTTGTTGTACTTACTGCTTGACGTCACTGACCATGATTGTGACATCAATGATCTCGAATGATTGCGCGGTCAATTGCCTTGGGCTCTGTGTTATAATTAATTGGTAATGCTGTGCGTACCAAAATAATGTCACCGTTATGTGTATTTTTCTTGATATTTTTATAAGAGGCCAATATTTGTCTGCCAATCTTCTGCTTTCAATCGAAGGTCTTTACAGTTGGCACTTCTGATATTTTGAAATAAGATCGAACGCGTTTCTTTTGTCTTACCTAAAGTTTCCTTTACCTTTGGAAACTGGCCAAGTAGTCAGAAGCAAAGCAGATTAATTTTTTAGCTTCTGGTAAACGAGTTATGTATTTTGTGTTTTCCGAGCATGAGTAGGTAAACTGACCGGTTCATCGGATCGAGGCGTGACGAAATGTAAAAACATCGTTACGTGTATCAATCTTGACCTCATATTTTTATCTCGATTGATCATACATATATATTCTTACGGTTCTTCCTCTACCCTTAAGCATGACGATCATAATGTATACAAGGATAGTTAACGTCTTTCCAAGTACTGGAGTAGTTGCGAATCGGAGATCATTACAAATGAATGACGTAATTGAACGTTTAACCCGGAGGTGTGTGTAAATACCAAACAAATTTTCCATCTTAACCTCGTATATTTCCTTGTATAATAATATGTTTCCTTCTGAAATATCTTGTTTCCACTTAGTTTTATTAAAATTATCATTAGGAACTTATTTTCACTGGATAAATATCAAAGAAGTTAATACCAAAGAACATTAGTTGTGATGTCGGAACTACGATGATCGATCCCAAGTCTTCTAGACCAGTCAAAGCTAACAGGAAGAAAAGACGATGACCCTCATTCTAAGAGTAATAATATGAAACTTATTGAAAAATACATCAATTACAATAGCAATGCATTGTGCGAACTAAGCATCCGTAACGAACATCCTGTTAAGCATTAACAACAAAATGACGTTTGCAATCGTGCCTATATTATATGAATATTCTATTATTACTGACTGTAGCAACAAGTCTGATAACATCATTTTCTTAACCAGCTATTACTTTCATAGGATTGTTTAACGTCGACTACTGTAACCCGCTATAATTCTGAACCTCAGGGTAAATAAAACGAGTGTATCTGGGAGAAGTATCACCCATTACAGACATTGCAGTTGTAAAGATAATTTGATTCCACGCCCATGCATTACCGTTCGGTATTTTAAAACTCTAGAAAGTAGAGTTACGTCTATCGAAAGCTTTAAAGAGGCTCCAGAATATAAATGAGCGTTCGAACTTGCGCTTGAGCATCACGCCATTGTGACGTCGCGCCACGCCCCCGTGTTGCCGACCAACACCGACCAAACTTGTTATTGCAAACCGCTCAATAACCTTATCTGCAAAGTCGACAAAAGAAGAGCGATGACGGTGATCAACAACTTTTAAGATCTTGATATAAGTTCAGCCTATCAACTATTAGATAAAGCTTGTTTTCGGCAAGTGTTTTTCATTCTTATCAACATTATGCCCCCTGTAAATTTATCTGCGGTTGTTGGCACGTTAATTATCGTATGTTTAACAAAAGCAAATACAGCCTAGATACAGTGACCAAACTATTATGATCGGTTGAGTGATGAAAATAAAATTATGAACGTACCTACCTACTGCTTCGCTTGTTTCTAATTTTCAAAATTACAACTCACGCTTTGTTCAATGTCACGAATGTTTTATCCGATTGCTGACTTGATAGCAAACGAATTAGAAGTGTTGTAGTCAAGTTCTACTTAGGTATGATTAAGTTGAATTGCCTAACACTTGTAGGTATTGTTCAAATACCTTAATGGAGAATGTATGACCTCGCTGGGCGTGGCTGTTATTTTAAATGATAATAATGTTGTTGAAAGCGGAGATACAACTGGTGTGGCCTCTGTTAATTTATGATAGCTAATTATAGTTGAAGTTAATTCAACAATGAATGGATACGAGAGCGCGGTGGGCGTTGGCCGGCGCTTACGGTTGCCATTTCTTTATAATAATGATGGTTATTGTTTAAATCATCAACATGATTAAACTGTATAATATCCTCATCCTGGTACGGTTATTAACTCTTCCCAAATTGCAAGCTTTGTTGTGTCTCCGTTAGTCGGCTAAAAAGGCGAATTAATTAGATATTAGGTATAATTAATGTTTGCATCATGTTTTGTAATTGAATGACGTCTTCTAAAATCAATGCGGATACGGCTGCGATGGCGTCTATGTATCTTGATAAAAGGTCAATTCTTAGGAAATGTTTTGACCTCAGACAAAGATTAGATTTCAGTCAATAGATGCTTCAGGATCACGGATTGAGAGCGTGAATGCATCAAGCGTCGTGCATTAATGCGATTGTCTGTGTTTTGTCTTGTGTTCGTCCTTTGTCTGAGATGCTGCATAATGACATGAGTCTTTCAATATCATATTTGTTTACTACAAACTATATTGCATACTTATTAAAATACTTTTTACTTTAACTGTCTGACTCACTCTATTTGTATACGTAGCTGTTGGGCTATAAAGGCTTAACTCGCCATGTAAATTCGATCGAGAAAAATCGTGAATAAATCTCCTTTGTGATCCATAATTCCATTCATAAGACATAAACATAACATGATAGCAATTTGCTCTGTTGTTGCATCAATATTTACGTCAAGTTTTTAAGTACTTCAATTAAAATATTCTACTGTATCAAACTAAGCATTTATAGTTCACCACTCCAATTCAATTTCTGGCTCCTTTAATGCGATGGGAAAGTTTTTGTCACTGCCGTATGGGACGGCGAAATGAGATCACGCCCTATATTTAGCTGACGCGGTACCGCTCTTCCACGATCCAATAATAAACCGTTTATTAAAGAAGCAAATGCTTTAATTAGTTCTGTAAAAAACATCCTATTACAAAACATCTTAACCGCATTCGGTTCAAGGAATAAGTATTATTCAGAATACTTTTGCTATTCCAAATAAATTTACAAGCAGTTTCGGCCAGGTATAAATTTGTTCGAGTTTTTTTGGTTTCTTTCTACCTCACATAGCTTCTGGAAGATTTGGTGAAGTTCAAAAAGTTGGACACCTTAACAGCAGAAGTTAAAAAAAATATGAAAATTTTCCATTTTAACACAGCATTTAACCAAACAATTGTATGAGTATTTCTTTGTCACAATGAAACCTTTTTTAGTCAATCGCTTTGTATGGTTGAGTACTGGTTAACGTGGTCCAATTAACTTCTTGAACTCCATCTGGTTCTAACGTCTAACGCATGCTCGAGATGAAAGTTCCTGTACCTCTACCATGAGTTTACACTAGTTCACAGTGACCGTACTCGCTAGCGACGGCGTAAATGATTTGTATGGAGAATTGTACTTCCGTAAGTGACCGCTAGAGGCGCTGTACAATTCTCCATACAAATAATTTACGCCGTCGCTAGCGAGTACGGTCACGTAAACTAGTGTAAACTCATGGTAGTGGTACAGCTCCTTGCACAATGCACATGGCAATAACTGTGCTATATTTCATATGTAACTATAGTTAACTTGATCGTTAACTGTACCTCTACCATGAGTTTACACTAGTTTACGTGACTGTACTCGCTAGCGACGGCGTAAATTATTTGTATGGAGAATTGTACAGCGCCTCTAGCGGTCACTTATGGAAGTACAATTCTCCATACAAATCATTTACGCCGTCGCTAGCGAGTACGGTCACTGTGAACTAGTGTAAACTCATGGTAGAGGTACTGCAGTCCAAAGTCCGCTCCGCGTTGGCAACGCGGCAACGCCACGAGCCGCGCCTCTCGGGCCCCGCGCTCGTCGAGTTTATTCATTATGTCTTATTTATTATTATCTCAATTGAACTAGGAGTTCTGACTTTTATCTTAAGGGTTTTACTTCTACGGGTGACTGGTAAACAAGGATTAGGTACCTAGTTTAGGAAATTTTGGGGCTACTTTGATATATTTAAAATGGTTATAAAAACGTTAATTGACTATGTTAGATTATGTTTTGATGATCTACCGTCGCCCTAAGGCAAGTTTAGGACACTTTATAAACAATACTTTTAAAACAATATAGTCTATTGAGTGTGGTGAAAATGAAAGAGAAATTAACCAAATTGGCTTAACCGGCTTAATGTCACGTGCTTATTTACTTTAAACAAGTGGCGTTCGTTAAATCGTTAGGTAATTCTGTAGTCACGTAAATAGTCAAAGCGACCCAACGAACGTCACACGAATGAATGGTGACGTAGATACAGCTGTAGGAAGTAAGTAGGATGAAATTAAAAAACAGTGGAGGTTTCATACACCGTGAAATTTTAGTGGTTGTTTTCCCGAAACGAGGTGATTTAGTATCGATTGTACAATCGATTTATAGTTACTATTTTACAATTGTGAAAAACGAAAGTCGAAAATGACCGCAAACCAATAGTAACGCTTCGTTGGTACCTAACCTATCGTACGATCGTAAAATAGGGTACAGTCGGGTACAGTCGGGTACAGTAGGGTAAAATAGGGTACAGTCGGGTACAGTCGGGTACAGTAGGGTAAAATAGGGTACAGTCGGGTATTGTAGGGTATAATAGGGTACAGTTGGGAACAGTAGGGTAAAAAAGGGTACAGTCGGGTACAGTAGGGTAGAATAGGGTACAGATGGGTAAAATAGGGTACAATCGGGTAAAATAGGGTACAGTAGGGTACAGTCGGATACAGTAGGGTAATATAGGGTACAGTAGAGTACAGTCGGGTACAGTAGGGTAAAATAGAGTACAGTAGAGTACAGTCGGGTACAGTAGGGTAAAATAGGGTACAGTCAGGTACAGTAGGGTAAAGTAGGGTACAGTCGTGTACAGTAGGGTAAAATAGGGTACAGTAGGGTACAGTAGGGTAAAATAGGGTTCAGTAGAGTACAGTCGGGTACAGTAGGGTAAAATAGGGTAAAGTAGGGTACAGTCGGGTACAGTCGGGTACAGTAGGGTAAAATAGGGTACAGTAGGGTACAGTCGGGTACAGTCGGGTACAGTAGGGTAAAATAGGGCACAGTCGGGTACATTAGGGTAAAATAGGGTACAGTAGGGTACAGTCGGGTACAGTCGGGTACAATAGGGTAAAATAGGGCACAGTCGGGTACAGTAGGGTATCATAGGGTACAGTAGGGTACAGTCGGGTACAGTCGGGTACAGTAGGGTAAAATAGGGCACAGTAGGGTACAGTCGGGTACAGTTGGGTACAGTCGGGTACAGTAGGGTAAAATAGGGTACAGTAGGGTACAGTCGGGTACAGTAGGGTAAAATAGGGTACAGTAGAGTACAGTCGGGTACAGTTGGGTACAGTCGGGTACAGTAGGGTAAAATAGGGCACAGTCGGGTACATTAGGGTAAAATAGGGTACAGTAGGGTACAGTCGGGTACAGTCGGGTACAATAGGGTAAAATAGGGCACAGTCGGGTACAGTAGGGTATCATAGGGTACAGTAGGGTACAGTCGGGTACAGTCGGGTACAGTAGGGTAAAATAGGGCACAGTAGGGTACAGTCGGGTACAGTTGGGTACAGTCGGGTACAGTAGGGTAAAATAGGGTACAGTAGGGTACAGTCGGGTACAGTAGGGTAAAATAGGGTACAGTAGAGTACAGTCGGGTACAGTTGGGTACAGTCGGGTACAGTAGGGTAAAATAGGGTACAGTAGGGTACAGTCGGGTACAACAGGGTGAAATAGGGTACAGTTGGGTACAGTCGGGTACAGTAGGGTAAAATAGGGTACAGGTGGGTACAGTAGGGTAAAATAGGGTAAAGTAGGGTACAGTCGGGTACAGTAGGGTAAAATAGGGTACAGTAGGGTACAGTTGGGTACAGTCGGGTACAGTAGGGTAAAATAGGGCACAGTCGGGTACATTAGGGTAAACTAGGGTACAGTAGGGTACAGTCGGGTACAGTCGGGTACAATAGGGTAAAATAGGGTAGAGTTGGGTACAGTAGGGTATAATAGGGTACAGTAGGGTACAGTCGGGTACAGTCGGGTATAGTCGGGTACAGTAGGGTAAAATAGGGTACAGTAGGGTACAGTCGGGTACAGTTGGGTACAGTCGGGTACAGTAGGGTACATTTGGGTACAGTAGGGTAAAATAGGGTATTTTACCCTACTGTACCCGACTGTACCCAACTGTACCCTATTTTACCCTACTGTACCCTACTGTACCCCATTTTACCCTACTGTACCCGACTGTATCCTATTTTACCCTACTTTACCCGACTGTACCCGACTGTACCCTACTGTACCCTATTTTACCCTACTGTTCCCGACTGTATCCCATTTTACCCTACTGTACCCGACTGTAGCCTACAGTAGGGTACAGTACAGTACAGTAGAGTCGAGTCGTAGGAAAAATATTGTATGCAACGGTGTATAATTTAGTCTTAACGGCTCGTGCCGTCTTCCATTGCGATACTCGCATTCGCTCGTATCGCAACTCACGTCACTCGCCTTTTAAGACCTCACTTATACAACAGTTTTTTTTTTTTTTTTTTTTTTTTTTTTATGATATAGGGGGCAAACGAGCAGACGGATCGCCTGATGGTAAACGATTACCGTCGCCCATGGACACCTGCGACACCAAAAGAGTCACAAGTGCGTTGCCGGCCTTTTAGGTAGGAGTACGCTCTTTTTTTGAAAGCTTGAAGGTCATATAAGTTGCATAAAATACTAATATCAAACCCAAATTTCAAAATGTAAAAAAATAAATTCTCGAACAGATAATCGTGATTCTATCAACGATACTGAATCAAATATCAAAATTTGTGCTCTGACTAAAAAAATACCCTGTGTAGATTGTTGGGATGAAATAACATTCACACAGAGATATGCTACCATTGAAAACGCACGGGATGTACCATTACAACTCCATATTGACTTTATCACACATGAATGTGTTTCTTATGATAAGATAAATGCACACATTCTTCTTTTGTTGTCTGGCGTCAGTCAGATACAATTTAAAAGTATGCATTGTCAAGTATTGTCTGGTAATCGATTATCTTTATGCACCGATAGTAACATATTGTATTCACCGACGTAAATGTCTGACTCTCGTAAAAGTTGTCTAAAGTTGTAAATACATCTGATACTTAAATGCCAGTTAGATAAAGCTTCTAAGGAAATAAAAAGCAATAAATTGATGACACACCTATGCACAAGATAGTATTCTTGCTAAGTATATTGTTTTTTTGGTAATACGTTAATCTTATCAACGACACGATCAGTGATCCATCACCTTACGATGAGATCATCAAAATCTAGTGTTTTTGTATCGCAAGAAGTAGGTAAGTAGTTTTATTATCTTACTAGCTTTTGCCCGCGACTCCGTCCGCGTGGAATTAGTAATTTGGGCAGCTTATTTTTTTATCCAATTTGCTTTTTCATCAATTATGGCTCTCCTTAGATCCTTCCGGAAGAAGTGAAACTTCATAATAAATCAACCCGCTCCCAATCCGCCCCAACCCGCTCTCAACCCGCCCCAACCTGCTCCCAAACCGCTCTCAACTCGCCCCCCACCCGCCCCCAACCCGCTCTCAACCCGCCCCCAACCCGCTCCCAACCCGCTCCCAACTCGCTCTCAACCCGCCCCCAACCAGCTCCTAACCCGCCCCCAACCCGCTCCCAACTCGCCCCCAACCCGCCCCCAACCCGCTCTCAACCCGCCCCCCCCAACCGCTCTCAACCCGCCCTATCTAACTGGGCTATCTAACACTGAAAGAATTTTCCAAATCGGAGCAGTAGTTCCCGAGATATAGACGTTTTACTTCCAAAACCCCCGATTTGGAAACATTCTTCCGCTCCGCTCCGCTCCTATTGGTGTTAGCGTGATGATATATAGCCTATAGCCTTCCTCGATAAATGTGCTATCTAACACTGAAAGAATTATTCAAATCGGAGCAGTAGTTCCTGAGATTAGCGCGTTCAAACAAAAAACCTGTTCGATAAATTCATAAAATAGACGTATCTTTCTTATTTGTGAACCGATTCAAATGAAACAAACACTAAATGTTAATCCAAGAAAATACCAACATATCAGTGAAAACCGCATCCTTCTAGGTTAAGCCGTTTCTGAGATTAGCGCGCACAAACGCACAGACAAACAGACAGACAAACAGACAAACAGACAATAATTCTAAAAATCATTGTTTTGGGTTCTATTGTGCTAATAAATAGCCCTAGTGACAGTTTTTCTCAAATATCTTCAATGTACAGACACCGACTTGTTACAGATTTATTATATGTATAGAATAGATTTTGAAACACTTCGAACTTAAGTTTTTTTTCTCGTTCTCGATTTTTCATCTCTATTCTTAGGCAGTCCATTATATATTTACTATCTCTTGTTCTCTTTTAAAATAAATAACCTTAAACCTCAGCAAAGTTGTAGTTAATGTTACGAATAAATTACACATCACCACATCAGATAAAAGAAACACACAGACAGTAAATTTATGTAATCTTTATTGCATGGTTATTACAATATTTATAAGCAGTATTTGAAGAAATAACTTCAGCCACTATTAAGATATTAAATTACTGGAAAGTTAATCGACCTCCATAGACTATTTTATAATGGTATACACAAATGAATACACGTGTAAACGCGTTAGATAATTCCTAGTGAACAAAATACCGAAAGTAACTTAAATTGAATAAGATTTTCAATATAAGTATATTTATTTCAATATTTATAACTGATAGTACACTTAACCTTATCCATTCAGTCAGTAACATTCGATATCTCTGATTCAATTTTTATTTATATTGTCCAATGAATATCACGTTAACTATCTTTTGACCCGGACGGGCTTGATATCGAACCAAAAGGTTAAATTCGCGATAAAAAGTCTGCTTTTGTTAAACAACTCATATTATACTATCGATTTCTACTCAAAGCTTTGATAGGAAAAAAGTACCTATATTACTAGATACTGACAATCGAGAGGCTCTACCTAGATATCGCGATGCAGTAATCGATATAGATAAAAATAGATAGAGGAAACCAATACGTTATGGTTCTTGATTCTAGAGCTAGGAATAGTTTATAGCCTTCATCGAAGTTTTACCAATCTCATGTTCAACTTTTTTATAACCGAAATACCTACAAGAAATGCCAATAGCAGTATGGATAAAAATCTCCGACTTGGCTCTACTTAGGTAGAGCCAAGATAGAGATAGAGGTAGAGATAGGTAGTCCTATTAAAGAATTGAATTCTCTAACACTCACTCACCGTCAGACTCGAGGAAAACAACAACCAGTTTTGTGTTTAGAAAAAAAATTTGTTGGATTGATTTTTTATTTTAGCGCTATTATGCCGGTTCTTGAAACGCAGTGTGATGATCAAATTGATCACTTAGATTATTCAGAGTATTTCAGAGTGCCGATTATTTGCAGTTAGACTTGTAAACGTTGCAATTTAGCCTAGGATCCGAGTATACAACGACTTTCACCGATCAGTTTAATGGATGAAAAGTATTTTATATTAAATTAAATATGTTAATAAATATATTGCAAGTGGGTTGACCAAAAAATTTCAGTCCGGAATATGATTAATTTTTTTTTTTAAACATTATACCGTTTCGGTTAATAGACAATGAATGACATACCAATCAAAAGTATAAAGCCTATAGAATATGCAAACTTTAGGTTGACTAACCAGATCAGTGCAAATATCGATTTACCTGTTTTTACCTGTTTAGGTATACCTGCCTACCCAAAAGTTATGACCGGAAAAAATAGTCAACCTAACGTTTTCATATTCTAATAGGCTTCGTACTTTTGATTGGTAGGTATTTCATTTGTATATTAACCGAAACGTTGAAATTAAATGTAAAAAAAAAATATACTGGACTGAAATTTTTTAGTCAACCCACTTGCAATATATTTATTAACATAATTAATTGAATATAAAATACTTTCATCCATTAACCAGTTCGGTGAAGGTCGTTGTAGGTATACTCGGATCTTAGACTAATTGTAATAGCTTGGCTGTAAGCAACTTATAAAAAACCGGCTAAGTGCGAGTCGGACTCACGCATCGAAAGTTTCGTACTTTGTAACTATGTCAAAATATATGATATATGTATACGGCTGTACCTATCTATAGAAATGTTAGGAGAGCTCTGCTTCGGTCCTGGTTAGTTGGGATACTCTTTAAGTTTTAATTTAATATTATTTTAATTGGTTGTAGCGACAGTAGAAATACATTTTTTGTATAAATTTCAGCTGTCTATCTATTACGATTCTTAAGATAAAGCCCTGTGACTGACAGACAGACTGACGAACAGTGTAGCGAAAATTGGGTTCTGTTTGCAATAAGTACTCTTTGGGTACAGAACCTAAATGTATGCTTAACAAATAACTAAACCCACTCATTCCTTCGCTTGACCTTCACTACTGCGGAATTCAACACGGATTGCGTTGCGGTATTAAATCGATTATTATGGATAGAAATGGTTCTAATAATCAAAAACAAAACATTGATAAGTAGGGTAGGTATTCATATTGGTTCTCGAAATGAATTTAAAAAGCAATAAACTGACCCTAAGAATGTACCCATGGCCACTAACGTTCCACCAGCTTTTTTATGCTTCAAATTTCGAACGTTTTTTTTCCTTTGTTGCAGTGTCCCTGCGTACGCGTCGCATCAGCCAGTTCGCGCCGCTTCTGATCGCGCTGGTGGGTCTACCGGCCAGGGGGAAGAGCCAGCTGGCTCACCACCTTTCCCGCCATCTTAATTGGAATGGGGAGAGCACTAAAGGTGGGTACTAAACGACAGAAGCGTAATTCTATTCCACTCTTTTACGCGAGCAAGAAAGCTATTGGATTTCGCTCTTCTATCATAAGGACAATGATATCCGTCGTAGAAAAGAGTTGCCTCTTTTGAAAGTACTTAAAAAAATATGACAAGTAAAAAAAAACTGGTCTGATTTTTTACAAAATAAAAACTCCTTTCTAAGACATGATCGCAGTGATAACGATGTGTATAATTAATTGTGCATTTATTTCTCCGCCAGTCATTAAAATACATATACTTATACCATAGCTATTCATCCTTAATCACGAGATTATAAGAGGGAAGCTAGATAAATTAGCAGACGCAATGAAATACTTCGGATACATTTGTTACAATTGTTAAATAATCAAATCAGATGGTATTTAATACAACATTGTTAAAGAAGCGCCGTGACCTAAATCTATCTGTTGATATTGAGCCGCTAACGCTCTGCTCACGAGGTCTCATATCTACATATAGCACAATTTATTTGCCCTAGATAAGATAAAGTACTTTTCTATACGAAGACGACACGCCTCTTAGTTACAGACAGACATGTTTCAAGGTGAATAAACAGACTTGATGTTTAAACTGCAGCCTAATTAATTAGCATCGTTTGTTGAATAATTAAATGACAAGACTAAATTTACATCAACGTTTACAATGTTTACATACTCCACTTTACCTTACCTTCACCAAAATGTAGTTTACTTTAACCACATAAATCAATCCTAACAACAACAATGCTGAACTGCCTATCCGCTAAAACCACAGCGGTGACGTTCTAGCAGTTTACCAAGACATGTAGGTACGCGTTTAACACGAAACCTCATCAAAACTTAAAACTTTAAATTTATAGTTCTAACCATGGACCTACCTACAAACTTAAAAAAATCAACTTATTAATTCCACCCAGTTCGCAAGAACTAAGTACCATGAGAAGTACTCCTAAGGGCCTGTTTCATCATTCTCTGATAATATATATGACGATACGATAACCGTCTTTGTTTATTTTCACCACTCTGATAAATTGACCAAACAGGGTATATGCGATACCGTCTCTGTTTAAATAAAACTGGCCTTACACAAAAATAAGTAAAAAAAAAACATTCAAAGACTTGGAATTTTCCAGCCAGTCCTAACGCTAATCCCCGTTGCAGTGTTCAACTGCAGCGAGTACCGCCGCCGGCACATGGCGTTGTACGGCACACATGACATTTTCCGCGCGGACAACGCTCAGGGCTCTGCGATCCGTCGGCAGAGCGCCCACGAGGCCGTGCAGGATGCCGTACTGTGGCTGAAGGATGGGAATAGTGTCGCTGTAAGTTCAGACTGAAAGCACAGATTACATAATAGTCTACCTGATACAACATTAGCGTTTGACAGCCACTATAGGTATTTACCTACCAGCTGGCTCACCACCAACTGTGTTATAGTATAAATCTTCCCAGGTGAATTTTTCGCTTCGAGCCCTCATCTTTCAAAACAAACGGTATCGTCATAGTATTAAGGTTCAAATTTAATGTAATGGCTCGAAGCGAAAAATTCACCTGGGAAGATTTATACTATAGTAGCAGTCGCAGTACATTTTCGGTGACAATTGCCAAAGAGAACAGAATCACTACGTGTCAGCGAAAGCGGTGGGGAAGTAAGGTAAACGTACCAATACTCGACACCTCTACGCCCAGTAGATGACACCCATCTGTCACCTCTCTTACCATGATACAAGATTGAAGGTGCCATGTATTGGTCAGTGCCGAGCACAGGGACGTTTACCTTACTGTATTGTATGAAGTGATGAAGCACTCCTTATAGTTTCTAATACACATAGGCTAGGATTAGGTTTCTAATAGACTAGGATTGTCTGTCTGGGTAGGCAAACCGCAGCACCACTATGTTGTTTATGTTTACTATCATTTAAATAAAATGACTCAATTTTACAACCATTCTGGGTTCATAGTAAACTCACGCATACGTAAAAAGAATGGCTACCTACTCATACTTAGCTTGTTAAATAATATCCATTACTGTTTTTAAAACGTGTAAGGTTTGTTTAGGGAGGTTTATTAGACACGAGTTTTCACTGATAAGAAACTACTGGTTATCTCAGAATGTTGCAAAATTATTCATAATTAGTTTGATGAGCTAATTCTTGGTAAACATCATTAAGCTATTTATTAATACTACGCATCTCTTAATTAGCCTCGTGTATCTTAAGATTTTGAAAAAATAGATCAGGCCCTGACACGATACTTAATCTAGACATAGACTTATAAAAAGGTTGAAACTACTTAATTACCTACTAAAACATCTTGGCCGTTGAGACATTAGATATACACATTTAATTCAGCATTGAAAATATAATTAAGCATTCGTTTGTCTCTTTTCTTAGATATTTGACGGCACCAACATCACCCGGGAGCAGCGGCGAGAACTCAATGATTACTGTCTCTCGGACATGGGCTTCAGGATTCTGTTCATCGAATGCATTTGTGAAGACCAGGAGTTGCTAGAAAGGAACATCATTGAGATCCTACGTTACTCGGAGGACTACAAGTCCATGAGCGAGGAGCAGGCTGTCGATGATCTTAGGAAGAAGCTGGAGCACTATATGCGGCAGTATGAGCCCATCGATGCCAGCCTGGAAACCATCAGCTTTGTTCGGGTAGAGAACATGGGAGAAACAGTCACCGCGCACAAAGTCGCCGGGCAGAAGGAATCCGGCATCCTTGGATACCTTTCCGGTCTACGTCCACTGCCGCAAACACTTTACTTCACCAGGGTAAGTAAAGAACCTAAACTGTTGCGTCATTCCTGAAACTACTATTATATGTTATATGTTACATGAGTATTGCTCAATGATAGGATTATCTCTTAATTGGTATAGATAAACATGTTTTTCACTTTGATTAGGAATATTAATAGAGACGGGGAAAAGGCGTTATCGCCCTCGGGTTAAATGGAAATGTTATAGCTATCTGCTAAAAGTCGATAAGTCGTCAACAACGTCGCTTAGCAAATAAAAGATGAAACCAACCAGTTGTGCAAACACCACTTGTGTCACTGTTATGTTAATGTTATAGAAGAACAAACTCACTGTCGTATTTTTTCAACAGCTATTACAGAATATTGATACTTATTATTCACCTGTTTTATAGTCTTCTTCGAAGTTAGGTACCGAACTGTTTCTGAAGAAGTTAAGTTGACAAGTATCCTTATTGGCGCCATCGTCATCTCTAGTTTTCAAAGACCTATCAACAGACTCGTTAAAAGACGTCATTTTCATCATTTGTTCTTTTACTTCCAGCACGGTGAGAGCGAATACAACGTGATCGGCCGCATTGGCGGCGACGCGTCGCTCTCTCCGCGCGGGCAAAACTACGCGCGCGGACTGGCTCAGCACATGAACGCGTTTGCTGACCGCGAGCCTCTGGCCGTGTGGACGTCAGAGTTGCGAAGGACCAAGCAGACCGCTGCGGAAATACGCGCGCCGAAGCGGGCCATCCGCGCGCTTAATGAGCTTGATGCTGTAAGTACAAAGTCTTTTTGGTCGAGCAGTGCACACAGTGCCTGATGAGATGGTAAAAAATTAAAACTGAAATACCTACTTCAGTTTTATTCTCGCGCTCACGCGCTCTTTGAGCTCGAAGGTACGAAATACGTATCAACTCTTTTTAAATACACGGTTTCCATTACGAGCAAAGCGGGCAACTTGCGAAAGTAAATAATGGGTTCATATTGGGTTCGCTAAAGTTCATCACCTTAAATTGATTTTCCTAACGATTTGTACTCCTAATGATCACTGTTCCTAAAGTTTTTTTTCCTAAAGTTTTCGTTCCTACAATTTATTTTACTATTAACGTAGTCTATAACAAGTCTATAACACTCAGTTTTCCGAAACATAGTTTTCCTATCGATTTGTACTCCTAATGATCACTGTTCCTAATGTTTTGTTTCCTAAAGTTTTCGTTCCAACAATTTATTTTACTATTAACGTAGTCTATAACACTCAGTTTTCCGAAAATTGACTTTCATAATGATCACTGTTCCTAAAATTTTGGTTCCTAAAGTTTTCGTTCCTACAATTTATTTTACTATTAACGTAGTCCATAACACTCAGTTTCCGAAAATTTTAAGTAATAACTTCACTGTTGAAACTTTTTGTATTACTCCTACAATTATTTTTTCATAACCTTCTTAATCATAAAGTATTTTTTTTTTTTATATTATTACTCCTGTTATTAATAGGTAGGTAGTGCCGTTTTAAAAATCATTAAATGTTATTCAATCTGTAATATTTATGATTCTTATTTGAGGGTATGCACTACTTACGGTACCGGTACGGTACTTTATATATTTTGATGCATTACATTTTATGATTTTCGGCACTTCAACTGTATGGATTACCTAATAGAAATAATCATTTTCTGTGCTGTTACAATAGTTATTTGTGCAACAAGAGAGCAAAGTTGTTTTTTACTGCGAGTGCTGATTTTGAATCACGAGTTAGCGAAGGATTCTATAATTGAATCACGAGCGTTTAGCGAGTGATTCTAAGTTAGAATCCTGAGTGCGCGAGTGATTCAAATACACGAGATACAAAAAAACTTTGGTCTCGTGTGACACATACAACTTTTCACCTCAGCAGCGAGAACATAATAAATTATTAAAGGTATATGAACGTCGTCTTTTTGTCTTTGTTGTGGTTTTCAACATTGAGTAAATACTTCATATTATATATATAACAATAGGTACAGTCTCCTAAAAAGTGTTTGCATTGTTTAAAAATATCATAAGCTTTTAAATATTTTTCGCGAGACTTTTCAAGTAAGAAACTTACTCTGCATTATGTATTACTCCATTAATTCGTCTGGTGTTCAATTGTTGACTTCGTCACTGGACTCACTCAATTCACTCATATCATATTCAAAAATGTATTAAATAAGTACTTATTACTATTCTAATAATTTCCAAATTGCCTCTGATCGTGTACCAAACTCATAGATATCGAACTCTGTAGCTAGAGAAACAGAAGAAAATAATTAAAATTTGAATCCCGCTATTTTTTTAAAGATGCGTTCCGATACTACACCCGCTGCGTTCCGATGCTGCATCCGCTGTATTTACCACGATGTTCAAGATTGTTAAAATTATTAATAATTTAAACATGAAACTACCGTGAGACTCACTCATAGTGAAAATAAACGGATCACTCACGTCTTAAAACGAGTTTAACTCGACTTGTTTCGGGCTAATCCGTAGCCCTTCCTCTCGGAGTCGCACGTCACGGCGGCTGCCAAACGTGCACTCCGTACTTGCGAGAGAAAAGTTTTTCATTCCGCGGAAGGTGCGTGAAGCCATCGAGATTGGTCGTCATCCAAATTTTAACCGGGATAGTGGTTGGTCAGTATCCCCGAGTTGGAAAACAGTGTTGAATGTTCGTACTGCGTCAACGGTGAGTGTGGACGAACCTTTACAAAGTGATGTGGTTAGTGTTGTGTGCTACCCTACATTTGACAATGACAATAAAAGTGATGATGGAAACGGGGGTAGTTGTGTGTCGCTGTCAGTTGCGTCGAGTAGCCGCGCGACCAGGGCGTTAGCACGCAGTGCACGTTTGGCAGCCGCCGTGACGTGCGACTCCGAGAGGAAGGGCTACGGATTAGCCCGAAACATGTCGAGTTAAACTCGTTTTAAGACGTGAGTGATCCGTTTATTTTCATTATTAATAATTATATAGATACATGTTTAAACTTTGTTTTCAACAACATTTTTACTATTAATTTGATTATATAAAAATATAATCCAATTATTAAAAAAATACCTACAATAATTTCATTTAAAACCTTAACAGACGAATTACAATTTTAAGGTTAAGAACTTATTATGAGTATCCGAACGTTCAATCGTTCGTTTATTTTTAGGTCTACTAGGATAGAATTTGAAATCGAAATTCGAATCGATTTGATCTTATCTCTCGCTCTTTTCGTATCGAAATGAAAGTGACAGATCAAACTGAAGTTCAAATCTTTCGAATTCAATAAGCAGACCCATCATTGTCTTTGACTTTAAAAAAAAAAAATTAAAAAGCTACTTTGTCTCACGCAGTGAGCAAAATCGGATTTTGCTCACTGTTTTTTAGTAGCAAAACCTGCCTGTTTAAGGTGCTGAGGTGAAAAAAAAATACCTAACACCGAAGGCTAAGGCGGGAGCTACGCTACGCTTCGCTCCCGCCTTAGCCTTCTAAACCTAACCTATCCGAGTCGCTTCTGCCCTAAAAGGTCTTGCTCGCTCGCTTCGCTCGCTCGCTGCAAGCAAGGTACAGATTAGGGTGTACGAAAGGGTGTATAAAATGATATGATGATGAATAATAGTGTAAAAAAACCGGCCAAGAGCGTGTCGGACACGCCCAAGGTAGGGTTCCGTAGCCATTACGAAAAAATCAAGTAATATTTTTCTAAGGATTTCGTATGTGTACGGAATCATCCAAGTTTAGGTATGTTTTATACCTTAGGCTACTATTTACTCTTAAACTACAAATAATTTCCAAGCAATCTTAGCCGCTATAATTTTCCTAGTAAATTTCATATATTTACTACCCTTCTGAATTTTTTCAAATTTTTCCGCCCAACAGTTTAGATTTTAGAACGGGGGGGGGACGGCCGATTTTAATGAAATTTTTCACTTTAAAGTTGAATATTTCGCAAACAGATCACTGAATAGAAAAATCATGTTAGCAACCCCGCAATGATTTTAAAAGACCTATCCAACGATACCCTAATCTGTACCTTTACGTCTATGGAAGGAACCCTAAAAAATTTTTTTTTACTTTTTTTTATTCAATCACTTTGTCGGCGTGACTGATATATATATATTGATGCCAAATTACAGCTTTCTCGTACTAACAGTCTCTGAGCTTAGCCGCGGACAGACAGACAGACAGACAGACAGACGGACAGACATGGCGAAACTATAAGGGTTCCTAGTTGACTACGGAACCCTAAAAATGGATATGTTGAGAAAGTACATGAAAACAAATAGTAGTATGATATGTTTATTGCAACGAACATTATGAAGTTATAAATGTATAATAATGTTCAATTTAATGAATTAAAAACAAATCTACATAAAAAAGATATGATGATGAATAATAGTGTAAAAGATGGTTATGTTGAGAAAATATAGGAAAACAAATAGTAGTATGATAGATGTTTATTGCAACGGACATTATGAAGTTTAATGTATATAATGTTAAATTTTATGAATAAAAACAAATCTACATAAAATAGATATGATGATGAATAATAGTGTAAAAGATGGTTGTGTTGAGAAAATATAGGAAAACAAATAGTAGTATGATAGATGTTTATTGCAACGGACATTATG
Source organism: Archips crataeganus (assembly GCA_947859365.1). NCBI lineage: Eukaryota > Metazoa > Arthropoda > Insecta > Lepidoptera > Tortricidae > Archips > Archips crataeganus. The sequence continues at coordinate 5,731,771 of OX402061.1, read as the reverse complement.
AAGTTGAATGATTAGGGATTCAGAATGTTAGGAACAGAGTAGTTATGAGTAGTGATTATTAGGATGTAAATTTTTAGGAACAACATTTTCGGACTTCCGATAATCGACGTTAAAAAATTAGTTCAACTTTGGCGCACCCACTCAAAATCGATACTTTAAGTAATAAACGCTGATTAGTGGGTAAGAAGTTGACTATAATAGTAGGTACTTTAATAATCTTGCGGAAACAATCTTACATGGCACGACTATAAGTGCGGAGTTACAACATACTTAGTGGTAGTTTTCAGCTATTCACTGCTTACATGGAACAAACAGAACCAAATACCCTAGAACTTTGTGGAAACAATTTATCATCTGAGAGATTAAAATGACAATAAAATGAGGCGATTTTATCGCGTCTGCCTACCCTATCCTTATCAGGGATCTAAACAAGTACAATACTTGCTTTACTCTCTAAGTTCATAGTTGTAAAGATTAAAATTAGAAAGAAATAAAAAAATTAAAAGTCTCATGTGAGATTTCGTTCCTTTCACATTAAACATGCACTCTGACGTCTTAGATACGCAAAAGTACTAGAAAACAAACATATAAAAACTTCAAAGGAAAACGAGATGGAATATGGCTGCACTTCCAAAATAGCATTCTCGGTATATGTTGCATCGTGCTTTGGTCTATTTCTAGTGCACATGAACACAGTAAACAATATATCGCTATGCCTTATACTAACTTCATACGTTTGTTATGGGTTGGCTAGACTGCCGTAGCTGATTGATTTAAGGTTGTTTGTTCATACCGACTTACCGACCTACGTCAATAAAGAATGAATGTTTGTGACGCCGAGTACTAACATATGAACTCGTAACTTATAGATGTTGTTTATTTTAGCACCCAATGAGTAGGAAGTTTAACTATTAATTGCCTTGCCATGCTATCCTAATGCAGTACTATAGTCACTAAATAATTGGGGATGTCTATTTTTTTGCAATGTATAGTAAATCGAAAACCATTTCGAGATAAATGGTTTTTAACTCGTTTTCTGTAGTTATTTAATTTTAATATTATATAATGAATTTATTACATAACAAATAAGCAATGACCTTCATTTGACTTTGGTGTAAACTGCGTGACCGGTCCAAGTCGTACTTTATTCTGTGTGGTTAGAATTCTTCACAAATTTACGCGTGGATTATAACTACGGAGTTTGATTTGGACCCACTGCCTGACATCTAGCACTTTGACAGCGCCAGTAAAGTGACACTTGTTACAGTGTACCACCACGCAAAAAATAATTAAAGGGGTTGCCTTATCGTACGCATTTAGATAGATTTAGAAATTTGGCAGTGTGTGAGCCCTCAATTACAATCTGACGTCATCAACCAAAATAGTTTCAATAATTAATTTTGAAAAAAGTAGTGGACTAAGTGACAAAATATTGAAATTAGTTTCTTATAATTGACTTTTCTATACAAAAAAATATATAAAAACCACGGGTAATTTTTTTTAGACATTCCCAATTATGATACTCTCACTCCATTGATATTAACTTATGTGCGCCCAACTCAAGCCACTTGCCACATCATCTTCCTTCAAAGAAGCCCTCAACCCTAGTTAAATTAAATAAAATAGTAACTTCATATAAATAATCATAAACTTTCCTTCTTCTCCAGGGCATTTGCGAAGGCCTGACCTACGAGGAAATGCAGGAAAGGTTCCCGCAGGAGTTCGCATGGAGGGACCAGGACAAGCTTCGCTACCGCTACCCATGGGGGGAGTCCTACATCGACATCATGACGCGTCTGCGGCCAGTTCTTTCTGCTTTAGAAGACGAGCACAATGTCATCGTGGTTGGACACCAAGCTGTATTGCGCTGCATGCTCGGCTACTTCCTCGATGTTAAGCTTGGTAAGTCTCCTTCACATTCTCTAATTCAATCCAAGAACACTTTAAAACCGATTTAAAGACCACTTCTGTTTACCTACTACTACACTACTACTTATAGTTTTTAGAGGTGACCAGGTGTAGGACAGGTTTTTAGAGGTGGGAGGTTGTCTTTAAAATCTTGAAAAGAATAGCTCAAGAGATAAATCAGCTAGTTAAATTAAAACATGTTCTTTCTTCAGATGAACTGCCCTACATGAACGTGCCGCTGCACACAATCGTGAAGCTGACGTCATGTGGCTACAAATACAAGGTGGAGACGATCAAGCTGCCCATAGATTGTGTGGATACACACCGCCAACAGCCCAAGGTGAGATAAAAAATTAACAAATGTTTAAAGAGATTAGCTTATTAGCTGTTCGGTAATTTTAATCTTGCCGACGATGACCTTGGGACAAAGTCTTTAAAATTTGCATTCTATATCAGTTACCAAATGTATATTTAAGCGAGATTAGTAAGTTTCAATTCATGGTTTAGTCTTACTCCCATTTCTTTGTGACCTAGGTGCTAGGTGACCACCTAACGCTACGATATTTTATAATTCTGGTTAGTAACTGTGATTCTCCTTTGTTTTCAGAACTGCTCAATCACGCGAAGCTCTATCGATGCTCTGGTGACGGTTCCGTCGCACTACGACACGCTGCCGTCCAACTTGTGGCAGAACCCCTCCGAGGCACAACTTTAGGCGCCGGGGTCAGGCCCTCGCGGCCGCCGGCGCCTAACTCACCATACCAGCATTAACCAGGGTCCTCCCCCGTCGACCCGGCTTCCAGTATGGAGTCCACGGTAGTGAAAAACCTTGGACTAAAGAAACGATACCGCGCCAAAGTAGGAGTCACCCATGCGGTCTCTATGAAGATAAACTTTGGTGTTACGTTTCTTTCATTACAAATATGACAGTGTGGACGATTCATCGTATTGTTAGCGTGTTAAGATTGATTTTATTTTACAATTGATTTCTGAAAAATCACTTCAATAAGCGTAAGCGTAGGTACTCAGAAATTAGCTCAATTCGTACTAAAAGTTATTCCTTTGAAACTTTTGAAAGGATGTAAGTAAATAAATCAAAACAAACCTGTGTTTGACGAATAATCTTCCAATGTGCATAAATAAGACTGAAGGAATTGAATCCAATCCATTAAAAAGTATGAAGTCAATTCAAATTGCTTAGGTAGGTACATTTATTACGTTTGTGTTCGTTATTCGTAAGTTGAATAGATAAATCCCCCCATGCAAATTTTGCGTTTTCTTAGAGTTACATTCATTTATTTACTTACTATTCTAATTTGCATGTTTATTTTAATAGTTACTTATAAGTTAGCAGATTAGACCGTAATTGTGTTAAATTGTGAACCATGGGACTTTAGCCACTCTGAAATTAACACATTGTTGACTGCTAAATATTGGCAAATGCTGAAATAATTCATGACTCAGAGTTGGATAATTGCGCCTAATAATTTCCTGTTATTACCAACTTACCACTTATCAAACAACGAATATTCTATTCGACCTTATCAATAAGATAATACCTAAGTTCGATTTTAATTATAAGAACTTTTCTTTAATTAATTATTGTTATTTAGGGATTTATCGTAAGCGTTAAGATACTATCGATTTGATTATTATTTTGCTCCGTAATTGTTGTGTTCTGCAAGCCGGGATTTTCAACGCAATTAAACAGTATGAGGGTTTATTTGTAACTTACTTAATAACTGCTTGTTTGTTTTGTATGACTGCAATGATTTCAAGAAGTGTCAATTTTAAGATAGATTTAAGATAGATGCACTTGCTGCCGTTAGAAATATGACAAGTTACGTCAAATGGAATCGAAGTTAATTAAAAATTAAGTGTTTTAAAAACAGAAATTTCTAGAAAATTAGATCATTAGAAGACGTTTCTAGCTATGTTGGATTAAAGTTTAATACACATTGTTTTTCTTACGCTAGATTTAATTTTATATTTTTATTATTTGCGTATAGTGTTCAAGGAGTAAGCTACATTTGGATTGGAACACTTAGAACAGTCTAATTAGCATAGAGGTTGCTGAATGAGACGACGTAGGTTTTTAATCTGAAAGTTATTGAAAATATAATCTTTTTTTAAAATAAATAATATGATACAAATTACCGTATTTTATTATATTTGTACCTATTTGATCTTAACTACTGCAATTACCATTGTTTCTATGAGCTATGTGGCCCATTTACTGAACTATACAGCTTTACTTTTCTGCGCGAGCCAGAGTTAACTGCTAATGCTAATCCAAGGTTAAGTACCTAGTGTCAAAATGTTTTGACAAAAGGTTTCACGAATTTTTTTTTACCTGGATCGTGCAAGTGGCCCCAAAAACTAAAAAAAAAAAAACAAAAAAAAAACTACTATAAAATTAAAAAAAACATACAGACGAATTGAGAACCTCCTCTTTATTTGAAGTCGGTTAAAAAATGTGTGTTGGAGATCCGCAGGTGAACCAATAGTATCTTACTGTCGTGATTCTTGGCTATACGGCACCATAATAATATGATAAGGCACGACCAGATGGCCTAGTGGTTAGAGAATCTGACAATGAAGCTTGAGGTCCCGGGTTCGATTCCCGTATCGGTGTAGATATTTGTATGAAAAATACGAATGTTTGTCCTTGGGTCTTGGGTGTTTAATATGTATTTAAGTGTGTATCTACCTATATAAGTATGTTTATCCGTTGCCTATAGTACCCATAACACAAGCTTTACCTAGCTTACTTTGGGACTAGGTCAATTGGTGTGAATTGTCCCGTGATATTTATTTATTTATTTATTAATACTAGTGAATTCCAGTGTTACCTATCTTCCTTGACGCACTCTGATACTTATTCCCACTTTTTTACCCGCGAGTAGTAGGTAACTTATCTACCGCCAGAAACGGGGTTTATTTGTACATAAACATAAGGTACCTAGGTACTATTAAATACTTAGTGTTAAAAAAGCTTGATTTTTATTTAGCTCTTGAACTTCCGCAACCTACCTAAATGATGCATTTAATCATTTAATTGACTTGTTTGAGTGATACGATCTCATATATCATCACGCTAACACCAATAGGAGCGGAGCGGAGCGGAGCGGAAGAATGTTTCAAAATCGGGGGTTTTTGAAGTAAAACTTCTATAGGCACGCTTGACTTGGGAGTACGGTGCACGGTGTTGAATGTGAACGCGGGTGTGCGGGGGGGTGCGGGGGCGGGTAATTTTTTTTATATCAAGGAACTAAGGAGAGCCATAATTGATGAAAAAGCAAATTGGATAAAAAAAATAAGCTGCCCAAATTACTAATTCCACGCGGACGGAGTCGCGGGCAAAAGCTAGTCTTGAATATAATTCTTGCCAATTGTAGAATCATGGTTCTTCTACAAATAAAGGCTTTGATTAAAGTTAGGTAAGTGGTACTAACTTAAATTGGTGGTACAATTTACAACATGCTCAACGGGCCAATGTGTAGGTATCTTACGAGGGGCGTTCAATATAAAGTGAGAATGAGATGCAAACTCTTTTAATATTACGAAATTAAATACTGGCCGGTAAAGCTAATCTATCTAGCTGATTGCTATGAAAAAAAAAACTAACTGTCTTTTGTTTAAAAAAATATACGGTAATTTCTTTGCAATGCTATTGAGTACGTTAGCGAAAATGGAGAAAATTGAACTGCGCGCCGTTATCAAATACGTGTATTTGAAAAATTTTTCTAAGGACCAAGTCAATTTGGATTTGCGGGACACTTTAGGGTCTAATGCTCCTCCGTATTCGACAGTCGCACGTTGGTGCGCCGAATTTAGACGTGGAAGAACATCGACAATGGACGACCCCCGCTCCGGACGCCCTACTACAGCAGTAACTGAAGAAATTGTGAAAAAAGTCGAAAACTCAGTTTTGGCGGATCGTCGTGTCATGCTTCGTTTTATTGCTGAAAATGTAAAGATTTCAACGGGGAGCGTGCATAATATTTTACATGAACGCTTGGGTATGAAAAAGGTATCTGCGCGTTGGGTACCAAGAATGCTTACTGACACGCAAAAACAAACTAGACTAGAGATTTGTCAAGAAGCTTTGAACCTGATGCAGCAAGACCGGGAACTTTTTTTGGCGCGATTTATAACAATGGACGAAACATGGCTCCATCATTACGACCCAGAAACGAAACTGCAGTCTATGACATGGAAAAGGCCATCATCTCCAACTCCGAAGAAATTCAAGGTGAGCCCATCTGCCGGTAAGGTCATGGGCTCTGTTTTTTGGGATGGTAAAGGGGGGTATTAATGATTGAGTATCTCGAGCATGGAGCTACTATTACGGGCACATTATACGCCAAACAAATAGCAACATTGCGCAATGAGATCCGCGAAAAACGGCGAGGTAAACTCTCGAAAGTTGTGCTGTTCCACCAGGACAATGCCCCGGCACACAAGTCCACCGTTGCAATGGCTGCAATTCGTGATGCTGGGTTCGATATCCTTAAGCATCCTCCGTATTCACCAGATCTCGCTCCCAGTGATTTCTACCTATTTCCGAGATTGAAACAATACCTGAGAGGCCAGAAATTTGAAGACGACGACGCGGTAGTCGCTGCAGTACAAGATTTTTTAAGTACTCAAGATGAGACCTTTTTTAAAAATGGAATTTTAAGTTTAGAAAAAAGATATACTAAGTGTATTATGCTAAAAGGTGACTATGTCGAAAAATAAAATGACATTTAGTAAAAGTTGTTTATAACATACTCATTCTCACTTTTTATTTTTTATTGAACGCCCCTAGCATGTTTGTGAAAAGGTAAGTAGGTACTTAGGTACACATTTCCTCACCCATGGCGTAGAACGTTCCCACAGACCCCACAGTAAGTATCATAATTCCTTGTCAATCGATGTAATATGTCACTATGTTTTTTTGCTGTGGCTCACAATTCACTTCAATCGAAAGTAGTCCTACTCGAATCTACATATAATTTCAGGTCGTCAACAACTAGTATGTCCGAGTTTAACTGTATTTTCTCGGCGAGTTTGTTTTCCCAAGAGTGAGAATATTTTTATGAATTAATACGAGTATGTACTTAGGTATTATGTATGCTGTGGGACACAAGCCTCCTCTCAGAGAGCCTCATATACTTATGAAGAGATTTTTTTTTTAATTATTTCGGCAAACTTTACAATCGCTCAAAATTTTTATTCGCCTGGTTTATCTACACTTCCCTATCGCTAGCCAAAATTGCCCTCACGATTATTGGGCATGTCTTCAAACAATCGAGGTCGCAGATTTAAAGTTCACTCGTTAGACCGGTCGGTTCAGTGGTGACAGCGTGTCTACCAGACAAGCGGTCGTGAGTTCGATTCGCTCGACTTCAAAGGCTCGTGTAGTAAATTGTAGATAAATATTTATTTTATTTTTTATAAAGAAATCATGAAATAAGTAAAACCTGGCCAAGTACGTACAGGGTTCCGTACTAACATGCGACAAATAAGTAAAGTATTCTGATTTAGTTTTGATCGACTATTATTCGTTAAATTGTAAACTTTAATGAGCTGTGATAGTTTTCCTTTTAAATTCGATACTACTAAGTATTACAATACAATACAATACAATACAATGACTCTTTATTGTACACCAGGAATAGTAAGCAATACAGAAAACAGGTACACAGAGAGTAAGTTACAAGGTAAGCAATAGGCAATAGGGTAATATTACTTATGTTTTTTTCAGAATTTTCAAGGGTTTAGCTTATAGCATTCAGACACTTACTCTGACAAAAATAAGCACTCTAAAGCGGATCGAATTCCTAAATCGAAATAGGTCGGGACATGGCGAAACCGTAAGGATTCCTTGTGTAGGACTACGAAACTCTAAAAATAATAGGAAAACTAAAACTAACTTATTCTAAACCTATATTTACAAATCGCTGACTCAGATTGCTGCTGTTAACAGGCAGGGTGCCCATAACGCTGGCTGCGTTTCCTCTTTGTACGGGAATGCCAAAACGTAGTCCGAGGAAAGAACCAGCCCTATGCTCACAAGCTGTGGATCGGACCAGCTTCTTTATTTAAACTGCAAAAAAGATTTAAGTGTCAGCTTAAGTGTATACAAATTGGTGGAAGGGTGAATTCAAATTGGTGATACAAAATTAGTGTTTCATACTCAGTTAATGATGGACAATACATATAATGCGCTAACTCATTATATTGTATGAACATTATATTGTCCATTATTAACTGAGTACGAAACACTATTTTGTATCACCAATTTGAATTCATCTTGTATAATACCTAAACCAGTGAAGTGCGGGTCGAATTTGCTAGAGAAGGGATCTGTATTATTCGTAATAATCTATTGGAATACTTAAGCGTTTTATTGCACGCTGTACTATCTTGCTCAATTAAATCACGACAGTTAAACTCGTCTATTATTGTACTTATGTATATCTAAGTAAATACGAACTGAAGAAATATGTATACTTAGCATGTGTTAACATGTGCACTTGTACATCGATGTTATGTCATTTGCACGTAATATTTATAGAGGTGGTAATACCTATAAATATCTTAGTCTTGACATGATTGATACGCGCGTCATCATTAAAAATTATTATTACAATAGATGTAACACTGTAGGACTGCTCTAAACCGTATTATTTGTATAAAACTCTATTAATTTAGTGATGACATGTTACCTTGGTAATAACATTGGTATACAAATAAATAAAAAATATTACAATATGTATATTAAAAAATGTCGAAACCCTGAATTTCGCCTACCTTGGGGTAGCATAATATTTAGGTAACTCTATACTTACCTAACATATCACATACTGGAGAAGAGGAGATTACAAATTATTCTATGCTATTTTAGATTCCTTCGAACCTGTAAACTCTACCTGAAATCCTATTTTGAGATTGTTCGAAGAGATCAAATCGCATTGTAAACAGTTCAGACGTTGATAGATAGCGCAGTTTACCTTGTACATATATATATATACCTAGTTCCAAAGCTTTCTAGAATGTTACGTAATTTAATCAGTAATTCATGTCCAACAATGGATAATATTCTTAGCACTCCACACTCGTGCACGAGATTCTAAAATAGGTAACCGCCACGTAACCGCGAACGAAACCAAATGTAAAAGTACTTTGGTGAAAAACCAAACACAAGACTCTTTTATGATGACGGCAAAGGGACCGTAGACCTAAGTATTTGATATAAGTAAATTTCAGCTTGATACCTCCACGCGTTCCTGAGAAAAAGGGTCTTGACAGACGGACGGACGGACGGACAACAAAGTGATCCTATAAGGGTTCCGTTTTTTCCTTTTGAGCTACGGAACCCTAAAAATATCTTTAAGAATACCACCCGACGGCATAGTTCCCGGATGGCAGCTTCTCCTTGTGTCGATGTCGGTGCAATTGCGAGAGAGTCCAAGTTCCCACTATCCACTAGATATCCATTATTCATTATTTGCATATACCAATTGCTATCCATTTATCTTATTGTATTGAAACACATTGGGAATGAATGACGATACCCATACATCTTGATAATGCTTGTGGAACAATTGTCAGCCTAGCCTAGTCTGGGACAGCTGTTCTGTTCGTTAGGGTTCCGTGATAGGAAGCAATAAACAAGGGTTCCTAGTTGACTACGGAACCCTAAAAACGATTTTCGGTGAACAATGTAACTATCTAAACAAATCCATTTAAAAAAAATCGGTTGCCAAGACCAGGGCCGGATTAAAAATGTTAGCATAGATTTTCGGGGCCTCCTTTCAGCCAAATATCAACCGCACTTTTCAAGAAGTCAAATCAAATCAACTGGTAGCATGCATCGAAAAAAACCTAGCAAGAATACTTATTGTCATCGAAGATGCAAATTATCCAATTGAATTTTCATTCCGAAATCTTTTTACTTAATATCTTTGTTGTACGCGCGGGCCCTTTAGCGATGCGGGGCCCCTAGGCAAATGCCTACTCTGCCTAAAGGCAGGTTTAGACAGGGTCAGTAATTGACTTCGAATTCGAGAAGTCAGCGCTGACCCGAGAAATACCCAATGTAAATTGATTTGAAGTCAGAACAGAGGTGGGAGGTCATCGCTGACTTTCAATTTACATTGGGTATTTCTCGGGTCAGCGCTGACTTGTCTCGAATTCGAAGTCAGTTACTGACCCTGTCTAAACCTGCCTTAAGGCAACCATTAATGGTTAATTTGGCCCTAGCCAAGACTCACGTTCACGTTAAAAAGTTAGCAGATTGCCTGAGAGATTTCCTAACCTTACTATACAAACTATAGGTACAACTTGAAATAAAATGAATACCTAAACTATGGGGAAAATGGATATACCTACCTAACGTACTGAAAGGGTAGAAGGGACGAAATTTGACGACAAGATATTGGGAGTATTTTTCCGTTTTTAGGTTCCATAGTCCCACAAGGAACTGTTATAGTTCGCCATGTCCGTCTGTATGTTTGTTTGTCGTCCGCGGGCTGCTTTATTTTTTAATTTTGTACGGGCACCTACACCCATACCGCGCGGACAAAGTGGTCAAATAAAATAGTGAAAAAACTTTTTTTTACGGTGGTACAAGTAAATACCGCAAACTGCAGCCGCAGACTGCAAGCGACACCACTGGTTTGTATAAATCTATATGAAACCCATTCCGAGCGCGGCTACATTGCTGCCTGCAGCCGCTGCACGCAGCCTGCAGACCAGGCCTTATACTACGAAGTGCAAAATTTGAACTTCATATCGTGCCATTCCTCTCACGCTAATAGTATTTAATACAAGAGCGAGCAAGACGATGCGATACGAACTTCGATTTTCGAATTTCGGAGTAGCCCCCCAGTGGTGTCGCGAACCGCACAGCGTTCCCATCACATAAGTATAACGAGTTTAAAAAGAAAACTATCACACCTTAGTTGGCTTTACATGTTAACGAGTACCTAATAGACTACTACTCGTTATATGTGATTCTCTAAGGAACCCTACACTGCGCGTAGTCTGAGGCGCTACCACGAAATTCGAAAATCGAAGTTCGTATCGCATTATCCCTCTCACTCTCGTGTCAAATCATATTAGCGTGAGCGGGACGGCACGAAACGAAGTTCGAATTATGCACTTCGTGGTAGGGCCTCTGATATGTAAATACTTGGCCTGTTTAAAATATATTAGGTAAACAATGGACCTCTATAGGTACACTCAGGTACACTATACATCTTGATCAAGAAGCATGGATCGATTGTTAAATCATTAAAGGGCGCAACATTAAAGATCGATGACTTGATTTATCACTTTTTGATCAAGACTTAGACACAGGTTGCACCAAAGAGTATTGTAATATTATATGAACAAGAGTGGCAACTCTATGGTCAAATATGTATGTATGGAAGGTGCTGCCGCCCTACGGCTTGTCAAGAACTAATGTGACGTATCTATAGATGTATACCTATCTATATGTATATGTTGGTAGTGATGTACAGCTATAATTACGCGTAATTTTAATTGATAGGCTAATTGCCACTATTCGTATTTTAGCCGTCTAATTCAAATCAGCATATACGAAGTATAAGCGGCTAAACCCGATTTGCACTATACGGCTAAAATACGAACATTGGCAAGTGGCCTATCAATTAAAGTCCTTGACCGTACAATTTGGTACGCCATGGCCATGGCCGATGAATGACAACTGACAAGTTTGACAAGTCAACCAAGATGGCCGCTAATTTAGTTCTTTTAAAAACACCAGAGATCGCTGTAGTCGCATGAAAAGTGTGATATATATTAAGTGTGCCCCCCCTGGGTTGCACGTAAACTTGCTTAAGTAAAATGATAGTATTTTATAAACATGTTAACATGTTCAAAGGATGTCCAATTTTTTGCCGTGACAAGGGTCGAGTTAGGACTTGATGTATGTAGTGTAGAGATAAATCTCGATGGCAAATAGAGTACCTAGTAATAAAATAAAAGTCCTAAGTAGGTACCTATACCGAAATCACCATCAGACTCAGTTCGCATCAGTTCGCATTAATTCTTATACGGAGAAGTCTTCATATATAATTATCCGAAATGTTGTTCACGTAAAGCCTGTTTAGCGATATACTTTTTTTATAGCCTGTAACATGTCCCACTGCTGGGACAAATAATTCCCAAGCAATTTTAGCCGCTATAATTTTCCTTGTAAATATAATATATTTACTACCATTCTGAATTTTTTCAAATTTTTCCACCCAACAGTTTAGATTTTAGAGGGGGGGGACGGTCGATTTTAATGAAAATTTTCACTTTAAAGTTGAATATTTCGCAAACATATCACTGAATAGAAAAACCGGCCAAGAGCGTGTCGGACACGCACAAGGTAGGGTTCCGTAGCCATTACAAAAAAATCAAGTAATATTTTTCTAAGGATTTCGTATGTGTACGGAATCATCCAAGTTTAGATATGTTTTATACCTTAGGCTACTATTTACTCTTAAACTGCAAATAATTTCCAAGCAATCTTAGCCGCTATAATTTTCCTAGTAAATTTGATATATTTACTACCATTCTGAATTTTTTCAAATTTTTCCACCCAACAGTTTAGATTTTAGAGGGCGGGGACGGTCGATTTTAATGAAAATTTTCACTTTAAAGTTGAATATTTCGCAAACATATCACTGAATAGAAAAACCGGCCAAGAGCGTGTCGGACACGCACAAGGTAGGGTTCCGTAGCCATTACAAAAAAATCAAGTAATATTTTTCTAAGGATTTCGTATGTGTACGGAATCATCCAAGTTTAGGTATGTTTTATACCTTAGGCTACTATTTACTCTTAAACTGCAAATAATTTCCAAGCAATCTTAGCCGCTATAATTTTCCTAGTAAATTTGATATATTTACTACCATTCTGAATTTTTTCAAATTTTTCCACCTAACAGTTTAGATTTTAGAGGAGGGGGGGACGCTCGATTTTAATGAAAATTTTCACTTTAAAGTTGAATATTTCGCAAACAGATCACTGAATAGAAAAATCATGTTAGCAACCCCGCAATGGTTTTAAAAGACCTATCCAACGATACCCCACACTATAGGATTAGTCGAGAAAAAAAAAATCACCCCCCCTTTACGTCTTTGGGAGGTACACTAAAAAAAAATTTTTTTTATTTTTTATTTTACCACTTTGTTGGCGTGACTGATATGTATATTCATGCCAAATTACAGCTTTCTAGTACTAACGATCTCTGAGCTTAGCCGCGGACAGACAGACAGACAGACAGACGGACAGTAGGGTGGAGCGAAAATTTTTATTTTTTAATTTTAATATTCCTGTATTATTAATTGATGATACATAGTATTAGAAGTAATTATGCAAAATTTTAGTTTTCTAAATATATATCTTAAGGTGGCGCATTAGGTTTAAAGTTTTGAAATAATGCAATTTTTGACATTCACATATATGATTTATTGAAAACGATATATGGACCTATTTAACTTTACTTTAAATACTTTACTTTACTGAAATCATAATAAACTAGCAAAATAAACTCAAAAAATTACATTTTATTGTTGAAAATCAGTAGTTTCAGGGCGCTCATAAACACGAAAATATTGAGATTTGGTGTCGAAAACGGGTATGTCTTGCCGGGCTTTTATCCTTGTTCGAATGAATCCATTTCTAGCTTCTGGTCCACAAACTGCTAACGAAGCCTCCGTTACCAGCTTGACACACCTTTCGACAGCCTGAGTGTGGCAAGGATACTTTTCGAAATCCATCAACGCTCCTGAAGTAATCAGGTTTGAAATTTCTGTGTCGCTATATTTCATTGTCATAGGAGGTTCTGTAATCTTTTCTTTCGTCCAATCTATTAAATCATAATAAGTAGATGCGTCAGCCCTTAGTTCTGGGACTCGAAATTCGCGAACCTTCTTTCCTTTGGTCTCTTTTCGTGCTTTTAACACTCTTCGAAGAGCCAGCTCCCTTATGTGAGACGCATCATCTTGCAACATAGCCAGCAACAAATTCTCTGGGTGTGCGAAGAATGAATTTCTTTGAATAGTTTTCAGTGCAATACTTTTCAGGTTATCTGGTAAATACTGACATCTTTTAACCCTGTTAAAAACATGAATTGGACCATTTTTACATGATGAATTTGTCTTTATGTCGAACCAGGTTGGTGCATAAACTTTCATAATGAAAGTCGCGAGATCCCTCAAATTCTTTGTTGGTTTAGCTGTTCCAATGTATAAACGGAGAATCCTGTTTGCGCAAGTCAACCATCGGGAATGTGCCAGTTTTCCTGGGTCTTTGCTAGCTAAATTGGGCGACACCGAACCAGAAGAAATTGCGGTGCAAATCTCAAACAGATATTTTTGATCAGTACTTAGCAAATTAGGATTCAAAGCTGGCAATTCTGTGGGAATGGCTTCGAATTCGTCCACTTTAAAATCAAGGCACTTAGCTAGCTGTTTTCCTATGTTGCCAGAAAAACTGCTAGGGCCTGTTGTTGTGCCATCTAAACTGGAGAATAAATGACGAAGTGGTAATTCATTTGCATGTAACAAGCACACAAACCATTGCAATGGGCGTTTCAGGTGTTTTTCTAGTAAAACAATATCTCCATTTTTATGTCCTGTATTCACAGCTGTGCCATCGCAACCAACACCCATCAAAGAAGACTGATATTCGAATTTACCCTCAAGAAAGTCAACAATACTCTTCTCAATCGTCGTCGCCTTCCCAGAATCAATGGAAAGATGTCCGATGTATTCAGAATCTGGCTCTGATAATATTGAGATGTATTCTTCTGTAACAGTCTTGCGATGCGATGTATTGTCTGTGGTTGTCATCACTAAGGTTTTGGCTTTTTTCGAGTTGTCTCGAGTGAGAGTCTTTTGAGTTTTTGGCATTTTGTAACACTTCACTTTCAATTTTCACTTCTTTGCCACAAGCAATTAATTGTATTTACTTCAAATAAAACCGATTCATATACGAGATGACACTTCGATACAACTAAAAACACCGCGTTTATAAAGTTAAATCGTGCGTGAATCGACTTCGAATAGTGGGAGCCACTTAAGCGTAAAAATTAAAGTTTTTTGTAAACTACCTTCAAGGTGCGCCACCTGAAGATTAAGTCCTAGATGTCTGATTTTTGGTATGAACAGAGGCTTTACTTAGAATCATCGATTAATGATACAGGAAATTTGAAAAAAAGAAAAAAAAATTTTGCCCACTTTCACTCCACCCTAACGGACAGACATGGCGAAACTATAAGGGTTCCTAGTTGACTACGGAACCCTAAAAATCATATTAGCAACCCCCCAATGGTTTTAAAAGACCTATCCAACGATACCCCACACTATAGGGTTAGTCGGAAAAAAAAAATCACCCCCACTTTACGTCTATGGGAGGTTCCCTAAAAAAATTATTTTAGTTTTTTTTATTTAATCACTTTGTCGGCGTGACTGATATATTTATTCATGCCAAATTACAGCTTTCTAGTACTAACAGTCTCTGAGCTTAGCCGCGGGCGGACAGACAGACAGACGGACAGACATGGCGAAACTATAAGGGTTCCTAGTTGACTACGGAACCCTAAAAAGGGTAGGGTAGATATACGGAAAATAAATTGGTCCACCACTTTTTCCACCATCATAAATTTGTTTGCTGACTATAGTTACAAATACGTTGTGGATGAATGCATTCTTGTTAGTTTCTGAAATCTACGTTTAACTGAAGTGCATGCACACATGGGTTAAATGTATATAAATAAAAAGTATTTATTATTATTAAACACATACAAATATTAAGAAACAATAACAATAATAAATTAATACTATAACTATAAATAAAATAAAAATAAAAATAAAAATTAAATAAAAATAAATAAAAATAAATATCACGGGACAATTCACACCAATTGACCTAGTCCCAAAGTAAGCTAAGCATAGCTTGTGTTATGGGTACAAGGCAACGGATAAACATACTTATATAGATAGATACATACTTAAATACATATTAAACACCCAAGACCCGAGAACAAATATTCGTATTATTCATACAAATATCTGCCCCGACGCGGGAATCGAACCCGGGACCTCAAGCTTCGTAGCCAGGTTCTCTACCTACTAGGCCATCTGGTCATCTGGCGTCGTCTGGTCGATACATTTATTATCTTATTGTGATTGGACAGGATGTAAATGTGTACCTATTTTTGACCTCCATTTTACCTACCATAGTCCACGCGTGAATGATCAACTTGGTCTGGTCATATCATCAATCATGTTGAAGGGTTATCGTGATAGTAGACATGATTAAATTGTCGTAAGAACATTCGAGAAAGGCATGGCTAGTAAATCAATGGTGATGTAGCAATAATAAATCAAGATAATGTGAACACAAACGTTGACGGACTTTGCAGCATCTCTTAGAAATGGTGGTCCCTACCAAGATTAATTTCCGTTAATGAATCTGTAGTACTTAGTTTAATTCTTTTGTGAAAGCAACAGAAAAATAATTCTGACTGATCGAAGGACTGACTCATCAATTCCTAGTCTAAAATCCTTGGATCTAGAAAGCTTTATCTGCAGAAACAAAGCGGCACGCATAACCTAATCTGACTATAATTTTTAAGTAAGTACCTAAGTATTCTTTTAATAACTTTTTTACTTTAATACATATAAGTATCCAAATAGATACAACTACAGCTGTAATCAGCTGGGGTAATGCGATCAGGTATTTCATATTTTTTTATATTGTTAATTTATGAATTAAAATGAAAATTACTATCTGGAATAAAAAAATAAATTATAAACTATTAAAAAGTAGGTATCGGTCAAATCCGGTGTTCAACACTACCCCTCCCCATAGGCTTATGCTATTTGCTTGGAGATAAGTGAGAGGCTGTGGCTGCGGCCGTGGCTTACTTCAAAGAGTCCCCAGTGGATGCCCTGCGCAGCGACCCCACGCATTGTCATACAAAACCCCTGCGCGTACGCACGAACGCGAACCAAGAAAAACACCGCGCTACGTTTTAAAAATACTAAGCCTAAGTAACTTTAACTTGTCATGGTAAAGTGAGTGGTTGGTGACTGTGATTGATTTTTAGTAATTACCTGTCTAAAGGTGAGTTTTTAATTTGTCAATCAATTTATTATAAAATAAAATAGAGAGGAAAATGTATCATACTTAGTTACCCAGGCGTCAAAGTTAAAGATTTTCCTCAATCACTTATTGACTTAAATAAGTAGTAAATCAAATCAATCATGGGGTGATGTTATATTTCTAGGATCCACAGGAATACCGGTTAAAAATATATGAAAGACTTTCACTTAAACTGAAAAAAAAAATGCAAGCAATTAAATACTTATAAGGTAAATATAGATGAACGTATGATCTGGGATTCAAATGGATTTTAAAATAAATTGATATAATAATTCGGTGCATTTTCAATTTGATACCAGAGAAATTATAGTTTTCCCGAGTGACCCTTAAATTAAAACTTCAAGGTATGTTTCAAAGACAATCTCATTTAAATTTAGCTTTAAGAACTTGTAAATACTTACTAAGTTTGATTATGTGAAAAGGCATTAAAACTAAGTACGTACTTAGTATATTTTTTCCTAAAATCTAAACTACAACATCGATTCATCGTCAAGTAGTTTAAAGAATAATTTATCTATGCGTCATAACATAACATACGTT
The DNA here is from genome assembly GCA_947859365.1 of Archips crataeganus. Classification (NCBI taxonomy): domain Eukaryota; kingdom Metazoa; phylum Arthropoda; class Insecta; order Lepidoptera; family Tortricidae; genus Archips; species Archips crataeganus. The sequence continues at coordinate 5,714,146 of OX402061.1, read as the reverse complement.
TGAGGAAACTCTTTGCATGAACATGCTATTTAATACAAGTGGTGCTTAGCGGTGTTCCGACAATAACATCAATTGAGACGCTTCGAAGATAAACATATGTTCAAACAATTTGCCAGCTAATTATTATGATTGACTTGGCATTAATAACAAATGGCTACGATGTGAACATAAACTAGAAACTACCCACATCTCTGTACCTATAAAGGTTTTGACTTTAGATGCAATATCATAGGTAGTTCTTAAAGTTTTGGGTTCATCGACTTAGGTAAAGTAAGTAGACGACCAAAAGGCATACCGACTGGGACAGAGCTACACGTATATTAGAAAAATATCACTGAACAAATTATATGTTGAGTACGCGTTTAGTTCCCGCCTGACTACGAAGTACGGAGGGCTACGGACTAGTTCGAAACAGACGAGTTAAACTCGATTAAAGACGTCAGTTAACCGGATATTTCACTATGATATATGATAATGTTGTACCATGTTCGTCATGTCATGTCTGTCTGTCCGTCCTTATGTCACAGCCATGTTTTTTCCGAAACTAGAAGAACTATGCTGTTGAAACTTGGTAAGTAGATGTATTCCGTGAACCGCATTAAAATTTTCACACAAAAATAGAAAAAAAAAACAATACATTTTGGGGGTTCCCCATACTTGGAACTGACCCATACGTGTGGGGTATCTATGGTTAGGTCTTCAAAAATGATATTGAGGTTTCTAATATCATTTTTTTCTAAACTGAATTTTTTATCAAGTTTGCGCGAGAGACACTTCCAAAGTGGTAAAATGTGTGCCCCCCCCCCCTGTAACTTCTAAAATAAGAGAATGAAAAAACTAAAAAAATATATGATACATTACCATGTAAACTTCCACCGAAAATTGGTTTGAACGAGATCTAGTAAGTAGTTTTTTTTTAATACTTAGTTTACTTCATAAATCGTAAACCGCAATTTTTTTATAGATAATGGTACGGAACCCTTCGTGCGCGAATCCGACTCGCACTTGGCCGGTTTTTTATCAAAAAGAAGGTACGGATTATTCTACGTTTATTGCGCCATTATTTAGCGCCATGACATAACTCGAATTTATATGCTTTGTGCTTACCAACATTGTAGGTATAAATTGTTACTTAAAAATTTAGAATCATGAATAGCGGTATAATAATTGCGTTAGGACAACAATCAAGTTTTTAATATCTAAAAGCTAAATTACGCCCAATCACGACTAACAATTAAAATAATAGCCTAGTGTATGGACATGCGCGCGAGATAATCGCCGCATACATATGTTATAGGTACGGTCAAGTGCAAAAATAAGTATCGATTTAATCCTCCCATCGTTACATACCTATACCTTAATTCGACGACATAAGAGCTATGGGACATATTTATGAGCAAGTTGTGTGCACCCATATTTTCACACTTGACTGTACATGGGCAATTAAGCCCACCTGAGGAGTTCGCCTTGGAGAACAGGATCCTGATAATTTTTTATTTATACCTCGACCGACATTTTATCAATTGACAATGCCACGATCTTAGTTGTGTTGTGAAGTTTAATGTTCAGTAGCGGCAGCTTTTGAAAATAGGTCAACATCATCATATTGCGGCACATGTGTACTATGTCTTAGTAACGTAGTCCTTGTTTGTCTTCATGAAAAAAAGAATCTCTGTGAAAAATTTCAGCTTTATAGATCCACAATCTTGAGCTGGGCGTTGATGAGTCAAATAGTTAAGCAGGACTTTTCGTTTTTGCAATAAAGAGTAGAACTTGTTATGTATACATATGTATTTACATTTAGGATAGTGAACTAAAACAATTACTTTGCTCACCCGCGACCTTACAATAGTTACGTTTATGCAAGAAATGTGCGTTCATGCAGTTCCTCCACCTCCACACTGTACGAACACACACAAATCACATAAACCCAACCATCACCACCACCAAGCTACACTGACGCGTTTCGAACTCAACCAGAGCTCATCCTCAGAGTTACCACAACCGTATGCTATGCTACCAAACGTTAAACTAACAAACCAAAACAAATGTTTTAACTTGTCACTGTAACTTCTCAAGTACCCACTTTATTTTTCTTATTCTCAAACTACCCCACAAAAATTAACTTTTATTGACATATTTAAAAATACCTTGAATTTTTTGTTTATTTATTTATAAGGCATATTTAATTAATACTAACTGTTCAAATTCGACCCAAGCCGCAGTAAAGGAGAAGATACTAAATTTACCTGTTCATTAATAATAGACCCCATAGTATTGTACCTAATTATTTCCATGCATTCCAGAGCATCCTATTGAACTATTGTAAGGTCGCGGGTGAGCAAAGTAATTGTTTTAGTTCATTAATATGGACCTCCGCAAAGTAACGCCTGATTCAATAAATTATTTAGGATAGTATTTTTTTATGTAAGTAGGTACTTAAATTTAGGGTAATTATTTATCATCATTATCATCGTCCCAGCCTATAGGTATTCGTTCCACTGCAGGGCACAGGCCTACTCTCAGGATGAGAGGGCTTGTGCGTAGGTAGTTTTCACGTGGGCCCAGTGCGCATTGGAACAACTTCACACACACTATGAATTTATTCTCAGGTGTGTGCAGCTTTCCGCACGATAAAGATCATGGTAAATTCCGAAAAACTCAGGTGCAAGCCCGGGCTCGAACCCATGACCCTCTGCATTTTACTATTTTTAACCCCCGACACAAAAAGAGGGGTGTTATAAGTTTGACCGCTATGTGTGTGTGTGTGTGTGTGTGTGTGTGTGTGTGTGTGTGTGTGTTTGTGTGTGTGTGTGTGTGTGTATGTGTCTGCCTGTGTGTCTGTGGCATCATAGCTCTTTAAATGGGTGGACCGTTTTGGATGCGGTTTTTTTATTTGAAAGCAGGTTTCTTGGCGATATGGTTCTTAGATATGTTTCATCAAAATCGGTTTAGCCGTTTCAAAGTTATAAGTTCTTTTGTTAGCTGAAGAAGAGGTCTTAGACGCATAATTGGCATTTACTTTATTAATTTATTTTCAAACATAATAAATATGTGCGGCGTTGAGGGTTTTTATTTTTTTAATTTATACTTATTTATATTTAAATTATGTTAATACAATTATAATTTTATGTGGTTTTTGCGTTCTTCATAAATAAAAAATATTGTTAATAGGTATGTAATAACAATGATAAAATATCAAAAAATAAAAATAAATATTATCTTTAATGTACTTTTCATTCGGTAAACAAATATTTACAAATGGTTGAATGAAAGTCGATCTTAAGTGCGATCTTAGGGCCGATACAGACGGACTGCATTCCAACCGCAACGTAACTGCCACTGCCGACTGCCCATACATTTCAGTCGCAGCTGGCGTGCAGTTTGCGTGCAGTTTTGCCGTCTGCAATGCAACTTGGAATGCAGTCCGTCTGTATCGGCCCTTTGATCATAATCATCATAAGGCATAGTCCTAAGAGAACGCGATTGCGCGATGATCCCCCATCCCTGAGGCCATAATTATTGTCCCAACGCACACGGAATCATAACCTCTTTCATCACTAATGTACGTATGACGATGACGATGCCTAAGTATTTAGGGTTCCGTAGCCGATATTACTGAGATTCCGCTGTCTCTCTGTCTGTTCGTTTGTCACAGGGCTCTATCTCTTGAACCGTAATATACACCGTGAAATTTTAGTGGTTGTTTTCCCGAAACGAGGTGATTTAGTATCGATTGTACAATCGATTTATAATTACTATTTTGACTAGAGTCAAAAATCCAATTGTGAAAAACGAAAGTCGAAAATGACCGCAAACCAATAGTAACGCTTCGTTGGTACCTAACCTATCGTACGATCGTACGCTACTTGTAATTATAAATCGATTGTACAATCGAAACTAAATCACCTCGTTTCGGGAAAACAACCACTAAAATTTCACGGTGTATGTTGGTATCCAAATCCATCCATCCATCCATAGCAGCCCTTAGTTCGTCCGTCTTCGGACATAGGCCTCCTCTCCACTTCTCCACGCCTGGCGATCGACAGCCATACGCATCCATCCTCCACCCGCCTGTCGGCAGATGTCGTCCTTCCACCTCATTGGTGGTCTTCCTCGACTGCGAGTGTTTTCGCGAGGTCTCCACTCAAGTGTTCGCCTCGCCCAACGATCGTGACTCATCCTGGCAATGTGCCCTGCCCATCTCCACTTATTCCTCTATCTATGTTGGTATATTAGTGTGCATTTACATGTAGGTATACTTTATATTAGTTTATATGTACATATGTGTATTATTATTATTATTATTATTATTAATGTACTTAATATTATTTTGTTTGAGCTACTTTTGGATTCCGGTTCTCTTTACTCTTCATTGAATTTCTACCAGGCAGATGCCCCGGTTCTGGCCACTAGGCCGGTTTTGGCCATTTTCAACTTTAAGTTGAGTTTACTAAGGTACAGACATTGGAATAGACAATCAGTCTTAAAGTGGCCAGAACTGGGGCATCTGCCCTATTATCTCTGGACCTCTACCATGAGTTTACACTAGTTTACGTGACCGTACTCGCTAGCGACGGCGTAAATTATTTGTATGGAGAATTGTACAGCGCCTCTAGCAGTCACTTACGGAAGTACAATTCTCCATACAAATCATTTACGCCGTCGCTAGCGAGTACGGTCACTGTGAACTAGTGTAAACTCATGGTAGAGGTACTGATATCCTGGCAATCGTTTAGGTTACTTACCGTACCTGAAAGAGATCCCTTAGGGATAATTTCTCCTTTGTACATCGTTTCTCTTGTTAATAGTTAATGTCATGTTTTTGTGTGCAATAAAGAGTTTCACATACATCTCGTCTTCTTCACTTCTTCAGCGCGTTTTCGCCCACCGTTGGGCATACGCCTCTCGAACCTACCTATACATAGGTACATAGAATTATTTACAATGATAAGGTTCTATGGTGGCCCAGGAATCAAATTAGTTGACTTATCTATCAAATCAAATTATCAAATAATAATAATCAAATTATCTATATCTATCAAAGATTTTACGTGATTTATTTTTTCAAGATGTTGAACGAGCAAGATCTGATGGTGGCGCGCGCCATGGTGTCCGAGTCGAAGTCGAGGGAAAACTCGCCGGGAGGCTCGCCTGCTCCTCTCAGGAAAACGACGCTAACTAAAGTGACTGACAAACTGAAAACTTTCAGGTAAATTAATAACTTTTTGAGTAGACATCAATGAGTAGGTAAAACCGTTTTATGGTACAGTTAAGTACTTCTTCGCGATGTTCCCATTAAAGTATGTAAGTAACCCAAATTGTACACTTTGAATTTTACTATAAACCTATTTTTAATGTGTTTGGTGGATATCATAGCAAGGATAGTTATACAACAACTTAACGTATTAGTGTTCGTCCAGAAAATGAGGAAGTCAAGTGAAAATAATTACTTTCTTCTTTTTTTAAACATAATTAATTAGAGAGTTGCGGCTGTATAAACTTAATACCTTTTGCAGATGAATTTAGAAAAATGTGAAACTTCTGTCAGTGTCAGCTGTCAGTGTTGATTGGTCACCCCTGAGTTTATTTTTGTGAATTATAACCTATAACATGAATATAAAACTTCTTTTTTCCGAGTTTATAAGTGATAAAAAATAAGTAATGATGTGATTGACTGAAACCTTACTGTAATGATTATTAACAATGGATAAAAAAGGTATTTCTGATGGGGAGATGTGTTCAGTAAAGGGCATTTTGAAAATGGAAAATAAAAACAAGCAGAAGCGTGCGACTACTAGCAAAGAAACAGACGAGGAAGAAGAAAGGTATGTTCATATTAGATTCACCATCTGTTGTTTTTTATTGCCAAGAGATAGCTAGATAGAAGAGATATTGGGTATTGTTTTAAAACACTTCAATTTTCAATATTAATATGCACTGTCATTGCCTGTTTTACACTTGTGTACACAACACATACACATAACTTGTGATCGGATATAAGTTTTGCAAAGTGACATTAAATAGCTATATCTCGAGCCTCTGTAAATCAAACTCAGTTTAATTTATGATGCAGTTGAACAGTATTCAAATTTATTGATTTAGAGTAATAACAAAATAATCAACAATGTTGAACAGGACAGTAATGTGTGAGGGCAGGGAAAGAAGGTAATAAAATCTTGTTTTTCATTTATATTTAATTACAAACAACATTCTACTGTGACTGTAACTGGAACAAATCATTATGTGATGTAAAGAACCTAAAAAGAGATAACTATTTATAGTAAATACAATTGTAAGCCATATTATCATACCATGTGCTGAAATCGTCGGACAAACGTAAACCAACCAGGAGAATTAATTATGAAGTAAAAAATGCTTTCCAGTGAACAATAATAACAATGCATGTTTTAAAATTAATTTCTTTGCTTAAATACATGTGTGCTTATTTTTGTCCTTGTCTATTGGTGCCACAAAAGTTCTATTTTTATTTTTACTTATATAGGTTGTATTATTTGAGACAAATGAGAGTAGTATGCATATGAAAAGTATGTGTAGTCTGTTGTTCACTAGGTATGTTGTATAAAAATCTCGTGTCACGGTGTTTGTTACCAAACTCCTCCGAAACGGCTTGGCCGATTTTTATGAAACTTTTTTCTCTACACTCGGTAGGTCTGAGAATAGGTTGTAGGCTATTTTTTTATCCCCCCCCCATTCTTAGCGGACGGAGTCGCGGGCAACAGCTTGTAATGAAAGAAAAAATTAAGAAAAAACTACACACACCTGCATAAAAATTCCATGGTGAGTGTAAAATTCCCAATCCTCACTAGGCCCCCAGTAGTGGAACTACGGCCTAAGCCCTCTCATTCTGAGAGGAGGCCTGGAGCCTGCAGTGGGGCATATATAGGCTGGGATAAAGATAGTGAATTTATTGTTGCATCATCATCAGAGGTCTAATGTAGGGTCAACGTCATAAATAAGTGGTAATTTTTGTACCTTGTCACTTTAACGTCATGTTTGAAAAGCCATACGAAATTATGTAACAACTGTAAGCAACAAAGTACAAAAGTGATCACTTATTTATGTCGTTGACTGTACCAAATATCAAGTCAGTCAGACCATTAAAAGTAGATAAAAATCAATTTATGATAATTACGTCAGGTTATAGTGACTACCATGATCCTAAAACCTCTACCTTATTGCTTTCGAGGCCCTCTACACACTTTAAAATGAACAATCAAACTCGTTGTGAATTTGGTTTATTCATAATAATGTCAATGATCTTTAAACACTAGAATCAGATTATGGAATTTTTCAATTAAAATGATTTCAAGCCAAAGATACCTCCAAAACCATGACAGAAAATGTTACTTGTCCATTAATTCAGTAACTGAAAACCATCTTCTCTATTTTTAAGCTTAATGTCTTTCAAAAATAGAAAAAAAAACAGTTCTCTGAATACAAACGCCTAGTAAAAGTGGTATAGCTAAGTTTCTCTAATTATTAAAGAATCGAGTTGAAACAGGCGCAACTTTAAGAAATTCATGCCTATGGAAAAAGATCAATCGCATGCGCATTTACTTATCAATTCTCATTTATTTCACAAATACGCAATTTTTTTTAAAGTTCCTCCAATTTTTTCACTTTTTAACTTCTTGATGTTCCGACAGGAACAATGTCATTGTTATTTTACGAATATCTTTTATCATAATTGCATTGATTGATCATTCATCATTGCCATCATCATTTTAGCTGTAGGACGTCAACTGCTGGCCATAGGCCTCCGTCATTGATATCCAATCATCACGGTTGGAAGCGGCTTCTATCCACCGTGAACCTGCGACCTTTACCAGGTTATCCGTGAATCTCGTTACTATCGTCGTCATTTCATTATTTAATTTATAACCTACTAGTACTTTAAACGTGAAACTACCGTGAGACTCACTCATAGTGAAAATAAACGGATCACTCACGTCTTAAAACGAGTTTAACTCGACATGTTTCGGACTAATTCGTAGCTCTTCTTAGAGTCGCACGTCACGGCGGCTGCCAAACGCGCACACTGTGCTGTGTGAGACGTGAGTGATCCGTTTATTTTCACTGCTAGTGAAAACCACTGACTGTAACCTTGGTCCCAGGCGTAACATCTGCCTAGAGAAATGTTTCTCTATTGTAGCTTAAATTGATTGTCATGTGTCTAATTATAAATTGCGTTGTAGCTGCCTTTTGCATTTTCCTCTAATTGATTTCCCATTCAGTTGTTTAAAATTGACGTACTCATAAGTGACAAGGATCATGGTCAAATTCATAAATAGCTATTGAGTTTTTACACAAGTTTTTCTAAACAATGGTTCTTAAAATTAATGCGGAATTTTCCAGCAGGTGGTTAAGTTAGTTAGGCTAAACACCTCTGTGAATGTTTTTCAGATTATTTATATTCTGGTTAAAAAGGCATCCTTTAAAAAGCGAGTGTAATTTTTTTTTTGCAAGGCCGGCAACGCGGTAGTAGTCCCATCCCAATGGTCATCCTCTAGTCTAGCTAGGCGTCCATGGGCGAACTGCGTCCCCTATGGTAGGCTTTAATACAAAAAAAATCTCCATATTGATCGATATTCAAAGTGTACTGCGTCAAAAACGAGACTATATTTTGAATCAAAAATTTCGATGAAAAACTTTTGGTTGAAATATTATGAATTTTGAAAAGGGCTCCCTTTGCTTTTGCCTTCGCCCAGCTGTGGGACATCCATTAGGCTAATTAAAAAAAATAATATTAATACACGCTATACACCGTGAAATTTTAGTGGTTGTTTTCCCGAAACGAGGTGATTTAGTATCGATTGTACAATCGATTTACAATTACTATTTTGACTAGAGTCAAAAATCAAATTGTGAAAAACGAAAGTCGAAAATGACCGCAAACCAATAGTAACGCTTCGTTGGTACCTAACCTATCGTACGATCGTACGCTACTTGTACCAACGAAGCGTTACTATTGGTTTGCGGTCATTTTCGACTTTCGTTTTTCACAATTGGATTTTTGACTCTAGTCAAAATAGTAATTATAAATCGATTGTACAATCGAAACTAAATCACCTCGTTTCGGGAAAACAACCACTAAAATTTCACGGTGTATAAATAAGTGTAACTTTTAAAAGTAAATAATTAAACGGCTCACGATTATAAGTCAGTAAAAGGTCAGTAACGGTCCGATTAGTTCCGATCTTTTCGGAAGATCGTCGTGAACGCACTCACCCTCAAAAAAGATCTTTCGAAGGGCCGGCGCCCACTGACGGCATGGCACGGCGTGGCATTTTATTACTATCAAGTTATTTTGAATCTTATTTCAATGAGCTTAGAATTCATGTTACTTTATTGGTTATTCGTGGCGTCGGCCCTCAGGACGTCGCGGCATCGTGGTATCGAAATAAAGTAACATGAATTTCTAAACTCATTGAAATAAGATTCAAAATAACTTGATAGTAATTAAATGCCACGCCGTGCCATGCCGTCAGTGGGCGCCGGCCTGAAAAGATCGAAACTAGTCGGATCGTTCTTCACACAATGATCGTGACAATGAGCCGTTCGATTATTTAGTTTTAAATCATGTCTCACGAGATTTTAAGCAATATTAGGCGGAACTTTGTTAAAATTTTGTTTCTATAACTTCGCGTTAATTATTGAAGTGACAATACGAACTCTCAAGGCCTCAGTATTACACAACAAACAGAAATAGGTAAGTAGCAATATAACTCAGATAAGAATTCGAATAGTGAACATGACATATCGTATCGCACCGATAAAGCCCATAACGTTATCAGCAACATATTTCATTGCTTAAAAGGTCCTATGGAAATTGGTCTTCATCAAAACTCCTATAGGACTAAATTTTTGGTCCCTGTAGCTCACATAATGACAGGAAGCAGGGTATGTAGACGCATAAACTTGAGAACCTCTTAGTATCGTCATCGCTCCTGCTTCCCAATTAGGTATAAAATTATGAACCTCATTAGAGTCCCATCCTGAGAGCCACGTCAGTTGCACTGCGCCCTCGTTTAAGTGTGATAGTAACCGAAGATAACCGACCTGTCACCAGCTAGTTTCTTTGATGAGTCTAGCTAGCTAGAGTCTAAGTTTCCTTAAAGTTAAATGTTTGTTTTATAATTTATCTTTTTCAATGGGGGGGTGGTGCGGCGGCTTCCTTATCATTATAATAACATTGTATGTAAGTAATGTGGTGACCGAGTTTTAACGTGCCACCATACTTCTAACTACAAACAAGTGCAATATGCTTCCAATCCACGGGAACGAGTTAATTTGTCTTTATCATTTCACTCGTCATTATTATGTTCAAATTTCATTATCATGACGGTGATTGCAACGTTACCAGATATATCCTGGATAAATAGAATAGAATAGAATAGAATATCCCGAGAAAGTGTAAAGTTACCACGGGACGCAGAGAAAGTTACGGGCATCGATAGGTATGTTAAGTTGTTTAGATGATGCATGATAGTTATCCTGGATATAGAATAGAATATTCTATTCTATTCTATTCTATATCCAGGATAACTATCATGCATCATCTAAACAACTTAACATACCTATCGATGCCCGTAACTTTCTCTGCGTCCCGTGGTAACTTTACACTTTCTCGGGATAAAAAGTACCTAGTCCATGTTAATCAGGGATAGTGTAGCTATTCGCGAAAGAGTTTTAAATCCGTTCGGCAGGGATAAATTACCTCTCAACATATAGATCAAAAAGAACGCCCAAAATTACTCTTTTTTGTTTTTATATTCATAAGTAAATGTGGTATATTATATTATTGTTTTCCTAGGATAATTGGTCACTTTCAAATCAAAGATGGCTGCCACTTTCACTGACTTCAATTAAGGACAATATGTATAGTGTAATTAAAAATTAAATATAGTTTTCGGAGAATGGACTTGCGTGTTTGTCCAAATTACTGAAGCACTTTCATTAGTGAATGGTTTTGCGAGACTACGTCTTTTCCTATCGTTATTGCTGTGGTTTAATGTTTCAAGTGTTATTTATTAGTTCTGGAAAGAATTTCATGCGTTTGTTTATATCGACCTGCTGGAAATGTCATTTTTGACGACTAAAGTTAAATAAGGAGAGATAAGGTTTTGTTGAACAACCCTTACGTACAGTCGCAGAATGAAAAGATTCATCCCTTATGCACGTGTTACTTTTCTAAACTATATTCACACTAGACTGTTGCGTTGCATAGAAAATTATGCTTAAGGGGGTACCGCGTTTTTCGCGCTAATCGATTTTGGGTGGGCGATTTCGGGCGTGGGGCCGCTTGGGGGAGCCACGATGGCTCAAGATAGGTTGGTTGGACTGCGCGTGTTTTTGGGTATTTTCATCATATTACTAAAACAAATATATATTTTTAAAATGTAGCCAGACTACGCCCTAGAAAACATCTTGTTTTATTAACATTCAAAAAGTCATGACCTTCCGTGCAGTATTAGCGTCGTACTACGAGTTTAATTTATATTTTTCTCAAACATGCTATGAAATATTGACGTTATGTTCCTTAAAATACGCCACGAACTGTCACGTTGCAGGTGCGGCTAGACGAGAGGTCAATAATGGAATTTCATACAACATTGCTGGCCAAGGCCAGCAAAGTGATCGTCTATTGTTTTATGTGACACAGCACCATGACGTTTAATAGGTCGACGTGGTCGACGTGGATGGATGGATGGACGGACGGATGGACGGACGGACGGACGGATGGACGGACGGACGGACGGACGGACGGAGGGATGGATGGATGTTGATGGATGGATGGATGGATGGATGTTGATGGATGTTGATGGATGTTGATGGATGTTGATGGATGTTGATGGATGTTGGTTGATGGATGTTGATGGATGTTGGTTGATGGATGTTGATGGATGTTGATGGATGTTGGTTGATGGATGTTGATGGATGTTGGTTGATGGATGTTGGTTGATGGATGTTGATGTATGTTGATGGATGTTGATGGATGTTGTTGGATGTTGATGGATGTTGATGGATGTTGATGGTTGTTTATGGATGTTGATGGATGTTGATGGATGTTGGTTGATGGATGTTGGTTGATGGATGTTGATGTATGTTGATGGATGTTGATGGATGTTGTTGGATGTTGATGGATGTTGATGGTTGTTGATGGATGTTGATGGATGGATGGATGGATGGATGTTGATGGATGTTCTTGTTCATGGATGTTGACGGATGTTGATGGATGTTGATGGATGTTGATGGATGTTGATGATGTTGTTGGTGATGGTGATGGTGATGTTGATGGTGATGGTGATGATGATGGCGGTGATGATGGTGGTGATGATGATGATGCATGTTTGAGAAAAACTATACAAGCCTTGGCCACGAACAGGGATTGCCGGCCTCGTATCTCTAGATGGCCTCGTTAACACTCTGCCATCTATAACTACTCGGCCGGCAATCCCCTATTTCGCGGCCGCTGCAGTAATGTACTATTAGAGACGACTTTGGATTTTTTCTATCGAGCGAACTACAAGTAATCGTGTTTCGAAAAGGACTAGTCGCTAGAGTGAATCCTCAAATATCTTACATATGAATTTCAGGACTTACTAGTAATGATACAGCAGGAGTTTAAGTTTAAATGAATGCAATAAATTTTGCCGAAACAATATTCCTTGACTATGAGTAGGTAGTTGAGCTAAAACCTTTTTGTTAGTTTGGCAGGTCCCTTTATACTCTAATAAACGAAGTGATAAAACCTATTCGGTTACGAAGATTAAAAGTAAACGCAAACAGCTTCTGTCAATATCACCATTGCAATTTCATGTGATTCCTTGACGTCTACAACTTGCCTACGAGCAAAAGTCGACTTTAAAATAACGAACCTTTAAGAGCGCGCGCAGACAGAGAGCGGTCTGGAGTTCCGCGTTCCGAGTTCCGAGTTCTGCGTTCTTTCGAATGTACTGAGTCCCTTACGATAACGCACACAGCTCGCGGTCGGAACTCTCGAGCGGTCAAAACACAGAACTCTGAACGCGGAACGCGGAACTCCAGACCGCTCTCTGTCTGCGCGCGCTCTTAATTCCATGACTGTACCTTACACTCACCGACTAATCCCTTCTTTCTGGTTCCGTCGGTTTTTAACTTAAAAGAATGAACGGCTCCCTTTTGTGTTATTTAAAATATATGGCAACCAGCAGACTTCAGTAATGATACTGGATTCACAGAAACTAAACGATAATTAACCAATGTAGCAGAGGTTTCTTTTAAATTCTGTGTCAATGGCACTTGCCCTGGTTTCGTGCACTAGGTAAGGCATTGCCGTTTGCTGCTTTATCTTACTATGTTGACTGTGTCCATTTTTTCAAGCAATTATTTATGTTTCCGCTTTAACTACAAAGTTAGATACGAAAGATACCTTTCACGAACTCAAAATACCTGTCTTCATTCTAACAAATTTCCATAGTTTAAACAAAAAAATGTTAGCTTGGTAATGTGTATCATGACCTCGCCACGGGCTACCTCCATTCTGGGGCTCGTTCTCTCCTAAATGCTATACAGGGTTATTTGTAATTCACTAGCATCCTTTTAACCCTAAACTCCTACCACTTAAACAAATGTTTTTTTTGTTTTACGGCTTTTGTCATAACTTAATATTTTTGGTGTAATAACGTTTTGAAAATTTGAGATTACCTACTACCTCTTATTTTTACGATACTCTGTGTATTTGTATGGGAAAAAAAGTGCTTCATTTTAAAAAGTCGTAAAACAAAAAACATTTGTTTGAGTGATAGGAATTCAGGGTTAAGAGGATGTCAGTGAATTACAAATAATCCTGTATAGTGTGAAAGGAAGAATGCATCAAATAATGTTTTAATCGAGCTTTTTTTGCTGCCTGTACATTTTATTTATGTATCAAAAATTCAACAGTAATATAACCAAAGCATTGGAAAATTCAGAAGAAATTAAAAAATTAATGAACAGGGATGCGGATTGGCGATCCCTAGATTCAAAAGCGTAGGTATCTATCTACTGTGTTAAAAATTGTTTTATTAAATGCTTTAGATTTATTTATTTGTGTGCGTGTGGACTGAGGGACCACTCGGTTTTTAATGGTTTTAGACAGTTTTAGTAAGTGTAAAATTTAGTAGTAGTAGCGAATTAATTTGTAATAAAATCCTGGAATTCGTAAAGAATTCACTAAAAAGTTATTCAGCCAAATGTGTGGTCCCTCAGTTCACACACTGAACCTTCCACTTCTGGGCAAGTGTTTTAATTTGCTGGCTTATTTTGATGTTACAGATTTAGTAAAAACATGTCTAAACGCATTCGTAATGACCGAAACGTAATTTGGCAATGATTATACACTAAAGCAGTCTTCCTTCTTTGGTCCCTGAGAGACCACATAAAATAACTAATAAATCGGTACATTTGTACAAAAAAAAATGTATTTTTCTTTGCAAACATTAGTAAAAATCGCAAGGAAGATTATAAAAGTTAAACAAAAGCACAACTATTAATAAATTTCGTCAAATTTATATTTGTTTGTGGTCCCTCAGTTCACACTATGAATTAATAAAATAATTAAAATATCCTAAAATATAAACATTATGGAAAGGTTTGTCGTACTGAGGTTTAGTTAAAAGGTTTGACTACATTTATATATTTTTTTAACGTGGATTGATGGCGTATAATATAAAATAAATTGTTTTTTAATATTTCCTTAGTAGTGTTTATTAGGGTGTCCACACAATGAAAAGCATTTACTAACGTGAATCATTTTTAAATTCAACTTTTTATATTTGCTTACTAACATTAAATGGACCAAGGAAAAACTGCATACAGCCAAAACTACATTTTAGATTCTGTAAGCAAAATTACGAAATTAAAAACAAACTAAGTATATGGTATCAGATTTGGTGCGGTAAAACATGTAGCTCGAATATACTTGCCCTGCGTATTATGTTTAAAGAATAAAAAGGCGGCAAATTAACTTGAATTGATGTGTTTGGTTTGTTATTGCTGTGTAATAGGCAAATTAGTATTGTGTTGCAATGGATTTGTTATTTATACTCCTGTTTTCCGTGTTGTTTATCTGGTAAGTTCCTCCTTTAAGCAGCATTATATTCTATTAGTATGGTTTGTCATTCATCAGTTGATGGTAGAGCTTGTCCAATTTAAAATGACGCGCGCCCAAGAATCGCATTCACGCACATCTGCCAAGAGAAATATTTCTCTATTGTAGCTTAAATTGAGTTTCAAATCCTGTGCGTAAATGCGGTGATTGGGCGCGTCATTTTAAATTAGACAAGCTATAGTAAATCACTACAAGGCACTTTTTATATCTATACTAATATTATAAAGAGGAAAGATTTGATTGTTTGTTTGTTTGTTTGCATTGACTAGGCTCCGAAACTGCCGGATCGATTTCAAAAATTCTTTTGTCGTTAGAAAGCTACATTACCACAGAGTGACAGAGGCTACTTTTTACAGCGGGAAAATACCTTTTCCTACGGGAAAATTAATTTTATCGCGGGCGAAGCTGCGGACGGAAGGCTAGTAATATTATAAAGAGGAAAGATTTGTATTTTTGTAGGGTCAACAGAATAAATAAGTGGTAATTTCTGTACCTTGTTGTTACCAATCGTTTGACAATTTTGTATGACATTTCAAACATGACGTTAAAATGACACCCTAATAAACACTCTGCTAAGGAAATATTAAAAAGCAATTCATCTTATATTATACGCCATATTATATATTACGTACGTACGTATAGTACGCCAATATAAAAACGCGAAAAGGCGACCTGGCAGACCCAGACGGCGATGGCGAGATGAACTGGACTTCTTCACGGAGGACTGGCCCTCGTATGCAGCGGACAGAGAACAGTGGAAATGTTGGGGGGAGGCGTTTGCTCAGCAGTGGGACAGAATAGGCTAGTAATAATAGTAATAATAATATACACCATCAATCCACGTTAAAAAAATATATAAATGTAGTCAAACTTTTTAACTAAACCTCATTACGACAAACCTTTCCATAATGTTTATATTTTAGGATATTTTAATTATTTTATTAATTCATAGTGTGTGAACTGAGGGACCACAAACAAATATAAATTTACCTATAACACATGAATAACAAACCAAACACATCAATTCAAGTTAATTTGCCGCCTTTTTATTCTTTAAACATAATACGCAGGGCAACTATATTCGAGCTACATGTTTTACCGCACCAAATCTGATACCATATACTTAGTTTGTTTTTAATTTCGTAATTTTGCTTACAGAATCTAAAATGTAGTTTTGGCTGTATGCAGTTTTTCCTTGGTCCATTTAATATTAGTAAGCAAATATAAAAAGTTGAATTTAAATATGATTCACGTTAGTAAATGCTTTTCATTGTGTGGACACCCTAATAAACACTGCTAAGGAAATATTAAAAAGCAATTTATCTTATATTATACGCCATCAATCCACGTTAAAAAAATATATAAATGTAGTCAAACCTTTTAACTAAACCTCAGTACGACAAACCTTTCCATAATGATTATATTTTAGGATATTTTAATTATTTTATTAATTCATAGTGTGAACTGAGGGACCACAAACAAATATAAATTTGACGAAATTTATTAATAGTTGTGCTTTTGTTTAACTTTTATAATCTTCCTTGCGATTTTTACTAATGTTTGCAAAGAAAAATACATTTTTTTTGTACAAATGTACCGATTTATTAGTTATTTTATGTGGTCTCTCAGGGACCAAAGAAGGAAGACTGCTTTAGTGTATAATCATTGCCAAATTACGTTTCGGTCATTACGAATGCGTTTAGACATGTTTTTACTAAATCTGTAACATCAAAATAAGCCAGCAAATTAAACACTTGCCCAGAAGTGGATGGTTCAGTGTGTGAACTGAGGGACCACACATTTGGCTGAATAACTTTTTAGTGAATTCTTTACGAATTCCAGGATTTTATTACAAATTAATTCGCTACTACTACTAAATTTTACACTTACTAAAACTGTCTAAAACCATTAAAAACCGAGTGGTCCCTCAGTCCACACGCACACATTTATTTATCGTATGGCTTACAAATTACGCTTAAATCATAACTTAAATTTACATTTTCTAAAATATTCTGCTGCTTCGCTCGTGAGGGTTTTGAAGTCCTCTATCCTCCCTCCATATTTTGTTAGGGGGCACTCCAGCACGATATGGCGTACTGTTTACTGTTTCGGGTGTCCACATTCGCACGATCCACTTTCACTCCAACCCCATTTTTTCCGAAGGTGGGCACAGTGGCCAACTCCTGTCCTCAAACGGTTGAGCAAGCACCAAACACGACGTGACTCCTTAAAACCAGAGAGGCGGGCGTGCGGATCCAGCTCGAACACGTCCGTCGGCTCAGCGGAGGCTGACCACTCCGCGAGCCAGGCGGCGGTTAAGTCCCACTCTAGTTGGTGTTGGTGCGACAGTAGTGCTGGCGGGTTACGGGACTTCAGCCTCGTGGCCTTAAACGTGGTCAGGTCCACATTGATGGGCAGATCGAGTCTTTCACAGGCCTTACCTGTTTCTCGACGAAGGTGTTGCATGCGGCGTAGGTGGGGTGGTGCAATGCCACTCAAGGCTGGCAGCCAGTGGGCAGGAGTTGGTCTCATGCAGCCAGTAATCAAGCGCATTGTGTGGTTGAGCTGCGTGTCGACAACAGTAGTATGCGCGCTGTTCAGCTAAATCGGAGCGCAGTACTCCGCCGTCGAATATACCAGCGCCAGAGGAGACGTCCTCAAGCAGCCAGCCGCAGCCCCCCAGGTTGTTCCAGTCAGCTTCTGCAATATATTATTTCTGGACCTCAATTTAGCCGCAACGTTATTAAGATGGGTCTTGTAGGTAAGGCTCCGGTCCAGGGTAACACCCAAATATTTAGGGTTGGGATTATGTGTCAGGATGGGATCCCTAAAACAAACATTAAGTTTTTCGTTTGCCAAGCGGTTGTTGAGGTGGAAACAGCATACTTCAGTCTTTGATGTGCTAGGGCATAGGCGCCAGCGGACAAAGTAATCATCCATGATGGCTAAATCCTTTTGCAGTACTAATTCCGTTGTGCCAACCTTCCGGTCCTGCGAGACCAGCGCCAGATCGTCAGCATATGCAAATTTCCGTGAAGCTGTATTGGGAGTGTCGTGGGTATATAGATTAAATAGCAAGGGAGCCAGTTCTGACCCCTGCGACAATCCATTATTTAGGACTCTACTTCCTCTAGCCTTGCCACCAAGGAACACCCGGAAAGCTGCCGCGGACTTAAGATTTCCGTCAAAGCCTTTTTCTATATTAATGCTTTAGATGTATTTAATTAATTAAATAACATTGTCGATCTTTTTGAAAAAATATACCTTGTTGAGTTTCTTGCCGGATTCTTCTCAAGAGAGTTTTCCCGAACCGTTAGTAGATTCTTCGACTTTCATAAGTGCTTGTTATAGCCCAAATTGTAGAAGATATTTAGACTTTGACTTTGATTTTGAAAAGAACGTTAAGGAAAATGCAAACTAAACTAAACTTATAGAAAAAAATCAATTTAATAAATAATTTCTCATTTGTTCAATAATAGATAGAATATATGAAAAAAGAAAAATATGGCTGATAAGATAACGTAAGAGTTTTTTTATCGCTCATGTTTTGTTGACTATACTTGCATTGTCATCCGACTTACATGTACACCAAGTTTCAAGTCAATCCAGCCTCTGGAAACAGGCTATATTCAACTTCCAAGATTTGATCCGTACTAACGAGGCAACGCATTGGCGATCCCTAGTCTCAAATAGCGTATCTACTGTGTTAAAAAATTTAATTGTATTAAATACTTTAGATGTATGTATTTTAATAAAAATGTAGATTTGTTCGAAAAAAATATACCTTGTTGAGTTCCTTGCCGGATTCTTCTCAACAGGGTTTTTCCGAACCGGTGGTAGATTCTTCGACATTCATAGGAGCAATTATTGATGCCTAAATTTAGTACAGACTTTTTGACTTTTGACTTTGAAGGCAAGTTAAAATAAAAACTTGGGTCTATTGATTACTATAACATAAAAAATTAACATTTTCAATTATTTCACGAAAGTAAAAAACAGTATATTTTCAATTATATGAATTGCAAATCACTGTTAGACACCGAGATCATCAACCCCGACATTTAGCATTACGCCATTTGCACTAATTACCATAGAATGTATACGCTCGCGGCTGCACATGCATTCGCTCGTTATGATTCACGCTCCACCTGGATTTACTTTCAATCGAAATCATGAAACCGTCTGTCGCAATATTGTTAGGATCTTTTATAATTAAGTAGCCGTTGCCCACGACTCCGTCTGCGAAGAATTCGTTTATTGAATCCCGCGGGAACTATGCATTTTCTCAGGATAAAAATTAGCCTATATGTTAATCCAAAGGCTGTATTGTCTAACGCTTCTGACGCTTGCCTTCGTTTTTACCATCTCTTTCTGTCATCATCTTATACCGTTTGACAGAGAAAAATAGTGATTGCGAAGGCAAACATCAGAGGCTCTACCACGAAGTGCATAATTCGAACTTCGTTTCGTGCCGTCCCGCTCACGCTAATATGATTTGACACGAGAGTGAGAGGGATAATACGATACTAACTTCGATTTTCGAATTTCGTAGTAGCGCCTCAGAAGCGTTAAACAATAAGCCTGCTGGTTATAAACTGTGTGCCTAATTTCATCAGAATCCGTCAAACCGTTTTGGCGTGAAAGAATAACAAACATCCACACATCCATCCATACGAACGTTCGCGTCTAAAATTTAGTACCTAAGACTAGTCTTAAGACTGCTTCGCACGCGTATACCGTAAGGTCTAGTAGTCGAATTGAAATTCCGGGATTTCCGAAAAATTTCATGGAAATTCCTAAAACTTATATGATACTTTTCATTATGTTTAACACAGTCGCAATGCATTGCTCGTCGGCACTGCTGTGTTCGGGCATGAAGAGTAAGACAGCCGGTAAAATTACTGGTTTGGCACATAACTTAGCCCTCTGGGCCGGCAACGCATCTGCAATACTCTGATGTTGCGTTGCGGGTGTCTATTGGTGGAGAAGTCATAAAAATTTAGTACTTTTTTGAATTACCTTATTGAGTTCCTGAGAACATGAAATACGAGTTTCGTAAAGAAACTTAAGTTATTTTAAAAAATTTCTTTTATTTAAGTACATATTATTATAAATAAAATAAATTTTAAATACATACGTGTAAATCAGAATAACTCAGAGCAGAGGTGCGCGCCCGGGTTTGAACCCACGACCCTCTGCTTGACGCCTTTTTTTATACATTTGAAAATTACCTCATGGTAATAAGCTCATGCTTTACGGTGAAGGAAAGCATCGTGAGGAAACCTACACACACCTGCGAGGAAATTCAATAGTGTATGTGAAGTTCCCAATCCGCGCGGCCTCTCATTCTGAGTGGAGGCTTGTACCTACCTACCCTGCAGTGGGACGCATACAGACTAAGATGATGATGATGACATATATATACGTATAATAAAACTAAAAGTAAACATTTTACTATAGTAGATACTACTATCTAGGTAATATTTTAAAGTAAGACAATCGCATCCGTGCGATGAGGGGCGGGCTGATAACATGCGATGCGCCGCACGCTATGCTCATGCGCCGGTCAGCTTGCTTGTATGTACACAATATATATAGTTCAAGCTATTATAGTGAGTATCTTATTTATTACTTGTTCAATGTGTAAAAGTAAACATAGCTCTTACACATAAGATATCCCTACGGGTCGAAGTGTAACCGCAAGGGGCAAGGACCCCTAATGCTAAACATAGCTTTGTTAATAAGAATGTGACATAATTGTTTCTTGAATACACTTTTTCATTGTTCGAACAAGTAATTTTTCTGGTCCATCAGTGTCATCCATCAGCAGCTAAACTATTTCAGTAGCAATGCATGCAACACGATTTGGCCCGACCCGAATCATGATTCACGATCGTCTTAATCACTGTCCTAAATCGCGATGATAACGGCGTCCAGGCTTGTTGCAATTTTCGAGCAAGTCAGTCAACTTTGGCTCGGTCGCCGGGCGCACTCGCGGGCAGCGGCTAGTGTTGAGCCAGCCGCAGTCAGTCGGGCCACGGACGCGCTCTCTCACGCACACTCGCGCCGGCGGACGTGTGTTTAGGACGCCTCGCGACGCGCGAAACCGCGACACTTCCGTGCCACTCAATAATTCAGACTCTACCAGCCTTCAGGTCACTCAACCAGCCGGGTATTACCTAAAATATAATAGAGCATCGCGCAAATCCGACTTAAGGTTACATTACAACGCCTTGCTTGTTGTGAAATTTCGCACACTTGCTGAATTTGAACGTTCTAAAATTTCATTCCACACAGCCAAAGACCGGCTGTTTGTCAGATCACGTCAAGGATCAAATCACTTTACTTTGGTATTTGTAAAAAATTGTTGTGTTTGCAAAGAATTTTCGTGATGTGTTAAACCTTAAAATCTAACTCTGAAATCGTATAACTATGCTGGCGATGGACTCATTATGGTGTGGGTCGGAGAGCGAGCTGTCAACGCTGAGGGTATGCAAAAGTGCAATCGAGAAGTCGGACTATCGACTCCGGCGCAAGCCCTCTAAGGGCTCCAAGAGTCTCATCCCTCAGGGCTTGTTGCACGCCGCGGAGACCCAGCCTAGAGCAGTCAGACGGCGGAGATCTGGCACTTGGCCGTAAGTCCAACTAAATTCACAAAAACTTTTCCACACAAGCAATCAACAGTTTTTACACGCAGATTGACTGTATCTGATCCGTACGTACATAATCGTAATCAATCATGATTGGATTGAGTAGGTTCTTAATGAAACACAGGTTTGAAAATTAAAGTTTCGTGTTTCAGTAAGATCTTGTAACTTTACTCAAATTTTGAATGAAGATCCTAATGTTAATTGCTTAATAGCTTTAGTACATTATGTATATGTATAGTATACAGCAACTGCAGTGTAATGAAATCGTAATCCTTGAAGTTTACAACATACTTATACGATCATTTAAATAAGTGCTAATTAGTGAAGATGTCGACTTAATAACTGTCCATCTGTTCTGCTACACCTTGTGAACTTTACAGAGAATTCATTTCTTGTATCTTGACCAAATCTGCCATGGGCGTAATTAATTAGAGGATCAATCAAAAGATAACGATGTGTTGTATGTCTATGTGCCACCAACATGGTTTTTTGCTATGGTATCATTTGCGTGTCTATCGATTTGTAAAAATATCGGTTTTGTCATGAATAATGAGACGATTCATTCATTATCATCACGTTGTTTAAATAAGATAAGCTATTTGGATAAAATTGAAAAGAAAACAACAGATTTAGTACCTACATAGGTACCTACTTGTTTAACTACAGGGTTGGCAATCTCGACACAACATTTTTTTATTCGACATCAAAACATCATTGTGTCTATGCCAAAAACTGTTCGTGAATTTTAAATCGCTTACAGTAAAAATCACTTTCTTGGACTCTGAACTCGTCTATAAGAGATGTGAATTGAAACCAAGACCATTAGCAGCAACCTCGAAACGAACAACTCTTCTCTTCACAGGAGAACGACAGACGTTAAACCTGTAAAAGGTATATAGAAACTGGTGAAATTACAGACATTATCGCGGTTCTAGAAAGCCGGCGCCTTTTAGGAATAATCTTTTGCCTTCAGAAGTGCATACGAGAATAAACTATTTAATTGATGGTGTTGTTAGACAAGTCTTACTCGTATCGGGCATAGTAATGACTGCTTAGCTCTCGACACTTTGCGTACTTAAACGGCCAATTCAGTAATTCACGTCCACTTCAAATGGGCGCAGTAGGGTGCAGGATATAAACTGAGTGCACATTCTACTATTTTCATTGGGAATGTGCATATTTCTTATTTTTTTAGATCAGATCTCAGTGCACAACTTCATCTACATTTTAAATTAAATATTGTAATATCAAGATATCTGCATTTTCATAATCGCGCATATCGTGCGCATGCGTTCATAACCTGGTAGATGTGCATTATTATTACTTTATTATTATTATTATTATGACTTTTAGGGAGAAGAAAAACCATTTTCACATTTCGAATATCATGAAAGTGATAGTTTATGTTCGTCCATCACATACTCATAATAAGACAACCAAATCAATTCGTCCTTCCCATTTCCTGAATATCAAATCAAATGACCGCCTGCTGTTAGATTGTAAACTAACTATAACTTGTATAATAATACACTTTAAGCTTTTAAAAAAGAGCGTACTCCTACCTAAAAGGCCGGCAACGCACTTGTGACTCTTCTGGTGTCGCAGGTGTCCATGGGCGACGGTAATCGTTAACTATCAGGCGATCCGTTTGCTCGTTTGCCCCTATACTTACCATAAAAAAAAACACAACAACAAAGGAAAAAAAAAAAAAAAAAAAAAAAAAAAAAAAAAAAAAAAAAAAAAAAAAGATACTTCATAGCTAACTTGTTTAAAGTTGCACAGTAGCGCCATCTCTTGTCCAGGTGAGCGGTTAGTTCCGAAGGAGTGTTAAAATCTCTCGATGAGGGTGTAACATAGATGTGCGCTTGTCACTGCATAAGGTGATGATTTAGCAGATTGAAATGTATGATGTATAGGAAAGATTCGTGTCTAATCTCTAGACCAGTGGTGGTGTAGGGGTATGGCACGCGGCACGGAATGCTGAGGACCTGGGTTCGATTCCCAGCATTGGTCTTTTTTCTGGGGTTTTTTCTGTGCATCTATATTTCAGTTTGTATTTAGTACGAAATAAAAGGAAATTGTCATGATTCTGTCTCGATTCAGCACTGTGGGTATTCTGGTGTATTATCTAAAATATTTAATCCTGTCTCAACTTCAACACAATTCCCACTTGCCACTGAATGTGGACGAAATGGGAATGTGGACGAATTGGGAATTGATTGTGGACGAAATGGGATTGCTGACGAAGTGGGAATGTGAACGTAGTGGGAATGTGGACGAAATGAACCTAAACGAATAAAAAGAAGCATACTCTCAAACAGTGGCAAACAAGTGTCACGGCCGGCGATCCTAGCTGTGGTGTAGTCGTGACAATCTTCACAGACTTAATTATCTTATCGCAAGGTTATCTACATCTGAAAAACCTAATAGATGGCTTTTTCATGTCACTGTATTCACACTACGTTCCGTAATGAGTAGTATTATTAACTGCGGTTCTGTGGCTTGTTTAACTACAAAATTACGTGCCCAATGTTTGAGTTTGCGCACGAGTTATTCAACATTGCAATTTCGTGCCGAACGATCATGTAATTTGTTAAACAACGCAAAAATTTGCTTCATATAAATCTCAAGATATAAACCACTTTGTACAGAGAGATCCTCAGTGTCTTCTGTAATAAATTCATCTACTTCAGACTCGGAGTCGTTTTCAAGAGGCAATTTGCGAATTTATGGTTAATTCTTATTTGAAACAGCAATTTCATTTTTATTAGGTACAAGTAAAATATAGTACAAGTATTATTACAGTGCAATCTTACATAAAGCACTGATACATGATTGTCACTTGGTCATCAGGTTATTGCAAACTGTTTTATTTATATTTGTTAAACTTGATTTTCGTGTATTTAAGTGGAGGACCATGCAGGGTTTAAGGTTGTAGTTAAACGTGTTATGGAGTTATGACAAAGACAATCTTGTTCTTATTACTAAATATGTCTAGATTAGTCTGAATGGTTCCAGAATAAATAAAGTTTGTTTGTTTGTTCTTAATCAACAACCACACTTCGACTGTTACTGATAACCTCAAAGCACCAGAAAAATAAATTAAAATATTGATTGTGCTAATAATATGTGTTCCACTTCGAAAAGTACAATGTGATAAATGGACACATTTACACAGTCATAGTAAATTATGGTGTATTCAAGCATCATTTTCCTTACTTAAATTATGTCATGGCCTCAGACATCATATTACAAATTACCGCGGTGGGTGACACGTTACATAATATGTGTAAAATAGCCAATAGATGTATCATAAAAATATGACAATGACATAATTTACACTCGCAAAACTGTATACATAATGTAAATAAATAGTTAATGTACTAGTTGTGTGGTAGATCGTTTAGTACGTTAAGAAAATTCCAACACATTTTGGGCCTGTTACCACTTAGGTATAGTCCACCAAGAAAATGCCAGTACCAGTCAGTTGTATTGTACCTACGGCTTAAAGGATTCGCCACGCTGGATGCGTTCTGGAGTCTGCGGTCAGGTAAAATTGAACGCAGCCCGCATTATGTACCTATGAACAACATTGTCGGTCTCTATAACAATATTGTTCGTTCATACATAATGCGGGCTGCGTTCAATTTGACCTGACCACAGACCGCAGAAAGCATCCAGTGTGGCAAATCCTTAAAACATCCAAGGCTATTTTCATTCAGAATTTAATTTGACATTCAGAATTATTGTTTTTTTTCTGATCTAAACTGTCATAAAAAATGGTAAAGAACTTGCTTGGTCGACTGAATCCTAACAACGGAGTTTACTTTTATTAAAAATAAACTTAGTTTTACCCATTTACCTGTTTACGTTTTATTTATTTGACTAGATGCGTCTACTGCCCGAGTAAAACCACGGCTTTAGACAGAAACGTCTGACGGATATGTATTTATTTTTTTCTAAACAATAGTGAGAAACTGGAGAAGTAACCCTTATTAAGGGATAGTCAAATGAAGCAGTTCAAACTGGAAAGTCTTTCAATGGGTTAGCCGTGTTTAAGGGATGCCCATTGAAAGGCTTTACTCGCGGAAAGGGTTGTCCGGTCCCTGGTTTGGCCCAAGACCCGTCATATATGGTAATGGAAGATTTAAAAAAAACTATTTTTTTCTCCAACTAATTAGTTATATGTGTTTGATGTTCTCCTATCGTCGTAGCGATTTCTTTTCTCGTCTATGTTATGTTCTTAACATTTACTTCCTACTAACTAGTACTAACATCTCAGTAAAATCATACTTATATGTTAGTTTCCTGTCCTTTGTACTAGAACTGTTTAGGTACTTAACTAAATGTAAACAAACATGACATGAACAACCAACAGTTATGGCGTCGGATTAACCACTTTAACCAGCCAAATGCAATATTTGTAATTGAATTTCACGCGACGCATTATGTATGTATGTATGTAAAACTCTTTATTGTACGTAAAACATGAAAATTAACAGTTAACAAGAGAAACAGATGTACAAAGGCGAACTTATCCCTTAAAGGGATCTCTTCCAGTTAACCTTTGAACGATTGACAGGACACCAGAGACAAGAGTAGGCATACAATGCAGAGTAAAAAGAGTCGAAATCAAAAGTAAACCCAAACCAATAAACTTAACATAATCAATACATAAACATACAAAGAATACACGCAAGTACACACTAATATAATATATCATGAATACAGAAGACTAATACATATCATATCAACATAAATAGACTAACTACATAAAAATTACATAAATACATTAATATACGCATATACACTAAACAGAGAATACAATAGAGGTTGTCTCTATTTAAGAGGAACTGTCAAGCCACTACGCCCCCAAGCGACTCCGGAAGATGGCTACCGACTGCGACTGCCTGATTTCACTCGGCAACCGATTCCACAGACTAACAGCGTGCACGGAGAAGGATTTGGAATAGGATTTGGATTTAGTTACAGGAAAAGCTAACGAAAGATTATTACTTGACCGCAACCGGCTCCCAGATCCAGCAGCCAAGTAATTAAATCTTTCGAAAAGGTACGAAGGGGACTGTGGTTTAAAAAGGACATTAAAAAGCAACGACAGGATGTGAACATTACGGCGCAGACGAATTGGGAGCCACTTCAGCTGAGCGCGAAAACAGGACACGTGGTCGTATTTTTTATCAACGTACTCTTTAGTTTAGTTAGTCGCATGATTTATTATGCGACTAACTAAAGAGTACGTCGATAATACGACACGTGAAAGTCAATTACAAATATTGCATTTTGCTGGTTAACCCGACGCCATAACTGTTTGTTGTTCATGTTTGTTTACATTTAGTTAAGTACCTAACATTTCTAGTCTAGTTAATTTTCTACTCGCGTGTCAATACGTAAATCTACAGTCATCCTATTGTGATCTCAAATGGACATCTGACCATTTTAGCACCCATTCAATAAACAAGAGCTAATTCAATTTCCGTTCAAGTAATTTGTTTGCGTTAGTCTTTCAAATACTTGTTCCTAGTTGTTAATGCTTGTATACGCATCCATTATAATGAGATAGCCCACTTAAATGTGTGCAAACAGTGTGCAAGTTTCAATCTTAATTCCAGCAATTTTGGCTAGTTCTGTCCTTATTTACAAGAATAAAGCAAAATAGTAAACTAAATACGGCTCATTGGACGGTGCACTTTATTTCTGGACTATACAGGATGACCCATTTAGATCAGTCAGTATGGGAAAGTCTGAAACTATAAGACATACGAAGATCTGTTCTTAGGAACCATGTCATCGATTTTAGTAACAAGAAAAACTGCATTCATACATTTTAAAAAAAACTTGTACTCAGCTCGGGAATCGAACCCGGACGTTTTGAAAAATAAAACTAACAGTATTTCTATTTAGATATCGATTGTGTAGGTCTTTAGCATCAAATGTTACTATGTGCTGTTGTTGTCTTATGGCTCTTTGCTGGTGTCGAAACTAGTTACAGCCACTGCTTTTACATATGGCATAGGTTCTCCACTAAGCCATTCAAGGAAGTTACAAAATGTAATAGTAAGAGCGTTACCTAAACGAGTTGAATGTTGTATTAAAAAAAAGTTAGTCATTTCGAAAACCTACTAAAATAAATGAAAGATATGAAAATAATGCATTTTATTAATTTTGGACATCGTGTGTCATATTAACACATTACACATTATTAAATTTGCTGCTTAAGACCTACACAATCGATATCTAAATAGAAATAAGTGTTAAGTTTTATTTTTCAAAACGTCCGGGTTCGATTCCCGAGCTGAGTACAAGTTTTTTTTTTAAATGTATGAATGCAGTTTTCCTTGTTACTAAAATCGATGACATGGTTCCTATTCCTAAGAACAGATCTTCGTATGTCTAACAGTTTCAGAATTTCCCATACTGACCGATCTAAATGGGCCATCCTGTATACTAGGGTGAGTGGGGGTAAGATGAAAAACAGTGTAAGATGAAAAACTACTAGGTGCTACGAGTATTTTTTCATCTTACACTGCTTTTCATTTTACCCCCACTCACTATACTAGGCAAGGCAAGGAACATAGGTAATTAAGCGAATATTTTAAGCTTTAATTGATTCAGGCAAGATATTGCAGTAGTGTTCTACTTAAGTCTAGTTGCCAAATATTCTTATGGACGTCAACTAAAAAGCAGTTAAATTGTCCACCTTAAACCATAATTAGAAAGATATGTCATTGAAGAATTATTATTCTAAATGGTATATAATGATATGATAAAAGGTTGATTATAACCTAAAGGTTTAAAAGTAAATTGATAGATTGGTCATGAACTGGATTCCTTAAACAGTACAAACAATACAAACATACATACTTACTTATACTATTATCGATTGTCCCCTCCGCAGCAAAAATTGACCGTTGACTGTGTTTATGCCTCCGTTGCCATAACGAATTAAGTCACGTGTCGTGAAAAACAATTTACGACGAAGTAATAAGGGAAACCTTCAACAAATAAACCCAACATAAAAACAAAAGGCGAACAATGTAAGTTTATTTAATAGTTGGACGTTAATATGTTAGCTTTATTAGCTGGTAGATGGCTTAAGGTTGTCGCTAGGAAGCCTCAATGTGTCGTCCCATATTCTACTTAGATTCAATGACCGATAATCAAGTTATAGCCTTTATCTTTTCCTTGAGGAACTAAATTGTGTATTTACTGAATTTATTACTAGACGAGCGTACTGAAGAAGCAATACCATAATCAGGTTCTTATCATAGTACATTACATGTCAGATTTAATAGATATCTATAATCACGAAACAACAACTGCTGTCTCCAGTGAGGGAGTCAGATAATGTTAGGTATGGAACAAGATAGTTTATTGCGAATATTGTTTGTTTCACATATGGCCGCAGAGAAGCACTGCTGAAGCAGTTAAAGGCGCGTCGATAGTGAAAGTCGGGCCCGCTCGGTCAGCTGACTGGGTGTCTGTCAAAATTATCCACGCCATACTAAATCAATGGTCTTTGTACAGTGTGACATTTAAACCCACGCTAAATCCTATATAAACGCCAAGTTGAAAAACATTTAAAACCTACGTTCCTGACGTAGGTACACCTACTTGTAGTTAGATTTTTCAGAAAATAAATGGAAAAAAAATAGTTAAGTTATTGTGCATTTATTTTATAAAGGTGTGGAATCTCAGAAAACGAAGTCATTTCTACTTATATTTTATTTCATTACCTTTCTTTCTTTTCTCTTTAATTCGCGACCATCTTTTTGTATTTTTACTTCAGTGAAATTTCTATTTTAACGGAAAATCTTGTCCTATTTATAGTTAATACGTTCGTATCACCAGCATAAACTATGTAAAAAACCACTACTGGTAATAAACAACATTGTAATGTGTGACTGAGTCTTCATGACACTTTACTCGCTGTGTACCTACTATCTACCCATTCGTCTTGCCTTTTATACATAGCTTATTCGATCAGTTTTATGTACAGGGTTATTTGGGTTATTTGTAAGTCGCCATTCTTGTATTTGGTTTACGTGAATGACCTAATTTATACGGTGAGTCAGAAATCAGGGATAGTTATGTTTGCTGACGACACCTCTTTACTGTTCAAAGTTAGTAGAAAAGACACCGATTTCACTGAACCCAATGAAACTCTGTCCATGATATCCGCATGCTTTGCTGCCAATAATTTGTTACTAAACAAACCCTAAGAAAACCAAATGTATTAAATTTTCATTGTTAAATCCGCCTCATTCAAATTCAGTCTCAAATATAAAACTTAACGGTCAAAGTATTGAATTTGTAAAATCAACGGTATTCTTAGGAATAACACTGGACTCTAAATTGCAGTGGGGATCGCACACCACAGCAATTGCGAATAGGTTGAGCTCTGCTGCGTTTGCAGTCAGAAAGATACGGCAGCTAACCGATGTGGCGACGGCACGGTTGGTGTATTTTTCCTACTCCAATAGCATCATTTCATACGGCCTTATTTTATGGGGATCTGCTGCAGACTTGGAATCAATTTTTATTTTGCAAAAGCGAGCTATCAGAGCGATATATAATTTAAGGACACGTGATTCTTTATAAGATCTTTTTTTAAAGAAATAGGTATCCTAACCCTGCCGTCGTTGTATATATTTGAAATAATCATGTATGTAAGAAAAAACATATGTGATTTTCCCACTAACGTCGATAAGCCAAAGGCTACTAGAAACACAGGGAAGCTTAAAGTTCCATCTTACAGACTGGCTAAAACTAAAAAGTCGTTTCTGGGAAGATGCATACGTTTTTATAATAAAATTCCGAAAACAATAACCGAACAAACTGATACAAAATTCAAATCCATTGTGAAGAAGACATTAATATCTAAGGCGTACTATAAAATTAATGACTATATCATGGACAGGGATGTTTGGAAATAATTCCGATCCGCATTGGCAATCCCTAGTCTCAAATAGCGTATCTAATGTGTTAAAAAAATTAATTGTATTAAATACTTTATATGTACGAGGGGCGTTCAATATAAAGTGAGAATGAGATGCAAACTCTTTTAATATTACGAAATTAAATACTGGCCGGTAAAGCTAATCTATCTAGCTGATTGCTATGAAAAAAAAACTAACTGTCTTTTGTTTAAAAAAATATACGGTAATTTCTTTGCAATGCTATTGAGTACGTTAGCGAAAATGGAGAAAATTGAACTGCGCGCCGTTATCAAATACTTGTATTTGAAACATTTTTCTACGGACCAAGTCAATTTGGATTTGCGGGACACTTTAGGGTCTAATGCTCCTCCGTATTCGACAGTCGCACGTGGAAAAGGCCATCATCTCCAACTCCGAAGAAATTCAAGGTGAGCCCATCTGCCGGTAAGGTCATGGGCTCTGTTTTTTGGGATGGTAAAGGGGTATTAATGATTGAGTATCTCGAGCATGGAGCCACTATTACGGGCACTTTATACGCCAAACAAATAGCAACATTGCGCAATGAGATCCGCGAAAAACGGCGAGTTAAACTCTCAAAAGTTGTGCTGTTCCACCAGGACAATGCCCCGGCACACAAGTCCGCCGTTGCAATGGCTGCAATTCGTGATGCTGGGTTCGATATCCTTAAGCATCCTCCGTATTCACCAGATCTCGCTCCCAGTGATTTCTACCTATTTCCGAGATTGAAACAATACCTGAGAGGCCAGAAATTTTAAGACGACGACGCGGTAGTCGCTGCAGTACAAGATTTTTTAAGTACTCAAGATGAGACCTTTTTTAAAAATGGAATTTTAAGTTTAGAAAAAAGATATACTAAGTGTATTATGCTAAAAGGTGACTATGTCGAAAAATAAAATGACATTTAGTAAAAGTTGTTTATAACATACTCATTCTCATTTTTTATTGAACGCCCCTAGTATGTAATTTAATAACAATGTAGATCTGATTGAAAAAAATATACCTTGTTGAGTTTCTTGCCGGTTTCTTCTCAACAGGGTTTTTTCCGAACCGGTGGTAGATTCTTCGACGTTCATAGGAGCATCAATTGATGCCTAAATTGAATAAAGAATTTTGACTTTTTTAATTCACTAGCATCCTTTTAACCCTACACTCCTACCACTTAAACAAATGTTTTTTGTTTTACGGTTTTTGTCATAACTTAATATTTTTGGTGTAATAACGTTTTGAAAATATGAGATTACCTCTTATTTTTACGATACTCTGTGTATCTCTATGGGAAAAAAGTGCTTCATTTTAAAAAGTCGTAAACCAAAAAACATTTGTTTGAGTGATAGGAATTCAGGGTTAAGAGGATGTCAGTGAATTACAAATAACTCTGTATAGCTTATTCGATCACAAGATGTGATGTAAAGAAATAATTATTTGTTTATTTTACTTCTAACCTTTCTTTGTCCTTATATAAGTCAACTCAGATATCATCAAATGTCTCCGTCTGATGACCCTACGTCAGTCACCGGACTTATCGCTTTGACGAGTCTAGAATGTTATACATCTGTATACATTGTCACATTATAACCTTTGAGTATATACATACAGTAAGTATATGTACTTTTAAAAAGTGTCAATGTTTGATAAGATTATTTTGACGGACAAAATAAGGTTTCTAGGTAGATTCAAGCTGCAATGATTGATGGTGATGATTAGCAACTTTTGGTTTTAGAATGATTTACTAGGTTCAGCTGCAAGTAGGTAACTAACTTTTTAGTTAGCATTGCACCCGTTCTTTCCGGATTCTTCTCAACAGAGTTTTTCCGAACCGGTGGTAGATTCTTCGACATTCATAAGTGCTCCAATAGTCTAACCACTAATGGAAGGCTATCTTGAATGTTTCTATGTACTTCCAACCGTCAAATCGGCTTGAATTAGTTAAGTGCTTAAGTATAAATCTCAAGACAATGTAATAATATACCCAAAGAACCATTTGGTCGCCGCCGTGTCATGTTATCTTATTACCCACGACGGAACGGAGCAGGTATATGCGTTTTCTTTACACAACTAGTGACCATTACCTACTACACTTTGACCAAATCGATTGTATGGGATGTATTTTAACCCTTTACTTGATAACGTATCCGATAAGAATAAGACACATTATTTAATACCACCTTCTACTTTAACACTGGGTTTGAATTACAAACATTTAGAAATTTTGCCAATTTTAGGGTTAAAAATTAAATTTTATATAAGTAACTAAAATGAGACTAAATTTCTCATTTTTGAAAAATATAGGACACATAACCTTGCATTGCATCCTAGCTAGATATAAGACGTTGAGTCAGATTATAAAAATGTAACGGGCTGTTGCCCTCAACTTCGTCTGCGTCCCACGGGAACTTTGTACTTTCCCGGGATAGAAATTAGCGTATATTAATCATTTATTATTCTAGCTTTAATCTTTAGAATCATTCAGGAGTTCTAAAGATTACCCCCTCTCCCTACATACAGACAAACAAAGTTAACCTCTTTCTTTATTATTATAGAAATAGTAGGTACTTAGTCTAAATAAGAGTCGGGATAGAAATACAAAACATACGAGAGGCAACTAACGGTTCATCAAAAACATATGGTTTAGTTACCAGTGACGAAATTGTGGCGACAACGATGCGCCATCAATGTGGGTCAATGCTGCTGTAGTGTTGACACCTAACACTCGTAACACTCGATCGATGTAACTAGTAGCCCTGCTGTGCCATTGCGCCGGCTTCCTTTTGCCCGACTGCCAAAAAGGGTACTTCACATTCCTGCAATTGCAAATTCTTCTACCTTTGACCACTAGTTGACAAGGTTCAAATTGATCGCTCGCAAGGCCAGTAGCAATTTTTGTAACTTTCATCACATTTGTCATTTACAAGGAGATCAGCTGTATTGGTACCTATCTGGTATCTGTGAACTCGGTCAGTTCGTAATGGACTGGCGATTATCGGTCAATAACGACCACGGCGGTGTCACGCGGTACGCCGGCCCCGATCGCTTTTTTTAACTCAACGATCAAGTTTGTATTCACGAAAAGATTGCAAATAATCTTGTTGCCATGTTAACACGTCAAAAAGACTAAAATTTTATTGGTATGTATTAGTACGTTAGTTCGGTAACGTCCGCAGGATGGCGCTAATTTCGGGAGATTCCATTAGGAGGTGTTCGATAAGATCGGTTGTTTCAGGTAATTTAGGTAATTAAGGCAATGAAGAACCGGACGGAACAGTCGCTTGCGAAACCGGCAATCTTTAAGAGCGCGTCAAGTTAAGAGCACATCAAGGTCAGAGCTGTCAACGTGAGTGCGCGGAGGCTCTGCGCGCCAGTCCCGCGCCGTCGCACGCGCATCCTCCCGCGTGTACCCTCGCCGCACACGCTTATAAACATGACTCTCTATTCTCCAATCTGATTATCATTTTATCGAGCGAACAAAAAACATAACTTCAGTGTTTAACTGCCAAAATAATAAAAAATGGTGCGAGTGTTGGAATAAAATAAATTGTTTTTCCTTTATGAACATGGACTCGTTTAACGAAAGGCAACAGTTGCGAAGACAGTTCTCCCATGAGTCCGGTAAGACGGCCCTCACCAGGGCTAAGGAAGAATATTATAACCGCGGGTATGTTCATCTAAGTGACCTTTATTCAATGTCTACTCAAAACATACAACATACAACGTAATGAATGATGATAGTAACATAATACACCCAACTAAATGACTAAGGGTGTTTAAACATGGTAAATGTAGGTACAACTTTGAACTGTGTCTATAACCAATCTAAATTTTACTGGAGAAAATAAAAACATATCAAATGACGCTTTGTTTGGTTTATAATTATACAGGGTTATTTTTAATTCACTAGCATCCTTTTAACCCTAAACTCCTACCACTTAAACAAATGTTTTTTGTTTTACGGCTTTTGTCATAACTTAATATTTTTGGTGTAATAACGTTTTGAAAATTTGAGATTACCTCTTATTTTTACGATACTCTGTGTAGACTGTGTATTTGTATGGGAAAAAAAAGTGCTTCATTTTAAAAAGTCGTAGAACAAAAAAACATTTGTTTGAGTGATAGGAATTCAGGGTTAAGAGGATGTCAGTGAATTAAAAATAACCCTGTATAATGTACTTAATTAATTATTATAAAGATAATAAAATATAACGCATAATTGGCATGTAAATAACAATCGACAACAGCGACAGGTAAATACGCATCACGTTTCCTGCCTGACATGACGTAGGTATTCTATCGCCATTAGAATTGAATATTTAGAATTATTTTGTAAAGCTATATTCGTTAATGCGAAGCAATTGTTTTCTCCAATTAATTTATTTCAATATTTTGGTGTTTTTTTCTCCAACCTTACCAACCTTGACTTTCCAACATTATTTTTTCCTTTAACGGTAATAGAATGACATTATCCATAGTGCGCTAATTTTTCATTAGGTATTCTGTTTTTGTCGATTTGTGTACAAAATGTATTATTAACTCATATCGGTATGTTATATTGTATTTTACATTTAATTATATAGAAATAGCTTTCGCCCGCGACTCGCCGTCCGCGGAGAATTCAAATTTGTGGTCACCTATTTCATAGATAAGCTTTTCGAAGCATGAAACATATCGTGAGGAAACCTGCACACACCTGCGGAGAAATTAAATGGTGTGTGTGAAGTTCCCAGTCCACACTGGGCCCGCGTGGGAACTACAGTCCAAGCCCTTTTATTCGGAGAGGAGGCCTGCGCCCTGCAGTGGGACGTATATAGGCTGGGATGATGATGATTTCATAGATGTCCACGACCCTCTCCCGTACTTCAACGCCCCCTCCCTCGCCGCGCTGTCCGCTGCGCTGGCCACACCAGGAACGGCGCGGTACCTACCGTTTATTTAATTTTGTCTACTATTATTTTGCTTAGATTGAAATTTTTAAATTCGTAATATCTTTTGAATGGAATAACCGATTTGCATAATTAAAAATTAACCTACAGGTATTAAAACAGTCTTGAATATACGAAATTATTTATTTGGATAAGGATTGACACGAAGGTACGAATAACATGGTCTGGTTTTGGTCGGCATTTCTATCAACTTTTAAAATGTAAAAAAGTAGTTGTAGTGACATAACAACAATAGTTGGACATATGGTATCGCGAAGTTTTTTTAGATGTTGATACATAATATGTATATATTCTTTAATATTGTAGAATATTTTTTTGTTCTATCATCAATGGTTTCCGCACCAGCGATGAAAGACATTTTATGGCTAATTTTTTACACCTTTGGTTACGTTATTCAAGTTTTAACACTGATCCCTAATTTTTTCTTGTAATAAATATAGCCTATGTTACTCAAGGATAATGTAGCTTTCTAATGGGGAAAGAATTTTTGAAATCGATCCAGTAGTCTTTGAGTTTATTCGTTACAAACATACAGAAATACAAATCTTTCCTCTATAATATTATTAGTGTAGATGTAGATTTGAAAATCGTGCAGCCTGTCATATGTTTTTATAATTTACTTAATACTACATCGGTCTCTACTGAACATTAGAAACCTACCTACTAAACATCTGCCTTTTTTATTTTTGTTCTTTCATTTTACTTACTGATAGGTATAGTAAGGCTTGTCCACGAAAAAAAGTAGCTATCTAAAACTAAGTCTCCACTGTCTCCCATTAGGTCTAGGTAGTTCGAACCGCAATTAGATTGCCAACTGAGTATTCTTTTTTATGTGTAAGAAACTAAAATCCATACATTTTTTTTTCCTTATAACTTCATTTCTTCTTTTTTTTTTTTAGTTACCCTATATTTGTGTACCACAGCTGGGCAAATGCCTCTCCTCTCTTGCTCCACTCCTGCCTATTAAAGGCGAGCTCCCGCCATCCCATTTAATAGGCATCTAGATCGTCTCTCCATCTCCTCTTCGGTGTTAAAATCTAAAATAATGTGCCACCAAAAGTAAAAAAAAAAAAAAAAAAATATAAAAAAAAAACTGCAATGTAAAATTCACCCGGACGGAGTGAAAATTTCATTGGAACATTTGAACCCTCAATGACAATAAGTATTCTTCCTACTTTTCGATGCCTGCTACCAGTTTGTTTTATTTGACTTCTTGAAAAGTGCGGGTGATATTTGGCTGAAAGGGTTGCCCGAAAATTGCGTTGGCTGGAGGCCCTAACATTGTTAATCCGGCCCTGCAAACTTCAAAGACTAAGCCTGTCTTGAAATCTGCAAAGTCATTGAAGATTTTTTGAATTACCATGTGTTGATATCGCCTTCAAGGTAACCATTTCACGATATCAGTACTCGCTTTAATACTTATTGTTACTTGAGATCAATATCACATATTTATTACTATTAGTGACACCTGTTCAGTTGTCTAGATATTTTTAGCAACAACCTGATCTCTTAAGCTACTTTATGTTATAACATAGAGTATAGGCTTGTATCATAAATAAAAGTTTGAAATGTACTTACAGCTTATTTATCACCCGACTGTCAAAGGAGGGTTCATGTTTTTCGAGCGTATGTGTTTATGTATGTATCATTCTTTCGCACGCCCTGCAGCGTGAACGGCTCAAAGGATTTTGAAGTGTGAAGTGTCATTAGATTCGTCTCAGTTCCAAGAGTGACATTGGGTATATATATATTTTCCTGGAATTTCCATGAGGACGGGAAAATTTCAGACATCGGGGTTTTCGGTGCGGGAATGATTTGAGAAAGAGTAGAAAGAAACCGATAGGTTAGTCTAAGAAAATACCATGTTATGCCTAATGTATAACTACTGCTCTGCGAATTGTATTTTAATTCATGTAGTACTTAAGCTTTAGCTACCAAACCAAGCCTTAAGAGGTTATAATAAATTTTTTTTTTTTTTTAGCCTGTTAAAGTGTCCCACTGCTGGGCAAAGGCCTCCCCTTTTTTCCGCCATTCGTCCCTATCGAGAGCATGATCCTGCCAATCTACTTGATATGCGTCCAAGTTGTCCCGCCATCTTCTCTTCGGTCTGCCTCTGTTTCGATGGCCATCCCGCGGATATGTGGTAACTTGGGCCCATCGCTGTGGGTGCATGCGGCAGACATGACCAGCCCAGTCCCACTTGAGCTTAGCGGTCTTAGCGCCCACATCTGCAACGCGGGTCTTGGAGCGCAGTTCGGTGTTTCTGATGCGATCAGTTCTACGAACACCCAAAACACTGCGCTCCATTGCATTGTTATAAAAATAACTTGAATTAATTACATTACATTACATTACATTACATTTTAATTTAGTAGTTGACACGATTTTAAAAATAAATTATTAATATTTTTTCTATATTTGTAAATATCCATTTCCACGTCGGCAGTTGTAATAGGTGCATAATTTTTTTTTTTGAAGAAGAAGATCGATATCTATGAACTGTTTGCTTATAAATAAGTGGGGACTTAACTGAAGAGGTAGACAGTGACTGACCATTGTTCATATGTATGATTTTTTGTTTCAATAAATTATTCATTAGGTAGAAACCAACTAGAGTACATTCTGTTTTTTAAGTCAATACCTACTCTTTGGCTAATGTCAAACATTCCCGCACCGAAAACTCCGATGTATGGGAGTATGGGAATTATACAGGAGGGTTTTTTCCATCTAATATTGACGTTAAAGTTATTTGGTAGAGTTTGGTAGACTTAGCTTGGAGGACATGTCGTGACCCTCTTGGCACATTTACTTATGCATGGTTGTTAAATTTTTTAAGGCCTGTTGGAACTGACATGCTCATGTATTGATCAGTTCCATAATAATACTAAATAAAGTATAAAAATAATAACAGCAGTTTTTCTCCAATTTCAAAGTTTTTTAACAGGCGACTTATTTTATTAACATAGCATTATATTACTATTGTTTTAGTGATAAATAAAATATTTATTTATTTAAGAATGTACAATCGCCAGAATATTATTTTCTTGTTTCGATTTTAATACATCTCTGTAATAGTCATGTATGAGTTACTTAAATTTATATTGTTCAGTAAAACATACTTCTTGAATATACTATGCTAGTGTAGTTTATTTTCAGTCGAAAAATGAGCACAGTCACTGTGTTAACACATGTCGATTTTTGAATAATCCTCATGCATAACGACACCGTCACGCAATCAAACATAAATTAGTACAAACTATACCTACCATAAATCTAGTAACCGTGACTCATGATATTTTTTATGTGACTTTTTCATACAGGCATGTTTTGCTCGTTACCGTTCGCGAACAGTTCTTGCCCATGCGCATACTAATTTACAGGACAGTAATGTAATTGACGTGCCGGTGATTGAATACCTTGCTTACTTCGCTGCAATGTACGGTATGATACCATACGTGAACGGATATATAATCCTACTAATTAGTAAACTAAATTTAATTATAATTTATAAACGTAGGTAATAATACGTTTTATAAATGCGCAACTTTGGATGTTTGTTGCTCCATCACGCAAGAACTGCTCAACGGATTTGGATGAGATTTGGCACACATACAATTATTACTAGCTTTTTCTCGAGACTTCGTCAGGGCATAAATAAAATTTATGGTATTAAACCGATCTCTTTCCCGCGGGAAATTCCAAAAATCCCTTTTTACTGCACCACTATGATCCTAAACGAATGGTTACTGAGATAGGGTCCCAATTGAATTGTATGTATAAATCCCTTACCGACGCTTGTCCGCGACCGACAACGATCGAATGTTTTGTTCGGGAATGTTTGAGGGTGGTTTCTCTGAAACGTCACGCACCCGCGACTGACGGCGAGTGGCACAGCGTGCGATGCACATCCACACGCCGCCGGTCCCGTGTGACGGGCCAGAGAAACCAGACGGCCTTTGGGCTCTCGACATTTGATACAAATTGTACGCCCAAGCTACCCCGATCAAAGGCTAAGGGCCTACGCTAGCTGACGCGGATTACCCGGAACGGACGCCCGTCGTGCGCGCGTCTAATAAGAAATTGTATGAACAGCGCTAAGAGGCGCGGGCGCGTGCGACGGATTTTCGGTACAGTTTAGACCCGCGAGCGGGCGCACACGGCGGGCGTCCGCGTCAGCTAGCGTAGGCCCTAAGGCCGGTGCCGATGCGGACTGGGCATGTTATCTAGGTACATAATAACAATAAGTTGTATACACTGTTAAACCAAACGTGTAACATGCTGTATATTTGATTAATATATTCATTCGGTCCATCAACAAACCGTAGGGTGTCACGAGTTCACGCGACTGTCGCAAGTCGCCGCACGACGATGGACGTTTCGATGTGCTCAGGTTTCTTATTGTTTATTATTTTATGAATCACGATTTTTTATTTTACTGTTTTTTTTATTAATTGTTTTAAACAAGCATAATATTCTGGTTTTTGTTTGTTTGTCCGTAGTTTAAGTTTTTTTTAAAATAGAAAAGCCTTTTTTATTTATTTTGTAAGCATTCGTGGTTTGTTTTTTGCATTTGGTTTGGTTGTAAGCATTGGTTATGTCTAAGTGACTTGTGTTGATTGTATGTAGGTACTTTATTTCCCTTAATAATAAGCGACTCTCTTTTTTTCCGATCGCCAATACAATTTGTATCACAGATATCTTATTGGGTATATTTGCCGTAAAGTGGGAAAAATTAATGTTTTACATGTTATTTGTTTCAGGAGGACTAGATCACTGAACGCGCCCTCTCCCATACAACAGTTTGGACCATGCGGAAGGATAATGAAGAACTCTGCTATGGTAATGTAAGTACATACACACTATAAACCTATGCTAGAATGTGTGTGTATCTACAAAATTAAGAAATGTGGCATTATTTTAGTAAATAATTGTCATAAAAACAAACCCATTAATGAAGTGACCATTAATAATAAAATATTGAAGTTTCAAATATTCTACACACAGATTTTACAGCTTTCGTTATAATCCAAGATCAAAAAAATATTTTGCGTTTACGCCGTAGTGGGCTTTTTTACGAGTGGAGTTCAAGAACGTAGAAGTACGTAGTTACAATAGTATGACATATTTTGTTGTGCGAATGATATCAAACCATGCAGTTGTATGGGCAATTTAAGAACTACAACGGAACTTTTTACACCCAAGTCTTGAACTCCACCCTTACATGTGTTTTTTCTCTAGTCTTCTTGCAATTACGGTCTTTTCGACTAGTGCTAGTAGCTAGTGCGCTTTAGGAGAGGTTATGGTTTGTTGAAAAATATGGCCAGGGAACACAAACACCAGTTACATTACTTGCAATTTATTTAATCACTACAATCAATTGCTAGTAATATCAGTACTTTAAACAATCTTATCACGCTATTCACAGTTCATAGTAGTTAAAGAACATTGAACGAATAATACCTTTAAAAAATGCAACTCATCACATCATAAATGACTTCACTTAATGATTGATTAACCTCGATGCTGACGTGATGCAGCAATATCATTGTGTTAATGACAATACCTATGAATATGACGACCGTGTCACGAAATCAATCCACCTTACAAATGTTGAACTTGCTTTAAAATTAATTACAAGCTTTTCCATTTGTAAGAGCTAACTTAAAATAGTCGTTAAGTTTAATTAGAAAACAGTTTTACAGTTTTAAACGGTTTTTCTCTTACATCTAGCGGTATAATTCTGGAAAACAGTGTGTTTAACCAATTTTTAGTAAAAAAAAAGAACCGTCTTAACTTTATTTTTATATTAGTATAATTAAATGTGTGACGTAATTTATGGATGGCCCCTTAGATGTATGGATGTGTGTGACTTTTCACGCTAAAATGTTTAGAGGTATTGTGATGAAGTTACATAGATAGTTAGTAACCTGGATTAACATCTATATACTTTTTATCCCGGTAAATTGCAACATAACCGCGGGATAGCTGTAAATGAATTCTTCGTAGACGGAGTCGCGTGCAACAGCTAGTTATTCATAGTTTGAAGTCAGAGTGTCACAGGGACTAAGATAAAGTGTATGAAGAAACAAAGTACTAGTTCATAAAGACAAAGAAAAACATATAATGAAATACCTAACGTGTCTAAAATAAATACATATGTATCACACTTACCTAAAATAAAAAGCTAATTAAATACATGGACAAAGTGAAGAAATACAAATAATACAAAAATGACAAAAGTGGCTGTTGCAAAATTATTTAAAGAAATGGACGTTTAAAAAACAATTCTAAGTCCTAAATAAAGCAGAAAAATAAGTTATTATCATTATCAAATATGGTCATTTTGAGAAGATAATATAAAATTGTTTTTTTTTAGTATTTTTTTTTGGTCATGAATGAAATTGTATTTTGTAAGATTTTATTTTTATTAGGTAGATAGAAAAAGTTCTTACATTTTTTTAACCAAGGTGTAAAGTTTAG
Organism: Archips crataeganus; assembly: GCA_947859365.1. Classification (NCBI taxonomy): domain Eukaryota; kingdom Metazoa; phylum Arthropoda; class Insecta; order Lepidoptera; family Tortricidae; genus Archips; species Archips crataeganus. Next base: position 5,671,950 of record OX402061.1, on the reverse strand, counting down.
TGTGCAGTCGTGCACGCACACAACTTCACTCCATCCCAATATACCTATACATATACACTTAGGCTTAAGTAGTCAGTAATAAAACACTCATTAACCGAGCCTGACGTTTTAATAAAATAGGAACTAAAAAAAAATGGAATACCTGTGTTGCTCCTCCGCTAAGTAGTGAGGCCAAGTCGTGCGAAACAGCTACGTTTGCGCTGAAAAAATGCTTTTTTATGCAATTTAAAAAACAAAAATTTTGCAAAAATAGGAACTAACATTTTTCATATCAAATTGTTGCCATGTTTAAGCAGTCTATGTCAAAAGTACGAAGTAGTTAAGTACGAGGAGCGTAACGCCATCATTTCTTAGCCCAGATGCACTCGTATGGGAGCACATTTTGATTACCTATTTCTTCTCTTGATATCGTCAGTACCTGGGCGACCGAGCTCTGCTCGGGCAGAAACTCGGTACCGAGCGTTTTCCCAGAGATAAGACCAAGCTAGATCAATTTTTCATCCCCGAAAACCCCCACATACCAAATTTCATCGAAATCGTTGGAGCCGTTTCCGAGATCCTGATTATATATTTGCGAGGGAGGGGGTTCGGGGGTTTCAAGGGGGGATGAAAATTTCATTGATTTTGCCGTAGGATGCACAGTTTTCAAGATATTTGACAAAAACACCGGAGGGGTTGGGGCACAGAAATAATTTATTATTATTCCTGTGGGTTGGGGGGTGAGAGGGGGGAGGGGGTGCGGGGGGGATGCGTGGGAGGGAGCGTGGTGGTATCAAAGGGGGGATGAAAATTTCATTGATTTTGCCGTAGGATGCACCGTTTTCAAGATATTTGACAAAAAAACCGGAGGGGGTGGGGGGGGTGAGCCACGTTAAACTATCGTCCGTAAACCGACTTTACAGACAACCGGTTTTTCTTGTTCTTTGCTCCCAATACGTGCACATAGACGGTGCTGCCAACTGGTGTCATAAGGGTGCCATCAATTTGAATGCTTTACCTTGATAAGTTTGTTTTACTGTCCGCATAGTGTCTCTTTTGTCGCATTAGTGCTGCCGCCTATAGTTACTGCACGTTCCCTATAATACTTTTTCTCACAAAAGAAGAAACTTCGTTTACTCATGAAAAATAAACTTAAAAAAAAAACTAAAATCCTTAAAAAAACGTGGAATCGAACCGAGGTCGGCTGGATCCGCGACCACCCGATTTCTACTGTGCTATTATGATCTGCTCGAAGCCGGCGAAATTTAGCTTTGTATTCTAATGCAAACAAAAATAGCCGGAAAACACGAGTAAAAGCGGTTTTCTGAAAATTAAACATAGCTAGATCAGTTTTTCATCCCCGAAAACCCCCACTTACCAAATTTCATCGAAATCGTTGGAGCCGTTTCCGAGATCCTGATTATATATATATATATATATATATATATATATACAAGAATTGCTCGTTTAAAGGTATTAGATTTAAATTTGCTAGTCACTAGTCTTTATTCTTTTACTTTACTACGTCCCCAGTCGTCGCAAACTTGTTTTATTTAGTTAGAAGTGAACTCCCGCATTAAGCGGACGTAACTTTTATGTAAATAAAAACGCATCAAAAAGGCAACTGAACATGCCTTCACGGATTTTCAATAAGTGCGGAATAAATTACATCGTAACCGATACCACTAAAGGCGGAATGCGGTTTGGCGTATATGTTTGATAACTTTACTAATAATTTTCCTTTTTAGGGTTCTGTAGTCAACTAGGAACCCTTATAGTTTCGCCATGTCTGTCCGTCTGTATGTCTGTCTGTCTGTCTGTCTGTCCGTCCGCGGCTAAGCTCAGAGAGTGTTAGTACTAGAAAGCTGTAATTTGGCATGAATATACACCGTGAAATTTTAGTGGTTGTTTTCCCGAAACGAGGTGAATTAGTTTCGATTGTGCAATCGATTTATAATTACTATTTTGACTAGAGTCAAAAATCCAATTGTGAAAAACGAAAGTCGAAAATGACCGCAAACCAATAGTAACGCTTCGTTGGTACCTAACCTATCGTACGATCGTACGCTACTTGTACCAACGAAGCGTTACTATTGGTTTGCGGTCATTTTCGACTTTCGTTTTTCACAATTGGATTTTTGACTCTAGTCAAAATAGTAATTATAAATCGATTGTATAATCGATACTAAATCACCTCGTTTCGGGAAAACAACCACTAAAATTTCACGGTGTATATATCAGTCACGCCGACAAAGTGATTAAATAAAAAAAACTAAAATAAATTTTTTTAGGATACCTCCCATAGTCGTAAAGTGGGGGTGATTTTTTTTCTCGATTAACCCTATAGTGTGGGGTATCGTTGGATAGGTCTTTTAAAACCATTGGGGGGTTTCTAACATGATTTTTCTATTCAGTGATCTGTTTGCGAAATATTCAACTTTAACGTGAAAATTTTCATTAAAATCGACCGTCACCCCCCCCTCAAAAATCTAAACTGTTGGGTGGAAAAATTTGAAAAAATTCAGAATGGTAGTAAATATATTATATTTACAAGGAAAATGATAGCGGCTAAAATTGCTTGGGAATTATTTGTAGTTTAAGAGTAAATAGTAGCCTAAGGTATAAAACATGCCTAAACTTGGAAGATTCCGTACACATACGAAATCCTTTGAAAAATATTACTTGATTTTTTCGTAATGGCTACGGAACCCTATCTTGGGCATGTCCGACACCCTCTTGGCCGGTTTTCATTATTAAACTTCTTCACTATCTTTTTTTATGCCTGTGATTCCCTGATGTTGCCAAGGTAAAATTTTGTCGCATTTCTCGTTTGTGTTAAAAATGGTCTAGCTGCCAAGCAATGGCCTATGCCTATGTCACAATGAAAATTCATCAAGCATTTCACACACTTCGATAAATTTTACTTGTCCAAGTGACACAGCGAATAGCATGGAGTCCTGGGGGGCAACTATGAAGTTCACATTGTCGTCTCTTTCACTCTTCTGTTTAATACTACTGGTGTGAACAGAATGGCACGATACGAAGTTTGAAAATCTAATTTCATAGTATAAGGCCAGGACATTTTGCCGTCCCCGCCTTTGATATATGACAATCATATCATCGCCTTTTGAGTGGTAATTAGAGGTTGGACTCTTGACGACATTTCTAACAATAAGAATGAATATGACTCGAACGCTCAAAAATTTTAAATAAAATCTTCGAAGTTGTACCCATATTAATGCAATAATAATATTTTATAACACGTGTATTTTTGATTTACAGGCAAATCCAGGACCCAGCGTCGCAGCGGCTTACGTGGTACAAGCAGCCGCTGACCGTGCTTGTCATCAAGAAAGTCCACGACGCGACCATCCTCACGCCCTTTGTTCAACTCGTGCACTGGCTCGTTCATGTAAGATATATTTTTTTAAGAGCCACCACAAACAGTAGCGGACCCGGATCCACTACTGATAAGTCTTCGCTACCACATTTTTTTACTCTTAAAAAGCTTTATTGTCATGTAATCGGCTCAGGGCGTATAGTTGAATAGCTGCCTGTAGATCAACACTAAGCATTAGATTAGCGCATAAAACGCAAGAGAAAAGAATTATTTCATTAATTAATCAATTAAATTGCAAATCCACGGCACGCTTATGATACGCTGATAAGTCAATAAAATAAAGTAATGTGTTATAAAATCGTGATTTCAGAATACAAAAACTTCGAAACATTAAAAAAATAGGAAAATTAAAAAATCTCGTCTAGATATCAAGATTTCCCCACCTATATGTAGTGTGCTGTGTACTGTGCACACAGTGTATTTTCTGCTCGCCTAGGGTTTTCCTAAAGCTATCGACGCGGAATCGGCATCAGCCGATCGGAAAAACCTTTATGTCAACGCAATAAGAGCGAGTCAATAGATTTGAGGGGACCCCTAGCCGGCGGAAAATACCCGAATTTGACTGTTGACCTCCTGGCTCCGGACTTTTTCAACAAATTAGTGCTTAAGATCTAGACGAGAGTCACCAGTTATGTTGTTACAGAAATTATTTCACCATAGGTACTTAAAGTTCTTATTCAATGAACTATTTTGTCATCATATAGCATTGGCCGTTTTACAGTTGATTTGTTCATTATAAAGTATGTGAGGACTTGCGACGTTAATACGTACGACGTACCTAATTTAACCTGAATCATCGGCTTCACAAATTCACCATATAAAAAAATAAAAAATCACTGCACAGTAAAACTAAATAAAAAATGTCATGTTAACGATCTCAATTCTCAGTAAGGTATCTAAGCGCCTTCGTCTCACACGGCTTAAATGAGTCAGTCCTTTGACGAATGATGTGACTTCCGGGCTTACCTCGGAATTTTCGGTGCAGGAATTTTGACATTAGACAAAGAGTAGGGATTTATTTAAAAAACAGAATGTACTAGAGTATTTTAAGTTTATAAAAAAGATATACTAAGTGTATTATGCTAAAAGGTGACTATGCCGAAAAATAAAATGACATTTGGTAAAAGTTGTTTATAACATACTCATTCTCACTTTTTATTGAACGCCCCTAGTATCTAATGAATAATTTAAAGAATACATGAAATGATCTTCTAATCTAATATATAAAAATCTCGTGTCACGGTGTTTGTTATCGAACTCCTCCGAAACGGCTTGACCGATTTTTATGAAACTTCTCTACATTCGGTAGGTCTGAGAATAGGTCGTAGGTTATTTTTTGTATACCTACCCCTATTCTTCGCAGACGGTGTCGCGGGTAACAACTAGTAATATTAGATAAATGACTGCATTATCAACCATTTTAGTTAATTCCCTACTCATTTATATTATAAGTAAATAGAACATAGCTATCGGTCGTCAAGATTGATATTTGACATTTATTGTTATTACCGTGCTTTTGCCTTTATAATCGAATCAATATTAAGTCGTAGATAATTTACGTATATGCAACTGCATTTTTAAAATACTACATAATAGTCAATACAAAGATACCTCCAAGAAAAAAAACTAGTTACTACATGAGATAAATTAAAAATGTATCATTGAATAGATAATTCGCAGAGAGGTTAGGTTATTCATTAGGCACAATATGATATTTTCACAGACTAACCGGTCTGTTTATCTCTACTCGTTCTCCAATCATTCCCGCACCGAAAACCCCGAGATATGCTTCCGGGTCATCGTAAATTGCATCGGAATGCAGACGGCAGCCGGCAGGTAGACACACCTTTACTTTTGTTTTTGTAACAAGGCGCTGGGCGTCTGGCTGCGGCATTCCAAAAATGCTGTTCAGTTTTACTTTTTTTACGCCATTAGCACAAAATGTTATGGGGATTTTTCTGCGCCTTTGTGCTCAATATAAAGTAACTAGCTTTTGCCCGCGACTCCGTCCGCGTGGAATTAGTAATTTGGGCAGCTTTTTTTTTATCGCTTTTTCATCAATTATGGCTCTCCTTAGTTCCTCGATATTAAAAAAATTACCCCCCCCCCCCCCGCAACCCCCCCGCACCCACCAACCCGCTCCCTCCCGCACTCCCCCCCCCCCCCGCACCCCTCCGCACCCCCTGCACGCCCTCCCACACAGCACCCCCCACACACCCGCGTTCGTCCCAAGTCAAGCGTGCCCTATAGAAGTTTTACTTCAAGTTTTTTTTTGTCAAATATCTTGAAAACGGTGCATCCTACGGCAAAATCAATGAAATGTTCATCCCCCTTAAAACTCCCGCACACCACCCCCGCACCCTCATCCCCTTCACCCCCCCCCCCCCACTCCCCTGGTGTTAACACTGAAAGAATTTTTGAAATCGGAGCAGTAGTTCCTGAGATTAGCGCCTATATAGAAGTTTTACTTCAAAACCCCCTATTTTGAAACATTCTTCCGCTCCGCTCCTATTGGAGTTAGCGTGACGATATATAGCCTATAACCTTCCTCGACAAATGGGCTATCTAACACTGAAAGAATTTTTCAAATCGGAGCAGTAGTTCCTGAGATTAGCGCGTTCAAACAAACAAACAAACAAACTCTTCAGCTTTATATATTAGTATAGATTATAAAAAACTAGTCAATCTGGTGAATTATTTACATATTTCATTTCACAATTGAAGTATTATTACCTACATATTATATCAATAGTAGTCGGAGCCATAGGACCGATTTCATACATTGTTTTATGTAGTACATTTTTTTGGCACAAGTAATGAATAAAAAAAAAACATTTATTGCCACTACATAATTAGGTACAGGAATATAAAAAAACAGAAACACAGACAAATGGAAATAAACCAGCTACGTTCCGGCAATGGGTACCAATCTCAGCAAGTGCTAGGACACATGGCAGCATGCCCCAGCGCTGATTTTCAGACTGGCCCCTTTAGCGGAGGCAATATAATTCTTGCCTAGAGTCAGCATAATATTGGGGAGAAGCCAAGGCCCTCATAATAATACGTATAGGTGTCAGAGCAGGCTCTAAAGCTCTTATAAATATTAAAAATGCGAAAGTGCCTGTCTGTCTGTTACCTCTTCACGCTTAAACCGCTGAACCGATTTAGATAAAATTTGGTATGGAGATGGAGATAGTTTGAGACCCTAGGAAGGATATTTTTATCCAAAATTGCAGACGGAGTTGCGGGCAACAGCTAGTATATTTGTATATCGATATACCGCTCCCTTATACTTGACCTATATAGACTAAAAAATAAATAAATAAATAAATAAATAAATAAATAAATATCATGGGACAATTCACACCAATTGACCTAGTCCCAAAGTAAGCTTAGCAAAGCTTGTGTTATGGGTACTAAGCAACGGATAAACATACTTATATAGATAGATACATACTTAAATACATATTAAACACCCAAGACCCGAGAACAAACATTCGTATTTTTCATACAAATATCTGCCCCGACACGGGAATCGAACCCGGAACCTCAAGCTTCGTAGTCAGGTTCTCTAACCACTAGGCCATCTGGTCGTCAATAAATAGACTAATAAACTTTTTCAAACTTCCTTTTCGTTACCGGTGCTTGATTATTACATTACCGGTGTTCTACAAGGGGTTAAAAATTGTGTGCAAGATTTGTTTTTAGTTAGTTACTTCCAAGTGTTTACAGGTGATAGTGAACCCGCAATGGCGCCGATGCACTTCCATAAAATTACACCAAAAAAGTTTTATTTGCTTTTATTTAAAAATACGGATAACTGAAATACCTAGCTAAGTATCAAATGTTTCTGAGAAATAACAATGAGATCTGTATTTACGGAAGTAATGTTTTCACTGGCCTACTACTACTAGCTAAACGAAACGGAGATCCAGAGGTGATTCAACTGTGCCCTAATTATAGTCTACACTCGCGACCCGAAGGTTGAATCACCTTTGCTACAGCTGTATTGATTTAATGGAAAAACTATAGATACAACAACGCAGTGACTACAATTTGTCCATCACAACTTTGCTCCTCCGGGTAAACGTCAAGTTGCGTAGTACTTTACATACTACGCCATTTCCGGTATATTCCATGAAAACAAAATAGATGGGTTTTATACACGTAGAACCTTGTTATACTAAGCGTGGGTGACGCCTTCGATATGTTAATATAAATAGTTGAATATTTACTTTAAACCAATACATTATTCACTAGACATTCCATACAATGTTAATGAGCCTGTAACTTTCCAGAAAAACCATTGTTATTGTTTCTCGCGACTGCCTTGTAATGATAAATAATAATAGGCGATTAGACTACGTCACATTCTAGTAATACTATTTAGATAGATCCTTCTTTGTTACCTAGTTATGTTGTAAACAAAATATATAATGTTTTTCTATCCCCTATTTATTTTTCCTGGGCCCAGTTATTTACGATTTCTTTTCCGTCAGTTTTTGGTTCTCAATAACTCTGGTTATATTACACCCCGTTAATGGTTAACGTTAAGGCTCCAAACGCACAGACAGCGGAGGCGTGGCGTAGCGGTGGCGGTGACGGTTGTAATATTCTAACTTGTATGAACGATTGTGCGGTACCGTTCCGCGAACTCGTCTATACAAGTTTGTATACTACAACCGTCACCGCCACCGCTACGCCACGCCTCCGCTGTCTGTGCGTTTGGAGCTTTAGGGACATAATGCTCCATTTACCCCGTGACAAACTACATATACATATCTGTTCAAACCTACATGGCTAATCTCTCTACCTACCAAAACAAAAATTTTCAAATCTTTTCAAGCATGTTTTTCTCTGAATGAAACAGATAAAAATAAAAACATTTTTTTATTAATTCCAGGACAAAAGCATGGTAGTGTACGTCGAGGCAGCAGTACTGGACGACGTGTTGCTAACCGAATATGGGGACTTCACCGCAGTCAAGGAACGTTTGATGACGTTCCGAGCGGGCACCGATGACTTGACGGACAAGATCGACTTCATCATCTGCCTGGGTGGCGACGGCACGCTGTTACATGCCAGTTCACTATTTCAGGTAAATTTTACTAATATTATAAATGCGAAAGTTGGTATGGATGCATGGATGGAGGTGTGAATGTTTGTTATCTTATCTTATCTTACTAATAGGGGTCCTAGCGGATACACTTCGACCCGTAAGGATCTTTTGTGTAATTACCCCTCGTGAATGTTTGTTACTCTTTTACGCTAAAATGGTTTGACGTATTCTGATTAAATCTGGCACTCAAATATTTGATAACCTGGATTTACAGGTCGATTCACAAGAGTTGGCACGAATGGATCGAATGAGTGAATGAAAGTATCTATGTGTTACCTATTTGAATACACTTCACACAAATATGAAAATGTCATGTATCAGTCATTTTCCTACAAAAATGTCAAAGTGACATTGCTTTCATTCAATCCATTCGTGCCAACTCTTGTGAATCGATCTGTACATGTGGGATACTTTTATCCCGGGAAATTGAATAGTTTCCGCAGGATATCGATAAACGCATTCTTCACAGACGGAGTCGCGGGCAACGGCTAGTTCTATAAAATTAGTACAAATTTTAAAGATAAAGTAATATTACATTACTATCACGGGAATTACCCAACTATTGTTTTGAAAACATGTCTCAAATGTAATCTGTAGTCCTACTTGTAATTCATTGCAATTATAATGACAGAGCCTAATGCCAATCCCTGAAATAGTGACACCACATTTATTTTCTTCAGTTCACTTAGGCGGGCTTGCGCGGACCTGGGTTAGCTACTTAACTCCGAGTTAACTGCTATCCCAGGGTTAACAAGTGTCAAAATGTATGGAACTGTCATTCTTAACCCAGGGTTATCGATTTAATTTTTTAACCCTGAACTGTGCAAGTGGCCCTTTTAGAATGATTTGACCAAAGAACAAATGAAATATTGTATGTTTATTTAAATTTTATTTTATTTGCTTGCAACATAATGCTCAACATATTAAAACGAGACAATAATAAGTAGCAAGTTATAAAGAAATAGTGCGTTGATAACGTACAAAAAAACTTGTACCTATGTTCAAGTCGCGTTATTAGCATCTTCGTCCCTGCCGTTATCATAAAAACTAATTGATACTTAATTTTATTATAACAAGCAAGGTTTCAAATGATCAACCTTTTTTACGTACTTTAAACTTGTTTGTTTCACTTTTTTGTTCTGGTAACATATTTTAATAATAATTTTATTAAAAGCCACTGACTAACCCCTGAATAAAAATGTCGGAGTATCTATAGATTAAAAAAAATATCTCGGTATACTCAAAACTGTTGAGAGTATCCGAGGTCTGTTTTGAGCTCGTTGAAAGTGCAATGGGCAGGCCATATGGCAGGCACGCAGAACAGATGGATGGCCGTTGGGGCCGAAAAGTTCTCGAATAGAGACGACAGACTGGCAAGCGCATGACGATTTGGTAAGCCGCTTCCATCCGTAGTGATTGGGTATCAATAAGGGAGAATAATGTTCAGCAGTTAACTTCCTACGGCTGAACTGATGATGAGATAATGATGTTCAGAGTATTTGCCATTTTACTATCTGAACTTGCTATATTATTTACCTAAGTATTAAATTATTTTCAGCAATCAGTGCCGCCGGTGATGGCATTCCATTTGGGTTCGCTGGGTTTCCTGACACCTTTCGAGTTCAACAACTTCCAGGAGCAAGTTATGAACGTTTTAGAAGGTATGATATTAAATAACATCCTACTAATATAATAAATGTGAAAGTTTCTGAAGATGTTTGTTACTCAATCACGCAATAACGGCTGAACGGATTTACATGAAATTTGGTATGGAGATAGTTTGAGACCTTAGGAATAACATAGGATAATTTTAATCCCGGATAATTGCATAGTTGGATAGCGATAAACGAATTCTTCGCAGACGGAGTCACGGGCAACAGCTAGTATATGATAAACATGAAACTACCGTGAGACCCACTTATAGTGAAAATAAGCGGATCACTCACGTCTTAAAACGAATTTAACTCGACATGTTTGGCTAATCCGTAGCCCTTCTTCCCGGAGTCACACGTCACGGCGGCTGCCAAACGCGCACTGCGCACTACGGATAAGCCCGAAAAATGTCGAGTTAAACTCGTTTTAAGACGTGAGTGATCCGTTTATTTTCACTGAGTATATGATAAATTAGATAATATTGTAGATCTGAGTTTCTTGTTTCTGTTTGTTTCTTTCCAATAGAGATTTTTCCATACTCACCAGATCCTTCGACATTTAAGTATAAGTGATTGTGGTAGCTTACATTGAATATAAATATTTTGAGTTTCAGTTTGATATTTTTATCTACTTCGGCTTAAAGAAAATATATCAAGCAAGACTAAGATACAATAAAATCTATAATTACAAAGATGTACGCATTTCCCTGAAAGTAATATTAGCAGCGCTCATATCGAACCAGTGTTTGAGAATGATTTCGTAATTTTGATAGAAGTGTCAAGACACGATAGCCAAGAGCAGCGGGTTCAAAACTCGCCTAGAGATCCCGAAAAACGTTATCATTCTTAAAAATTATTAAATTTCGTTGAGGGTTCTTCTAATAAAGTTTAAAAATACACGGTGTTATGTAAAGCGGAAAGGTTTGTAACCTCAATATTTAGATATTAAATAAAGATGGCCAAAACATTTTGCGTAGCTTACCTACTCTTTTAATTGTATTAAAATAGGGTTTGCATATCTATGAAAAATTGTTTTTGGCGGTAAGGCATACAGTGATACTACAGTTTTCAAATATTACGAATGTACTATTAAATAACAAACCTTTGTGAATGATAAACATAAAAACCATTAAATAAGATAATTATTAAAACAGGTATTACCCCCTCTGATAAATAATCTATGCTATCTCCGGTTGTATGACATGAGGACATGACAGCTTACTAGGGTTGACAATATTTCTCGCTTTAATAATTTATAAGATTTTGTAACACGTTGTAGGTATATAAAATAAATATCACGGGATAATTCACACCAATTGACCTAGCCCCAAATTAAGCAAAGCTTGTGTTATGGGTAGGTACTAGGTAACGGATAATCATACATACTTAAAGAGATATTAAACATCCAAGACTCGAGTACAAACATTCGTATTTTTCACACAAACATCTGCCCCGACCGGGAATCGAACCCGGCACCTCAAGTTTCGTAGTCAGGTTCTCTAACCACTAGGCCATCCGGTCGTCATATGTGGAGACCGCATAATAAACCATTCTGACTTGTTTCCAGGTCACGCCGCCCTAACGCTCCGATCGCGTCTCCAATGCGTGGTGCTGCGCAAGAGCAAGGGGGAAGGCGCGGAGGGTCGCAAGTGCATCCTGGTGCTGAACGAGGTGGTGGTGGACCGCGGACCCTCGCCTTACCTCTCCAACATCGACCTGTTCCTCGACGGGAAACACATCACCTCTGTGCAGGGCGATGGTGAGTAACATTTGTCCCCTTTACATCTTAATAACATTATAAACACGAAAGTTAACCACGTCCAAAAACCTAGAAACAAAAGAACACTAATTTACTAATTACTGCCGAAACGCTAGCCATAAACAGAGAAATTGTTATCGGTTTTTTTTAAGAAAAAAATCTTAACAGTCATGATCTTTTTGAAAGCGCTGGTAGACTCAAAAAAGACATGTAAAACAGCCCTTAGCGGCCTACTTACAGAAATAAACTTTTGATTTTGATTTAAGTTGGTTAGGGTTGGTCCTGATCACGTCTCCCAAAATCGCCTTGTATGAAACCAAACTACCTTTCAAAGAAGATATATAACTCCTCTCCTCTCACTCCTTTTTCATCTTCCAGGTCTAATAGTGTCAACACCGACGGGCAGCACGGCGTACGCAGTAGCGGCGGGCGCCAGTATGATCCATCCGTCGGTGCCCGCCATTATGGTGACCCCCATCTGCCCTCACTCGCTCTCCTTCCGGCCTATCGTCGTGCCCGCCGGTGTCGAGCTAAAGGTAACGTACACAGCTTAATAATTTCTAATAGTGTCGGCGAAGCCTCAGCGCTCACTAAAGGTCGTACGGACTGGTGCCTGTGTTACGTTGGGAGGGGGGGCGCCCCGCACTGTACCGCGCAGTTGCTATCTCTAAACGGCAGAGTAACCTCTAGTTGTTACGCTATGATACTGGCAAAGACTTTTAACCCACCAGTATGTCAACATAGAGCATGTTTACACCAAAAAATGATAAAGACCCAATAACGACCAACTGAGCCCTACCGGCTGAAATAAAATGGGCTCCTGTTCAGGTCATACGTCAAGCGAGGTAGACGTAAATATTACCCTACCCGATATACACTAGATGCGGTGACAACATGATGGGCTTATCCATTGTGTCCCTATGTCAAAACACGACTCTGGTTTGGGATATTGGACTGAGTATTCCGAGCCCTCTCTAACTGTAGTCGGCTGTTCTGCTCCAGTACAACTAAACGTAAAATAAACGTTTAAAAATTTTGCTGATGCATTATTTCAATTTCACATTTCTTTACTCGAGTTACAAGAAATACGTTCGTTATTCCGCCTGGGTGAACACTAAATTGCAAACTAAGATGGCGGCATTTCGACATTTTAACCTTTGAACTCCCGCCGGCTACCGGGGGAGTCAGTGAAAAAAGTACTGTCAACTGCTCGGGTTTTGAAAGGTTAAGTATCAACTGGATCAGAGGCGGCGGAAGGCGTCGGCGACGTGGGCCATCGCCTAGGCATCGCCGTCTGTCTTTTATTGCGGTGCACCATCGTAGGACCTCACAAAATATACCTTGCGCTCGCCAAATTTAGGTCCTGCGCCGCCACTGAACTGGATTGCATTGTTTATATTTAATTACTCCTAAAACTGCCCGTGTTTCTAGATCGCTCTGTCCCCGGAGGCACGGAACGCGATGTGGGTGTCTTTCGACGGCCGCAGCCGCCAAGCGTTGCAGCACGGCGATAGGTACCACGGCAACTTGTTGCTACCACGCTTCATGCTTTCCGCCTGCACACTGTAGAGTAGTTTACGTTGATGATGTTGTAGTGGTATGCAGATTTTGGTAGAATATTTTTATGTAGATGATCGTCTCATAGATTTGTACGAAACGTTTTGAAGGATCGCAGGAAAAGGAACTAGGTTTTGTCAAGTTGGGTGCATGTAAAAATTGCAATGTTTTCTGTCTCTAAAGGATGTTTTTTCTCACCGAGGCGAGTTGAATAGTAGTCACAGTTCGTCGACAGGACCTTTCAAGATATTGTGTCTATAAGTTATCAAGAAAGATGTCGCACTATACAATTTCGATATTTTAGGATTTGTTAGTCTTGTGTCGTTAGTTTCAATTAAGACAGAGCAAGAGTTTCCTAGTAGAGCGTAGAATTAAACTACTGTTATATTTTCAGTTAAATCTGGTAGATGTGGCAGGCTTATGGTGACAATTGAAGAAGGGATCTAAGAATTCATTGTTGCATATTGTATATACGGGTTCTTACCTCTCAAGCGTAAACACCTCATCACCACCTTCTGACACAATCTCGTCAGTGGTACTTAGTGTCTGATTTCCAAATTTTAGGTTTTTATTGAAAATGTAGTCAATTCATTCTATCATCTTCTTCTAGGTCCACCTTCACTCCTTTAGCCTTCCCACAGAGCCAGTTGCGTAACGATTTGGACCTATCATTTGTATATAGGTATATATATGATGATTGTTCCTCACTTTAGATACACAAAGTTTATTAAAAAATATTCCAGAATATTTCAGCAGTTTGGATTAGCTTGTCTGTGAATATCCCTGTAAATGTCATCGAAAATTTGAATTGTAGATGCAGTCACGCCTTTGACGTCGTACATTTCTAACTTCCCAATCATCTACGCCGTCGTCTACGGTTTAAGGTTATTTATTTTTCAAAAAGATTTCCAATCACTTACCGAGAAAACATTTTTTCTTAATAACTAAATGAGAAAGATGGGCGCACTCAGCCACGTGGTGGGTGCCGCGCGACGGCCACCGACGGCAAGGCAGGCCGAGGCGGAGATGGTGGACGACCTAGACGCGGAATCGAATGAATGGCCCAGTATAGCTCTGGACAGGGACATGTGGAAGTCAAGAGGAGAGGCCTTTGCCCAGCAGTGGGACACAAAAATACGCTAATAAAAAAAAATAAAAATAAAAAAATGAGAAGCGCGAACGGTTATGCTAACAAAATTAAAGTGGGTAGAATAACAAACAAGTACGTCTGTCATCTGTCTCCTATCTAGGAGTGAGTGAGATTAAGTTTCAAATACTAAAGCACGTTACACTCTTATTTTAAGTGTTGTTTAAGTATTAGTTAAAAAAATGGTTTGTTTTTGTTTGTTTTTAGAGTTCCGTACCCAATTGGTGCCAACGGGACCCGACTACTGAGACTCCGCTGTCTGTCGGTCTGTCTGTGTTTCTGTCACAGGGCTCTATCTCTTTAACCGTAATATCTAGATACTTGGAATTTTCACTGATTATGTATTATTATGGCCGCTATAACAACAAAATACTAAAAATAAAATAAAGTTAAAAATTAACGGGGGTCGTCATACAAGAAACGTGGTTTATTTCAGCGTTTTTAGGTTGCTAGGCGGCCTAGGTGACAGCTGGCAGGTTGCTAGGCAACGCAAGCGCCTATGTTGTTCGGATATTTACTTACCTATATGTTTTGTTTCTGCTGAAATATTCCGGATTAATTTTATGACACAGTGTATATTGCGACGACGTGTCGAGAGACTTTCCACCCAGTCTGTATAGTCTGTGAAAAGGTTAATACAGTGTTAAGAAGGGCGAGCGTTGTTACAGATAACGCCAATGGCGGGTGCGCGTACGCCGGCGAGTGTGTCGTTCGACGGCCGCGCGCAACTGCTGCTGGCGCCTGGCGATAGGTGAGCCCGTGTGGCGAAACGTGACGTAACCGTGGCGTAACGTAGCGTAACGCCGTTCGTACATTACGCTACGCAAATCTTCGATGCCCGACGATTGCCTGTGTACGAACCTCTATGAGTTTGTACTGCGGTAGTCGCATAGAGACTAAAATCGTCGGGTAATCGAAGATTGGCGTAGTGTAATGTACGAACGGCCACTGTGTTGTATTTGGCTTTCTGTTCAATGCTACAGGATACAGTTCAGTAGCTGGTTACTTTTTAACCGTGTCACTTTAACGTCATGTATGAAAAGCCGTACGAAATTATGTAACGGCTGAAAGCGACAAGGTACAAAAGTGATTACCTATGACGTTGACTGTACGGTATCGTCATAAATAACAGAAAATGTAAATTCAATAAGTCCGCTTCTTACTCTGGCTGGAAAAATTGGACCATTCAATCATTATCTCTTAATTTCAGACAACGATTAACTTTGTGTCTTGGCAGCTCATAAACAAAAATATAACCAAGGCACAGACACCTGGAACTCTTGTTAAGACTGTTTTATACCAAACTAGAAGAGTTATGTTATACTCCGTAATGTTGCCTTATTGTTATGCCACGGTTCGAATTCAAACGCGCATCTGGTGAACAGGCCATATCGGGTGCAAAGAACTTATATCTGTTTAAATTCTCAACGAAAGGTAAACAATACAAACCACTTGACATAGTAAACTAGCCATCAGAAAGTACCCTCCAAGGCACCTTCTCTAAAAGCTATACTCCTTTACTCGCATGAACAGCGGCAAGTCCAGGATTATCGTTTGGGAGTGGCTTGACCCTGCTGTGGGTAGATTTTAGTGAACCCTAAAGATTACGATTCATTCACTCAGATACTTTTAAGGGGGGTACCGTGTTTTTGGCGCATTTATTGCATTCATTTAAACTCGTGCTGTATCATTACTAGCAATGCTATAGTCCTGAAAGTCATATGTAAGATATTTGAGGATTCACTCTAGCGACTAGTCTTTTTCGAAACACGATACTTGTAGTTCGCTCGATAGAAAAAAAATCCAAAGTCGTCTCTAAAATAAAAATTAAACTCGTAGTACGACGCTAATACTGCACGGAAGGTCATGACTTTTTGAATGTTAATAAAACAAGATGTTTTCTAGGGCGTAGTCTGGCTATATTTTTAAAATATGTATTTGTTTTAGTAATATGATGAAAATACCTACTCAAAAACTCACGCAGTCCAACCAACCTATCTTCAGCCATCGTGCCTCCCCCAAGCGGCCCCACGCCCGAACTCGCCCACCCAAAATCGATTAGCGCGAAAAACGCGGTACCCCCTTAAGGACGGGCTCGAGCCCGTTAGCCCTAATTCCCCTCCCTGGATCCATCATTGCAAGCAAGCGTAACTATATATGACTATAAAACACAATTTCGCTCGTCATGTTTAGCAGTACCCATGTGGTGTCGGGTTTAGATTACACCTCTCCATTTCTTCCGTGGATGTCGTTAGAAGCGGCCAAGGAAACAGTTTAGGGTATATTCAGTATATTGTAGGCGATATGCTAGCAGCCTGTCACTATTCTACCACTTTTAACATTAAACCTAAAATTGCTAAAAGTAGCCCCGAAACCTAAATGTAGCGTTTCGTGTGCTCTGCCTACCCCCTTTGGGATACAGGCGTGATGTGTGTATGTTTAGTACCTAGACTTGGCCGGGACCATTGAACGGTTCACGGGTTCCAAGGATTGCTGTGAGTGGTTAGTTTATCGAGTCATGTGGCTTGGCTTATTTACTGACTTATTAAACTGTTAGATTATCATCTCATTTCGTCAGTCATCATTTTTATCATTTTGTGAAGATCTATTTGTGTTTTCTTCGTCATTCGTTCTATGTGTACCTGCCGAAGGTTCTGGTGTTTTTGTTGGTGGTGGTTTGTTCTGTTAGCAGAGTTGGTTGTGAGCAGTTTTATCATGGTATAGTGTAGTGGAGGATTGTCATTGCACGTTGATTTCGACTTTGTATTATGTAGGCCCTACATACCCTACATTGTAGGGTAAATCGTTAATAACTGGCCACCCTTCAATAACTGGCCCCCTCATACTGAAAACGAACTCTGTTCTCCTACAAACAAAATTCAATTCAGTATAACGTGACCAGTTATTGAAGGGTAGCCAGTAATTAACACCTCATACTAAAAATGAATTCTATCATGGATGAATAGAGTTCATTTTTAGTATGAGGTGGCCAGTTAATGAACGGTGGCCAGTTATTGGCGATTTACCCTATTAGCACTAACGCTTTGTTTGCAACTAACAATTGTAATATTTCTTGATGCCAAATTCAATCGAATGTTATATGCTCATTGCGTAAAGCCACTATTTTATAAGCTTTTATTTAACTTGCAATCTTCGTAGTACAGTCAACGTCATACATAAGTGATCACTTTTGTACCTTGTCGCTTTCAGCCGTTATAAAATTTCGTATGGCTTGTCAGTCATGACGTTAAAGTGACAAAGTACAAAAATGATCACTTATTTATGACGTTGACCCTACCTATGTCAGTTGTCTGCAAATCATACAAGTTGAATTTCACTAGATTGGGTGACAATGCAAGCACAGTCCGCATAAAAACCTTGTTGCAACGTGGATTTTTTTGGTAATCTCACATATCGCGTTTGTAATGAAAATTGCTGATCCTCGTTTTTACTCAATTTTAGAGAAATATAAGCCCATAATTTTATTTCAGTTTTTATGCATGTAAACCCTTTATTACACAAAAATAAAGAAAAAAAAACAATTGACATACAAGATTGTCTCGTTGGTATAAAATAAATTAATAAAGAACCGCTTGCAGGATCTCGATTTAATTTTCATAACTCCAAGTTTAGTTTCAACCGCAGTTTAGTTTTCTCAAAATGTATGGAATTGTCAACCTTACTTGAGACTATTTTTGCTCTACAAAATCGTAACAGGATCACTTAACCAATGACCATTTAACCTTCGACCAACATCAATACACAACCTAAACCTCATTCTTAATTTCCAGTCTTTACGTCACGACGTCAGTGTACCCCGTGCCGTCGATATGCGCGCAAGACCAGATCTCGGACTGGTTCGACTCGCTGGCCGAATGCCTGCACTGGAACGTTCGCAAGAAGCAAAAGCAGATTGATGAGCTCAGCGACATGACGTATTCGTCCAGCGACAACCTAGAGGAACTCGAGAACCACAACGATCGGCCCGCGGACACGTGACCTTATAGTATTAAATTATGGAATGCTCGTTCATATAACACATTCCTTTCGCAGCCGTCGGCAATTTGGTATTGGTGGCGGTTGAGCGTGTTTTGTTTCGTATGTGCAATAGTGAATGCTCCTCGGGCTAGGGACGTGCGGCGCCGGTTTTAAAGTGAATCGGGACGGTTGTAAATTAAATTGAAGTTCGATAAATCACGGGTGAAAACCGGTATTGTAGTCCCGGGCTCGATGCGTCGCAAAGATCTGCGATTTTAATGTGTCGTGCATTTTATGGGCTTATTTTGTGATAGTATTTTGAAAGTATATTTTTGTTTGAAATCAAATTTCTCTAGCATTCCTTCGGACAATAAACATGGTATCTTGTTATGTCTTTTGGGATATATGTTCTTGTTAATTTTTTTGTATTGTGAAACGGTCGGTTTAAGGTTTTATGGAATGTGGCATTTTCCGATAAATTAGTGAGTACTATAGATATACCATCGTTGTAAAGTGCCTTTGCCGTTTGATAATCTTTAAAACTGAAAAGGTAACTTGATAAAACTTCCCACATGACTAGCTTTTACCGACAACGGCGAGGTGCTATTTAAGAGTGCCAAAAATGTAACAGGTACAGTCGAGTTCTCCAATATCTGTACAGCCAACCGTTCATAAATATATAAACATGGACCTTATGTTACGGTAATAAGGTCTATGTACAGATATTTATGAACGGTTGGCTGTACAGATATTGGAGAACTCGACTGTACTTAGATATTTGTATTAGTGTTCATGAGGAGCACAAAATAAAGTTGTTTGTTTTAGTTTTATACTGTGTAGATACTGT
Source organism: Archips crataeganus (assembly GCA_947859365.1). Classification (NCBI taxonomy): domain Eukaryota; kingdom Metazoa; phylum Arthropoda; class Insecta; order Lepidoptera; family Tortricidae; genus Archips; species Archips crataeganus. Next base: position 5,652,512 of record OX402061.1, on the reverse strand, counting down.
AGATGTTTACATGCTTTTAGAAGGAATATTGTGTGATCGTTTGAAATCAGATTAATCAATGCAAAATGATCGAGAAAAAATCGTAGAGAATAATAGATTTTGGCGAAACTATGTCGCATTTGGCGACGAAATATCGATTTTTTAACGATAAACTGAGACTGTACAAAGAAAGTAAGCACTAACGTGATGGCGTAAGTGTATTTTTTTATGCATATGGGTTTCCATTTTAATATACTGATTTTTAAGCATGTCGCCTTCGCCTGAATGCAGTTAAACAAGAACATACACTTACCCCCTGTCTCACCATCCATTGATCAAATTTATTTGACGGATAAATGTGATGCCGTATCTCTGTTTCTTTTGTTCGAATAGACGAAGACGGCATCACATTTATCCGTCAGTTAAAATTAATCAATGGGTGGTGAAACAGCCCCTTACTCTCATATTTCTTCTCGGGCATTGCGCGTTTCGACTGTGCTCAGAAATTAAGGCCTAACAACTTGTACAAGACTGTTTAGAGTTTCAAACTGCCGCTGCATCGTGGCTTTTATAGCTAATCTAAACTTCCATATTGGTCTCGCACGTGACAGCTAAGGCGTGTTTCATACTGAAATGGCGCGAAGAACATACGCACTTTATTTTTGAAGTTTATCGCTGGGTGCTAAACTTTACTAAACTTACTGAGCATTTTTCATAAGTCGTGATGTTTTGTGCAATCTCCTTGCGTACCTTGGTCTTAACCTGTTCAACGCCAAGCCTAGCCAAAACGTAAAGCTTCTTTGAACCTTATGCCATTGCGTGAAGATCATTTTGACGTTGTAATTTGTGTCGCATATATCCATCGTTGACTTTGAAAAGGTTAATGTCAATATTCGCACCCTATTTTTGACACTTAACTGTACTTACAACGAATAGGCTGATATGACATTATTATTTTAAAAATATACAGGGTGTCTCAAAACTCAACGATACCAAGTACTGGGTATGAGGTCAAGTTATACAAGTTCAGGAAAAAATAAGAAAAAAAAATCCATGTCGCTTGGTCAAGCGATACTAGAAAAAAAGATCTATATAGGTATTATTGCTAAAAAGATTATTACACATTACGTTTATAACTTGAAACACTTGCTACTTACTCTTGTATTTACTCTTGAAATTAAAATACTATACATGGTTGCTAAAACGTTAAGAAATAAATTATCGTCAATAATTGTGTCATATCGGTCTAATGCTGGTAACAGGACACAGGATACATATCATTATTTATCAGGTTTTAAAACATGCCTACGAACATTTCGACCGCTGACGCCCGACTGATACTAATTATAACTACGTCAGGCCGACCGCGCTACATACATTTCGTTTTGATGGTCGGTGTCCGATGGATGTCGACCAAGAGATTTAAAACTCAGACTGGTCCAATGTCAGTTGTAATACTTTAAACATTGAAGTAATAAATATTATAATATACTGTGAATAACATTGAAGACTATCACTAACAAGTCTATGCGACAACCGGCCTTATTGTTTTATTTCTGATACAGGAACTGTCACAAAAAAGGTTTACTTGATCGACTACGTTTGGTTGGCCTCTGGCAAAACTGATCATTTACTAGTACATATATCAATCGAATATTTTTAGTACTTACTTAAATTTTTCGCATTATGATACTATGAGCACGCTTCCTAGAGGTGAAAGCAATCACTTTTTTATCGTTATTTGTAGAAGAATAATGTCGCTCAAATCCCCAAGTTTTTTACTTTGGTTTAAGATTTAGGTCCTTTTTTATTAGACGTATATTCGACCAAGAAATTGCTTGACCACCCTAAAGGTTCAGTTTCGGTTGTACAGCTAAAAACATTTAAGACTATTTTCACTTTTATTTCAATGTGACAATCAGCGTTATTGTAATTTTTCTGATATAGGATCTGTCGTAAAAATGGTAAAGCACCTTGGTCGACTATACATTCAAAACTGATACCTCACAATTGGAGTGTAGGATTAGTTTCTAAATAAAACTCGTTTAATTATCAGTGCGCAATTTACAAGTCTCAAAATTTATCCCGTTTCATTAGGTGGTAGAGATAGTTTGACTGAACATCCCTGTTAAGATTTATGATCGGGATTTTTGTTTCAAAATCTAGGCACGTCCTTGACGCGTTACACTTTAAACATCGACCAATATACGGAAGCATCAAGGCCACAACACACCGGGAGCGCGGGGCGCCGACGGAGCCGGGCCAGCGCGGTCAATAAAACAATCAAATACTGTGTCTCGCGCAGCCGGTGTGTGTCACCGTATATTGGATTCAGGCGCTCCACGCTCCCGGTTTGTTGTGGCCTTTAGTCAACCACATTTAAAAAATCCTGAAAAACATATACGGGGGTGTTCCGTCAAACTAATCCATCCACCTGATGAAATATTCCGGATTAATTTTAAGACACCTTGTATAATAGTAATGGGAACAGAAGTCATACTTGGGTAATGTTGAGCCAATGGTTTATATTATAACCCTAATACTTCGAGACTCCGTTTTAAAAGGCTATTTCTTTACCTCGTGTCTTTACTACGGCCATGGTAAGGCCAACTTAGTAAGCCATGGGCTATTACAGCTATAGGCAAAATATTGATGCTGCTAAATTCCCATAAATAATTGTGACCACTTTTTTATAACGTGGTTCGTTTTTTTTTTGTAAAGCAGCTGCAGACCTTTGCCTTTTACTGTACCGTAGCGCCGAGCGTACCCCTTGAATATTTATATTTAATAAGCGTAAGAATGTCTTATGCATGTTTATCAATTTTATATTTATTTCAATAGGGTTCAATATGGGATGCTTGCAACTTACAACGATGTTTCTCGTGTGTTTTGTCAACACATTGGTATTGTAAGGCTACAATGACAATTTTTAGATGTTTGTCCGTTCTTAATTATGAATTCCTTTTTCACAAGTTTATAAAAGTGTTTATAAAATAAGATGTTTTATTGTAAATTATACAAAATTTGACTTTTACTTGTTTTTTTTTTTTATCTGGCCAACGTATAAAAAGTAGACAAAACAGGAAGCGCAACTACAATTTGAAACAAATTAATTTTTACCATTTTTGAACTTTACTAGTGTAGTGTTTTATTTATCTCAATATTGTCTATTATTAATCCAATCCTGCCAGTTTCAATACTTTTATTAATATTTAGTGGCAACATTTACCACTGTAATGTAATCGATCACTTTTACCATTTTCCACTCGTCTCGTGGACCACCGACAATGTCATACGTCGCCAATTTTTTTTTATCGGTTTTTGATATCGTTTACATCCCTAACGTCACATTGACAGTTTGTTTGACTTTAAACGTCAATTTCGAAATGACAATTTGTCAAAAACATAACCAACCAACCAAAATAAAAATCTTAACACAAATTAATTTGAACTTACCGAAAATGTCTAGAATACCAAGCTTAATTAATTTCATAGCTAAGAGAAGCATTAGCTGCACAGCCCCTCGTGAAGGTAAAAGAAACTTTCGGAAGTTTCCGATTCCTAATAAGCGAGGTTCACGCTTACACAAGGAACAGCAAAGGGGTCCAAATCCAGAACTTGAGGTCGACAGACGGGGTGTAAGGGAGGTAGGGTACTACCTGGACGGTCGTTTCTTCCCCGTGCCCGAAATGATCCCCGAACTGATAGTACCAGACCTTAAAGATTGCGACCTTAAGCCATATGTCTCATACAAAGCTGAAGATGTCATACAAAGCGAATTCACGGCGAAACAACTGTTTGATGCAGTCTACAGCAAGAAGATAGTAATGGACTTTAAACAAGGAAAACTGAATGAGGAGGGCCTACCTCTAGAACCTTCTGAAGAAGAGAAACTGCAGCCTTCAGAAGCGGTGGCAAGAGCAAAGCAAACTGGCTCAGATATATTTTAATTGTCAGTTGGCATTTTGTAGTATTTAGTAGATAAGTTACCTAAATAAATAATTTGTTGAGAATATAGTATGTTTGATGTTTCCATTCATTGTAAATTTCATAAAATAGAAATACAACACTAGTTGAAGTTGCATTGCCGAATATATGCATAGGTACATGACAAATAGATGACAAATTACACCAACACCAACAGACTTTCCACCCAATTTATATCAGGTGGAAAGGTTTATACCAACCAGCTGGCTTATTGTCTAATGCTTCAGACACTTGCTTTCACAATCACTACTTTTTTCTGACAAATGGTATAAAATGATGACAGAAAGAGACGGTGAAAGCGAAGGCAAGTGTCAGAAGCTTAAGACAATACAGCCTCTGATGTGGCTGATATTATGAGCATTGGGATGGGGGTACACTTGGACAATCACTAAGAATGGAAGAATGCTCCTTAATGCAGGTTCAAGACACAATGGAACCCCCTGAAAATAACCCTGTTGATGCCAACGTTTGATACTGATATTTTATAAAGCCATATTTATGTCCTTAATGAGTAATAACAATAATTATTAGAGCTATAGAGGTCAAGAAATAAATAAAAAAAAACATTTAAAAAATAGTACAGTACTAAAAAATACTGACATGATATACTTTCAATACATATTAATAAAAAATAATAATTTGGAGGTAATAACAACACTCAACACTGAAATTTAACCCTACCTACCTACTTAATTGCAATAATAAAGTCACTCAATTTAAATAGATGAAAGACGAGTTGTAGTGACCTGGGTGACCCAAGTTTATCTTAAAATTATAAAGTTCAATATAATCCCAAGAGTAGGTATTTAGTATCATTCAAACTAGCGATATCACTGCGTTAAGTCGTGCGAGGCGCGTGCGCATACCGGTCACTACGACACATACCTATAATGGGTGGTAACTATTCAGCTATGGATCCGATGGAAGTGCCAGTCCCCGATCTAGCGAAATTATTAGATCGTGACGGGTATTTAAAGCCCTATGAACGTGAAATTAGACGCAGGTAAGTTTAATAAGCTTCATCCTTAATAATTCATTGCTAAAATGCCGTAAAGTTAGTCAAAATTGTTGATTTACGTTTATTTTGTTCGTAATTTTGAGGTTAAGTCGTGTTTACGAAGTCAAGACAAGTTAGCGCTGTAGCGCTTTAAAATGTCTACATAAATAATGATAACCGATAATGTAAAATAAGATGAAACCGTGTCACATTTATTTAAAAAATGTTGAGTACTTAAAAGCTATGTGTAAGAAACATTGCATTCTTATCCAATATTTAATGATTGTTCATCTCGCGAAGTTACCCACGGATTGGTGAAAAGTGCCTAAAGCGCTTCAAGCGCTGATCGACTTTCAGCCTCATCTCCAATGACAAACATAAGGTCATTCTGTTCTGGTGCAGAATGTAAATGCAATTATGTACCTAGTATGTAGGTAGGTAGGTAGGTAGGTATCTGATCTGATCTTTGAAAATAGGTAGCTATGCATGATTGAACACCAACATAACACAATCCCTTGCATAATAATGATAATTTGTTCGATAAATATCTCTATGCTGCTTTACGTATGAATGTATTTTATTATTTACATATTCCATACTGATTAAACTAGTTTCCGGAGTAGGTAGGTAGGTATTTTTTAAGTACGAAGTTAAACTGACAAACAACCTACCTACCTATTATAAAGTCAATTGGTATTTTTTAGGTAGCTTAACATTAACTTTTGTGTCGCTTTGCCTGAAAAATATGAAGAAGTAATCCAGAAAGACTGTCCGATAGACGGGAAGCTGATTATTCTCCATCAGGTGCCCCACCGGCTCTTTTTTTCAGGATGTAGGCAAAAAAGACGATTTTCTCTTTTTTTTATAAAACGTGTCTCTCATCGCAGGTTCGGATGTTTCAAAGACTTATGGGATCGCATCGAGTCATGGCCGGGCGGTGTGGAAGACTTCACCAAAGGTTACAAATACTACGGTCCGCAGTTCCATCAGAATGGCAATGTGACATGGCGCGAGTGGGCCCCCGGAGCGCACTCCCTGCACCTGCAGGGTGACTTTAGTAAGAATTTTGTTCATTTTACACCCCTACAAAAAATTAATAGCAATCAATTTAATTCTAAGATTTATTACTTTTGGAGTGGTTGCTATTAACTTAGTAGGCGCTAAATATCGTAAAATACGACATTGATTTGTATCCGACGGAACCACGATATCAGATGATTAGGTCGATCGTGACCATGACCCTATGCAGCTAATAGTCTGCTTGTCTGCCGTGAACGATATTTAATGTTAACTAAAGATAGAATTTATGACCGTTCAATAATTTAACTTGACGACAGATACCAGTAAAGTTTGGTAGCTCAAGTCCTATGCAAAAATAAGAGTGTATTCAAAACATCTGTTCTGAACTTAGTTAGTCCTATTTGGCTGATATACATAGTCACATTTAGTGTAGGTACAAGCCCGTTATAATTTAAGATTAAAAAAAACTAGTAAGGCCACATAGCTGCAATTGCCTTCATAATGCTGATTTTTACAGACGGTTGGAACCCAAAAAGCCATCCCTTCAAGAAGCTAGAGTATGGCAAATGGGAGCTCCAGATCGCCCCTAACCCCGATGGTTCCTGTGCACTCCGACACAACAGTCGCGTCCAGATTATAGTCAACGAAAACCTCTATCGCATGTCACCTTGGGCCACCTACGTCAAGCCGCACGAGGGATTCACCTACCAGCACTTCATTTACAGACCAACCGAGGTATGGCAAAGTCTTTAGGCAATACGCTCTCTAAGCTTGGAACCTTGTGAATTTAAACGTTAGTGTGCTTTTATCGAGCCTTGGGGGAAGCCTATGTTCGTCTTTCGGTTGAAATGATGATGATGATACAATACCCAAGGATCGATTTTTGGCAGCGACCGGGGATCGAACTCGGGACGAAACCTCAAGCTTTCCAGTCAGGTCAGGTTGTGTCTGGGTCGTTATAAAACTCTCAAATTAAGTACTTAATAACTATATTTCTAATGTTCTATTAGATACTATATCTAGCCACAAACTCGAAGTTCTTAAGATATCATAGAAGCTCTGTCGACTAGATAGGATTATTGATTAGATTATTTTATGATCCCCGGTGTTATGTTGGTAGTGCCAGCATATTTTCATCTTGTTATCTACACGTGTATTATTAATGTTTGGGTATACCATTACACAATCTATCAGTGATAAACAATTTAATCATCATTGTCCAAGTAACTAGGCAAAACCAAATAGGTAGGTATAACGTTTTAAGAAAAATAAACTGATTTAAAAATATCGAACTAAAAAGAAATGTAAGTATAATACCATTTGACTATTTTTAAATAAATTCTTCTTCATTTTAACATTTAGTGCAACCTATTATGTAGATAGTAGGTAGACAAATGAATTAATAAACTAAATTAAAGTCCAATTTTGATTAAAGCATTTTCGTATGTTTTTCACGTGGATACAATTATGTCTATTTAAGTAGTTTCTGTGTGGCGGAAATTAAGCTTCTAACCTCACTACAGAGAATAAAAATCGTTACCTATTTACATAATTGTTATCTTTACACGACACGGGTTATCTCCCGAGTATTTATTATTTAAAATTCCAAAGTCTCCTGCGGACACACGCGCGTGGGAACGAAATGAAGTGCAGGCATGTATTGTGCGGCTCCAAAATACCTACCAATCACTCCGATGTTTAGTCGGCGTCATGAATTTCTGCACATGCTTCACTTCTTTATATGGTGGCCCATTCCAGCGCCCAGTGCGGATTGATAACTCCACACACAGCATTAAATTTCTTCTCATGTATCTCCAGGTTTCCTACTAAGGTAAATTTCAAATTTAATTTCGCACATAAATTCCGAAAAACTCAGAGGTGCGACCTCCTGCTTGAGAGGCCAAAGGTCCAGGGCCATATTAAAAATGTTAGGGCCCCCATGCAATGCAATTTTCAGGCCCTCCTTTCAGCCAAATATCCACCGCACTTGTCAAGAAGTCAAATCAAATCAACAGGTAGCATGCAGCGAAAAATAGCAAGAATAAGTACTTATTGTCATTGAGGATACCAATTTTCCAATTCAATTTTCACTCTGAAAGCTTTTTAAGACTTTGTTGCGTGCGCGGGGCCCTTTAGCGATGCGGGGCCCCTAGGCCTAGGCACTTGCCTACTCTGCCTATTGCTTAAACCGGCCCTGCATAGGTCAACTACTAGGCCACCATGGCTCGTAAAACATCACGATAAGTTTGTTATGTGCCCTCGCAGGCGTACCAGTTCAAGCACCCGAAAGTGGACCGGCCAGCGTCGCTGCGTATATACGAGTGCCACGTCGGCATCGCCACGCCGGACGGCCGCGTTGGTACCTACAACGAGTTCAGAGACAATGTGCTGCCTAGGATTAAGAACCAAGGTAAGCCAAGGTTTCTCCTGCTAGAACTAATCACTATGCGCTGTTCATGGCCAGTAATTTAGGAGGACTTAGTCTAAATACCTGTTGATAGGAGATCTCTCTTCAGGTAGATATGTATAGTTATACCTGAGGACCGAAGTCAGAATTAAAGATAATTGGTAGTTGTATTTATGCAGCCGAGTTGAGAAACTTCGGCAGTGCGATGTATCTCTATCTAATGACTAGATGGCGCTAGAAGTCGCTACATGCCCATCCATTTCTCTCTGTTTTTTTTTTGTTGGCCTCTGGTATTTAGGGTGATTACTGTAATTAGGCTGAACTAAAGCGTAGAGTCCAAAGGGTCATTAGCATAGCGAGTCCACTCTTCGGTTTCTCGTATAGGGAACGTGCAGAAACTACAGGCTGCAGGCAGGGCCCAATTGCATAAGAAAGTACAACTAATATTACAAGCGGAACTCTCGCTTCAGTTATATTAACTAGAAAGGGAGTTCCGCTTGTAATATAAGTTGTACTTTGTTATGCAATTGGGCCCAGGCTGCGGAGGGTAAAACATTCAAACACTACAGTTACAGGCAGTTAAAGGCTACAGTTTAACTAGATACGATAATATTGAAATTAGAAGCGCTCTGAGACCTTGCTGTTTAACGCACTCGGAATCACAATCGTTTTCACTTTTTTCTATAACGGGGTATAAGATGAGAGTAGAAAGAGATGGCGAATTCCCTACCCGCGCGCTAAACAATACGGCCCCTGCTTGACCTATTATTTCGCACTCCCAGATCGAAAGAGGATCAAATCAAAATAATGTAGGGCGGTTCTGGCCACTGGGCCGGTTTTGGCCATTTTCAACTTTAAGTTGAGATTACTAAGGTACAGAAATTGGAATAGACAATCAGTCTTAAAGTGGCCAGAACTGGGGCATCTGCCCTACCTACTATTTAATTTAGACTTCAGTCAATTTCTGGAAGTTCTAAATTAAAATGGTATATTATTTTGAGTTGACGCTCTTTTAAGATTAAAAGATAGGAGTGCGATTTATTACCTAATGATTGCTTTTAGGCTACAACGCCATCCAGCTGATGGCGATCATGGAACACGCTTATTACGCCTCCTTTGGATACCAAGTCACCAGTTTCTTCGCAGCAAGCAGGTACTGATGTTTTTTTAAATAGGACTATTATATCTTGGCTTGTGCTCACACAGCAGTACTTACTGTGTTGTCCACTATTCTGTCTCCGTGTGAAACTGAAATTACTTTAGCTTATGCTGACGGGTGGATGACGAACCACCATACACTATAATAATAGTCACGATGATTTGATCCCTGTGACATAAACCCGAAATAATTCAGCTTGAGGTTGAACAGTTACAACTGTTGTTAAGATTATCTAGAATTTTTAATTGAGATTGGCAAATGTTTCAGTATAAGTAATTAGCTGATGATCAAAAGTAACGCGTCAAAAACGTGAATTAAATTTTCCGGTTAATGTAAATTTTGTCCTGCTCAATCGATAGACGAATTGTTTTGGATTTAAGCCTCATAAAAAGAAACGTTGCATGTGTTACAGGGATTGTAAAGTGTGCACACGCAGTAAACGTAACTTCATATAAAATCGAATTACTTAGTCACTTTTGTTTCCCTCAGATGGTATAAATAGAAGTAGGTTTTTTAATAAATATATAATGTACAACAAAATGTCAACTGTACGGAGTTTCATTTTATGAACACTATAGTGGACTCCTTTTTTTGGATTGTACTGGTATTGTACATGTTCCTTCAAACCGGATCAGCGTAGGTTCTTGATAAACTTGCTTCATACTTTCCGTCGGCTGTAGCGTCGGTCACATCATGGCCGGAACTGGAACAGCTTAATCTGGCAGATCTGGAATATAATATTCCTAATAAGATAGACATCTTATTGGGGGTGGTGGAGGCCTATAGCACCATAATTAATAGAAAACGAAATTATCAAATGTCCCTCAGGGTCCCTAGTAGCACGAAATGCCACTACCAACATAGTTTCCCGTTCCTCGTTGCAAGTTGCTCTACTCGTCACTAGATGGCGCTAGGGTTACCACGATTTCTAATTGTGATCTCATTCCGTAGCCGCTACGGCACACCTTGCGAGCTAAAGCAGCTGATTGACCGTGCGCACGAGATGGGCCTCTACGTTCTGTTGGACGTGGTCCATTCCCACGCCTCCAAGAACACGCTGGACGGCCTCAACGAGTTTGACGGGACCAACGCCGGGTACTTCCACGACGGGCCGCGCGGCACACATCCGCTCTGGGACAGCCGGCTGTTTAACTACTCTCAGTAAGTTTTTTTAACCTTTTGAACGCAAGTGTCGACTGTAAACGACAATACGGTAATACAAAAATTAACCTACCCGCATCCGCATACACGTATTATTTTTATTGATTATACTTATACAAAAATTGGATGTACGAATTGTGTTTGTGAATAAACCAATTTGGAATATCACGTTGCAGTGGTTTGATTCCCTGAAGCCCAGAAGGTCGATCTCAACATTCGCTACGCCCGCTTCCGAGCACTGTTATCTCTCTAACAGGTTATGGGCCCCGCACACTTCCACTGCGCTGTTACCTCTCTGACAGGTACATATTTTTGTTTACAGGACAGAGGTGCTGCGGTTCTTGCTATCAAACCTGCGGTGGTATCAAGAGGAATACCAGTTCGATGGCTTCAGGTAACACCTATCTAAATTGCACTATTTACCAATATAATCAATCGTATTGAAATTTAGCACCTACCAAATCGCCATGTTTATTTGTATGTACGTATGTTTATGAACGTTTAGTAAATAGTCCTACTAGCGTTTGAACCGTTATCAGTAACTTGCCAGATATATTGAAAAAAAAGTCGGTCCGGTCAAGTGCAAGTTGGACTCGCGCTCCAAGGGTTCCGTACATGATAGTATGTAAATATGTAGTTCGTTAGTAAAAAATACCTGTGTACCAAATTTCATCAGAATCCATCAAACCGTTTTAAGGCGTTTATTCGAGGGTTATCATATTATTTAAGAAATGGCTGTACACCTTGATGGGGCTTTCGATTATATATTAGAGGTCCTGTACGTCTACCATAATAACTGGAAACTGTATCAGAATCTTCTGCAATTTCTTGAAAAATGTGACCAGATAAATGAGGCGGTTGAAATGCTCGAATAAACGCCCTTTAGCGTGAAAGAGAAACGAACATCCATCCATCCGTACAAACTTATCGGTTTATAATATTGGTAGGATGGTCTCACTTATCACCAGTTAGATGAAGTAAAATACCTATTCTTCGCAAAAGAACAATATAGAGTGGTTACAACCGGGTAGAAAGATATTTTTTTTCTATAATACCGAGCATTGAACATTTATCTAAGTACTAGTCGTAATGTTAAATATTCCTACATGTTTTCACTTCCATTATAGGATATTTTATGTTAATCTTAAAGTTATAAAACTAACATTTCGTAACATTTTCGTCACACTTTTTATAAACCTTTTTACTACAAAAAACACGTAAAACATCCCGTACTGTAAGTAAAAACATGTATGGTTAACATTACGACTACTACGATTACCCTGATAGATATCAAATACTTACCCGGTATTCCAGAAAAAAATATTTTTCTACCCGGTTGTAACCACTCTATATTATGTCTTCTTGCGAAGAATAGGTATTTTAGCTGACCTGTAATTCCGATCACTGCTCATCACCCCTATTATCCCAGGTTTGAACTGATAAGCTACAACCCTTGTCTGGCCTCAGGTTCGACGGAGTGACGTCCATGCTGTACCACAGCCGCGGCGTGGGCGAGGGCTTCTCGGGCCACTACGACGAGTACTACGGCCTCAACGTCGACACCGAGGCGCTAGTTTACCTCATGCTGGCCAACGAACTGGTACACAAGCTGGACCAGCGGGCCATCACTATTGCTGAGGTAAACTGTAATAGCACCATCAGAGAACCGTTTTTTGAAATCATATCACTCAAAAATACACTCGTAAGTGGTGTAAAATTGTGTTGAGTTTGAAATACATAGATTTTCTTCGCTTTTGTCAACTAATCGCACATTTAATTTCAACTGTTAGTTCGGTAGCAATACTATTCACAGATTTTTGCAACTTTCAAAAGATATTTTCGAGTGATATGAGCTCAAAAATCGACCCCCCGGCTTTGGGCGCTTTTTTACCAATCAATGCGTAATTGCGTAATAAAATCAAACCGAATTCTATGCGAATTTTAACCTTTTCAACGCCAAACCTAGTCAAAACGTAAAGCTGATTTGAACCTTATGTCATTGCGTGAAGATCACTTTGACGTTGTCCTTTGTGACGCATATATCAGTTGTTGGAAGTAACGCGTCAAAAAGTGGCGCTTTGAGACCACCCCTGGATCTACGATTTTTTCGAACCGGGGCAGAAACCAGCGTTTGAGTTTTACAAGTCGACGGTGAGCCAACCAGGGGCCTGTTGCATAACAAAGTACAACTAATATTACAAGCGGAACTCCCTTTCTAGTTAATATAACTGAAGCGAGAGTTCGCAATTGGGCCCAGGAGTACTTCCGTTTGGCAAATTATTTTTCCCAAACTGATTCATTTGGCAAATGTTTCATTTCCCAAATGTTTATTTTTTCTGAAACTGTAAACTATTCAGGACTATTCTGTAGGTTAGGTTAGGTTTGATTTATAACAATCCTGAAAAGTTTACAGTTTCAGAAAAAATAAACAGTTGGGAAATTAAACATTTGCCAATGAATCAGTTTGGGAAAAATATTTTGCGAAACATTAGTAAACCTTAACTGAAAAGGAGCCCCGAAAATTTTCTTTGCCTGGAGCCTGGAGGCCTCAACATTTGTCAATCCAGCCTTGGTCGCAGGCAACAGGTAGTCTTTCTACAAATATATTCATAACTTATTTCCAGGATGTATCAGGGATGCCAGCGTCATGCCGTCCGGTCCGCGAGGGCGGCACTGGCTTCGACTACCGCCTGGCAATGTCCATCCCCGACATGTGGATCAAACTGCTCAAAGAGACGCGCGACGATGACTGGGAAATGGGGCACATCGTGCACACGCTCACTAACCGGAGGTGGATGGAGGGCACTGTCGCCTACGCTGAGAGCCACGATCAGGTGATTGACAGCGCAGACGCAGTCCTAGGAAGGTCATAGAACCCTTAAATACGACTGACAAATCGATAAATTCGATTTCGCCATTTAGGTACCTCCCAGGAATGGTTCTAGATGGTTCGCCATTTTTTTTTCTATCTTTCTTTTAATCATTCACAATGCTCCTTAAATAGACGTCATAATAAAAAAGAAATAGACGGTCGAAGGAGGGTTAATTAAATTCGAAGATAAAGACAAATGCTAGGTAGGTGTTGGTTTCGTCATTTGTATGTAACCGAAATATGTTTGCATTTTAATTACGGAATCAACTTGAAACGTAGTCTACATAAATAGGTACTTATCGTCTTCAATGATATCATGTATATTAAAAGAGGTAGATATGTTTTAACGCGGTGAAAATGAAGCCTACAAAAGGCTAATACAATTGTAGTCTGTGAGCACACGTGACGCCGAAGAACCGAAACCTTCTCAGCAACAAGGGCATGAAGCGTGTATTTTGTTTGCTGCTGCTGCGTTGGGAGAACGCTATTCGGTTGTTTTGTGAGCATATTAATTGTATTTAAGTATCTTTACTTACAAACTTATTGATCGTCATAGCATTTTCACAACGTCTTAACTTTACTAATTTTGCGATAGGTTATCTGATGAAGACATTATTTTCATAGATCGGCTGTCTTCCACTCGACACTAGGTGTCACCTAGTATATATTTTATTTCAGGCGTTGGTGGGCGACAAAACAATTGCCTTCTGGCTAATGGACGCAGCCATGTACACCCATATGAGTACCCTGAGCGAGCCCAGCGGCGTCGTGGAGCGAGGCTTAGCGATGCACTGCATGATCCGACTCATCACACACGCGCTAGGAGGAGAGGCATACCTTAACTTTATAGGTGAGTACTGCCTAATCATTTTGGGGGTATAGGCCACAGTAAAGAGATCTCTCTCAAGGCAGATGTTATGCCTAGGGACTGAAGTCCGATGGATGAAAGTTGGAAGTTGTATTTATGCAGCCAAGTTGAGAAACTTCGATAGTGCGATGCAGAATGTAGTACTTCGTTCTCTATTTGATGACTAGATGTAGGGGTCACTACAATTTTATTCTTGATGACCCACCAAGGCTTACAGTGCTGTTCTAGCAGAGATGTGCTTTGGAGCTATTGCGAGGATGCGAAAGCTACGCTACGAAACTAAAGGTTCCACAACGATTCCTTCCGATCTCTGCCTATGCACAAAAACATCCCTTTTTCAGCGTTCTTTTAAAACCTTTATTTAACTTGCAATGTAAGTAAAATAGGTAAGTATCTCACGTAAGTATGTATTGTCTTCAAATCTTGCAAGTTGAATGTCAACTACGTATAGTAACTGATAACTTTGATAAAAGCTTGTATCTCCAATCAATATGTAGACCAAAGTGAACCTGATACACACTTAGTAAAGTTCACTTGGCCCCATTACTGATTTTTAGATACTTTTATAAGTTTTTTTTATTTAAAATAGTGCGGTCCGATCACTAGTAATGGGATCGGATATAGATCAGATCAGATAATGTCCGTTTGGATGACTATGCAAGTACAGTCAACCAAAAAAAACTCGTATTAAACATGTAATTTTTGACATAAACTTAACGTGACTATAGCTAGACCGTTTATGTATGTATGTATGTAAAACTCTTTATTGTACGTAAAACATGAAAATTAACAGTTAACAAGAGAAACAGATGTACAAAGGCGAACTTATCCCTTAAAGGGATCTCTTCCAGTTAACCTTTGAACGATTGACAGGACACCAGAGACAAGAGTAGGCATACAATGCAGAGTAAAAAGAGTCGAAATCAAAAGTAAACCCAAACCAATAAACTTAACATAATCAATACATAAACATACAAAGAATACACGCAGGTACACACTAATATAATATATCATGAATACAGAAGACTAATACATATCATATCAACATAAATAGACTAACTACATAAAAATTACATAAATACATTAATATACGCATATACACTAAACAGAGAATACAATAGAGGTTGTCTCTATTTAAGAGGAACTGTCAAGCCAGTACGCCCCCAAGCGACTCCGGAAGATGGCTACCGACTGCGACTGCCTGATTTCACTCGGCAACCGATTCCACAGACTAACAGCGTGCACGGAGAAGGATTTGGAATAGGATTTGGATTTAGTTACAGGAAAAGCTAACGAAAGATTATTACTTGACCGCAACCGGTTCCCAGATCCAGCAGCCAAGTAATTGAATCTTTCGAAAAGGTAGGAAGGGGACTGTGGTTTAAAAAGGACATTAAAAAGCAACGACAGGATGTGAACATTACGGCGCAGACGAATTGGGAGCCACTTCAGCTGAGCGCGAAAACAGGACACGTGGTCGTATTTCCGGAGACCGAATATAAAGCGTATGCATACGTTCTGAAGACGCTCAAGCTTGTCAAGTAGCTGCTCAGAGAGATCGAGATAGGCAATATCCCCGTAGTCAAGGAGAGGGAGAAGAAGGGATTGAGCCAAAGTAATCTTGGTATGAAGAGGGAGGAAACTTTGCAGGCGTCGGAGAGAATGTACCGAAGCAAAGAGTTTGCGGCTGACTTCCGAGACATGAGCCGACCAGGAAAGCGTCTGATCCATGATGATACCCAAATTTTTGACCGTGGGTGAGAAAGGGACAGAGGTACCGTCAAATATCAATTCGGGCAACACCTGGTCAGACAGCCTTGAGATAAAGTGAGGACTTCCAATTACAATCGCCTGCGACTTCTTGGCGTTCACCCTCAAACCAAACTCATCCGCCCATATCCGTATGGCCTCGAGGTCAATGTTGACGCGGTTGACCAAGTCAGGGAAATCATCAAAATCTGCCGCAGCATAAATCTGAAGGTCATCAGCATAAAGATGGTAAGAAGAATGCAGTGACGCCGTTATACCATTAATGAAAATCGAGAAGAGGAGAGGAGAAAGCACTGCCCCCTGGGGGACACCAGAAATGAGCTTGCTCCAATCAGAATAAGCATCATCCAATCTCACCCTCTGGCGCCTTCCCGTGAGATAGGACTGAAACCAGGACAAAGCCGGGATGGTGATATTCAAGGTTTTAAGAATACCTAGTAAAATATCAAAATCCACAGTATTAAAAGCGCTACTGAAGTCAAGAAGAACAAGAACTGTGAGTTTCCTGTGCTCAATATTAAGACGAATGTCATCGGTAACCTTGACTAGAGCAGTAACGGTGCTGTGGCCGGGGCGGAAGCCTGATTGAAAAGGATTAAGAAGGTTGTGGGTATTAAGTTTAAATGAGGTTTAAATGAGGGGACCGGGAGAGGTGCGGGCGGCAGGCACACGAGGCGCGCTCGCCGCCCGCACCTCTCTCGCCCCTTTGTAGCCCCTGTACCGTGCGGGTGACTCATTTAAACGGTTCAGCTATAGAATTATAATCGTCCTTCGTCGTCCCCAGGCAACGAGTTCGGGCACCCCGAGTGGCTGGACTTCCCGCGAGCTGGCAACAACTCGTCGTACCACTACGCGCGCCGCCAGTGGAACCTGGTCGACGATCCGCTGCTCAAGTACAAGTTCCTGAACGAGTTCGACCGGGACATGAACCTGCTGGAGGACAAGTATGGCTGGCTGAGGAGCGACCCGGTACGTCACATTTTACCTTCCATATGGTACTTTCCTATTAAAGATGAAGAATTGAACCGTTTAACTAGTTTTACCACCAAGTTCCCTGCCGTGCATTTTTTTGCAATGATGGTCTTGATCTTGAACTACTTAAAACATTTTTAATTTTAACCTACTTCTACACTACAAAAGGTAAATTGATATAAACCTCCGCAAATACCTACATATAAGAATCTTTTGTGGCCTCTTACTCTTATCTCTTACTAGTATATTAGGTTTTTCACAATTTTGTCTCCATTTGCTATAAAAAATGATCATATTCTCACTCGTATAGTGTAAGTGTATTAAATACGTCAGCGTCAAGTGTAAAGATAGTTGAGTTTGGGGTATGTGGGTTTTGGCACGGAGATATGTACCTATATCCTATATGTTGCACAAAGCTCTCTCCGACATGCGTTCGTCGCGCCAGCGAGGTAATTAATGCATCATTAAACTGTACGGTGTATTTCAGGCGTACGTGTCGTGCAAACACGACGGCGACAAAGTGATCGCCTTCGAGCGCGCCGGCCTGCTCTTCGTATTCAACTTCCACACGCACACGAGTTTCACCGACTACCGCGTCGGGGTCAACGACCAGGGAGACTATAAGGTAAGAGCTTCTGCCCTCGACTCTGTTCGGGTAGAAATTCGACACCACCAACCAACTTGTAGCGACCTCTAGCGCCATCTAGTCATCAATTATAGAAACCGCTATATTTTACATCGTACTATCGAAGTTTCTCAACTCATTGTCAGAAATTGATGAAATATAAGCCGTGATGGCCTAGTGGTTAGACCTATGGCCTCTTAAGCAGAGGGTTGTGGGCTCGCACCTCTGAGTTTTCGGAATTTATGTGCAAAATTAAATTTGAAACTAATTACCATGAGCTTTACAGTGGAAATTGCACACGCCTATGAAGAAAGTCAATGATGTGTGGGATTCCCATTCCGCACTGGGCCCGTGTGGGAACTACGGCCCAAGCCCTCTCATCCTGAGGCCTGTGCTCTGCAGTGAGCAGGCCCCTCTTTCCCACTGGGGCACTATAGGCACGTGCCCAGGGCCCCAGGGATGATGAGGCATCCTAGTGACAGATCCTGGGGCCCCTTGTTCTAAAGTGCCCAGGGCCCCTAATAAGTTAAAGACGGCCCTGGCAGTGAGACGTATGTATACACCGTGAAATTTTAGTGGTTGTTTTCCCGAAACGAGGTGATTTAGTTTCGATTGTACAATCTATACCTCTATAAAACAGTACCGTGACTGACTGACTGACTGACTGACTGAATGACTGACTAACAGACAACGCACAGCCTAAACTACTGGTGCTAGAGACTTGAAATTTGGCATCTTGAGTATTGTAGAGGTGCACTAAGGAAGGATTTTTCGAAATTCCCACGGGATAGGGATATATCTGGACTTTCTTTGTTTTTTTGTTTGTAGCGGAATCTCTGAAACTATTGAGCCGATTTTAAAATTTTTTTCACCAATAGAAAGCTACATTATCTTTCATTGACATAAGTTACTTTTTATCCGGGAAAATGCGAAATTCCCACGGGATAGAAAAAACTGAGTCTTCGCGTACGAAGTCGCGGGCAAAAGCTAGTCGATTTATAATTACTATTTTGACTAGAGTCAAAAATCCAATTGTGAAAAACGAAAGTCGAAAAACCGCAAACCAATAGTAACGCTCCGTTGGTGCAAGTAGCGTACGATCGTACGATAGGTTAGGTACCAACGAAGTGTTACTATTGGTTTGCGGTCATTTTCGACTTTCGTTTTTCACAATTGGATTTTTGACTCTAGTCAAAATAGTAATTATAAATCGATTGTACAATCGATACTAAATCACCTCGTTTCGGGAAAACAACCACTAAAATTTCACGGTGTATAGGCTGGGATATGATGGATGATGAAATATGTCCAGGTGATCCTGTGCTCCGACAGCAAGAAGTACGGAGGCTTCGGGCGCGTGGAGCCCGGCGGCGCCGCGCACAGCACGCAGGGCATGCCGTGGGGCAACCGCAGCGACTCCGTACAGGTCTACATCCCGTGCCGCACCGCCATCATCTATGCGCGCCATTAACATGCTCAAGCTCATATCGCTTAAAGGGGACAAATGTCTCGCGACACGTCGGCGATATGTCAAGCGAAACCGGGCGACTTCGCTTGACACATCAGGCGACATCGCGCGACTTATGTCCCTAGCGACGTCAGGCGAAATGGCGACTTCGCGAAACTTCGCCTGAGGTATTAAACGACATCGCACCACTTATGTTCGTAGCGACGTCACACGAAGTAAATTCGCCTAACATATCTGCCGACATCACGACATTGTGTTTCACAAGGAAAGTCGATAATGATGACTTCCGCCGAGATACGTCGCTACAACACACAATAACAGAGCGATGTCGCGCGATGTTGCTAGACATGGCGAGCGAAGTCCGACAACGTCGCACCACTTCACCCGTCGTCGCTGGCGACGTGTCGCAGGACATTTGTCCCCTAGTGTATCCCTGGCTTATTTTAAGTGTTTATTTTAGTTATCCTGGCACGATTTATACTGTAAATATAAGCTGTATAGCAGTAGCCCCGCGAGCCCGAGATGTAATGTCACTGCCATGATTAAACAGGCACTGTAAACCAGCGCTAAGGTCCTATAATATATTAATTGCTAGAATCTTTCCATTACATCTGCAACCACAGTCATCACATCTGCTACTGTTTGGAAAAAATAGTTGTTAGAAGAAATGAAATGACAGAAAACTTTTTAATAAACCGCCACATTGTTGATGTAAAATTCTTAAATATGGCAACAATTTTGCATGTTAATGTTAAGTTCAGCTTAGCATCCAGCCCATAAAATCTTAAATAAATATTTAGTTTTATATGATTTTTCGGAATATAAGTAAGTAACTAAAGTGTTATCTATTATAACATTTTTTTTTATTGTAGCATGATTGGGTAGCCTGTTACTACTAATAGTGTACTGTAAATAAGTATGCATACTCATTGTATCTTTATTATAAATATAAATGTAGAACAAGTACAGTCAAGGGCAAAAATATATATACACTTTAGTACCTTGTCTATTTTCATCATATTTGAACCGCCATATATGAACTGTTACAGTGGTTAAAGTGACAAGGTACTAAAGTGTATACATATTTTTGCCCTTGACTGTACCAGGTTTAAATTTTGCCATATTAAATTATTAGGCATCTGATAATATTAAAGTAATTAATATATCATAGCAATTATCTATAGTAAAATGTTTGTCAATGCTTCTACTTAGTAAAAGTAATGAACTGATGTTATGCCTAATTGTTGTTGATTGTTATTTTTGGATTTGTTTTATTGTGTTCATTTGATAATGTTATCAATGAACATATTAGATTAAAAAATATATTTTATGATTTTTTATTATAATAAAAATACTACAAGTTTTTTAAATTTTCATTTTATTTTTAGAAGATACACCTATCAATAAATTATTTTTAGGCGTACATGACAGAGGTGTGAGTCTTGATAGTGATACTTTATAGCCATACTCTTTGGCTAAGCGGAGACGGTCAGAGTCTATGACCGCCATGCACCAGTCGCCTCTTGCTGTGAGCGGGCACCCCTCGTGGGTCTGGTCTGCTGCGTGCCCCACAGTCAGGTACTGCTCTAGAGTAACAGAGCTAAAGGCTTTACTTTTTGGATAAACCAATCTGTCAGTTGCATGTAGTGATCCATAACAACATGGACATAGAACAAAATTAGCATTACATTGCAAACACTTGTCTAAAATTAAATCACTTGCAATCCCACAGGCATGTAATCCCACCCCAACATCAAATTTTCCTATAAAAAAATCTAAATTGCATTGGAAGAAGTAAACATTTTTCAAGCCCATGTCATGCACTCTCTTCCTAGCTCTCAGCAGCGACTGTTCTTTATTTTCTAATAAAATAACAGTACATTTGGGCATCAAGTGTGCAATGAGAATTCCTAAATGCCCACTTCCACTGCAGAAGTCAACTATCAAGTCCCCATCTTTAGATACACCCTGAACAGCTAAAGCAAGGTTTTCCAGTTGCTGTGCTTTTCGGACCATCCTTTCATCTGGTAAATGTCCAGCACTAGGGTTAGCTCCATCAGGGATTGTGCTCCAATCTACCCCATTTGAAAAATCTTGGCTATCTACATCTATATGCATACCATCTACTAGGGAACTAAGAGCATTCTCAATGTCCACAGCTTTAGTGAACTGTCTCTTCTTAGGGTTGTGCCTCTTAGGATCACGCTTGTACAGACTGACATCTTCAGCCACAGGTATGGTAATATTACAATTGTCAACTGTCAATTCTTTCCGGTCAAGATTACTAAGGATATCGATTATTGAAGCCAGTTCTGGTAACCCTTGAACTTTTTTGAACCATTTGTATGTCAATGGTAGTTGTGATTCAAGTTTATTGCCAACTAATTTAAGCATAATATAATAGAGAGGCATGAGTATTATATCAGCTAAGGTCAAAAATGGTCCCTCAGCAAACTGATGAGTAACATCCAGATCTTGAATTTTAACAGAATTATCTATTGTGATTTTCTTGCTGATAGACGATTTCCAGTTCCGAGCTTTGGGCACCCTATCTGCATCTGCCTTCACTTTTTCATTCCTTTCTTTTTGTTGCTTTACTTGTTCAGATTTCATTATTTCTTTTTTCTTCATGTCCCTTGCAATCTTATAAACATTATGAACACTGACTGGTTTCCTCAAGTGATTTTCAAATCTTACCAGGTTTATTGGGACTTCGTGCAGTGCGTTTGTACCGAGAGTTTCCCTTAGAGTCTTCACCAAATCTACTTCACAAAATTTTGTCCATATTGATACTTCATTTGGTGCTTGAAGACAGCCACTACGAAATCCGAGAATGCCATCAACATGCTCCAAAGTACTTGGGGGCAGAGATCGGTACAAGGCCATATGCCGAGCAACGGCACATAGACCGGTTATAACAGTATCCCCATTGATTAAGACTGGCAAAATACATGATTCTTGCCAAACTACTCTTTCAGTAAAATTAACAGCATCGATATCAGGCACTTTAACTGTGATATCACACTTTTCTTTCTTTTCTTTCGAGACGTGAACAAACGATATCTGAATATTTTCGGGGTTGCAAAATTTGTAGACACAATAAGTTATTAAAGAATCCAATGGCAGTTTTAACAAGCATGATTTCTTGTATTCTTCGTAATTTACGTAAGCTTCTAAATACACCACATGATTCATTTTTTCAGTTTTGTAATCTTGTACGTTTTACAAACAAAATAAAACAACTTAAAATCTTTTCTTTATAATAATAACCTCAACCAAACCACCGTGAGATGAGATCTGCCAATTCTGACAATTCTGTGAATTCTGACATTTCGACATTTGATTTTTTTTTTGGAAATTATGGCTTGGTCTACATTTGATTTTGATACATTACATTTTGAAAAAATTGCATGGGTCGATACGGAATGAACGACAGATGCAATTTTTTTTCTTATTCCTACAAAATGAGGGTTTGAAATAGTTTAAATTTAAATTATCAGGTCGTATATTAATTATTCCGGTCCGGGTCCACAATTACAGGACGTATTTTAAGAGCACCCAACAGTGACCCAACCATGAACTTAATACCTAACCAGGACTGAGTACTGCGACAAAAAAGTGAGGCCGTAAAAAAAAATAACTAGTGGATTGCATCTCGTTCTAATTAGGGTGATCAAGTAATGGTGCGAGTGGGACACAATCCACTAGTTTCTCTAGTTTGTATGTAATCTCTCGGACCGCTGTCTCTAGTTGCCATTATTAATCTGTATGGCTTGGTAATATGGGTCACTTTTGATTGACTAATAAAAGTTAGTACTCAGTCCTGGTTAGGTATTAAGTCCATGGACCCAACATTAGTAAAAATTTGTTGGAGTTGCTGATTAAAACGTTGCATTTACCTTACTACTTGATTAAGCGAGCGAGCGAACGTCAATGTCAAAATAAAGCTCAAATAGGTTTCCTGAATTTTAAGATAAAATTCATAAAATATCATTTTTATTTTGAATCCTTTCTACTATTAAGGACTTTTGTATTTAAATATAAACGATCAAACTGAAAGTAAATTTATAGTAAACGGTTAAGAAAATGTTGGAGGTTATAAATGGATTTCTTTTAGTTTATTTTGTTGTATTATGCACAATCAGTGCGTTAGTGCCTCATCTGGTGAAACCCGTAAGTATGGAATTGAATTAATGTTTAGCTAAAAATACAATATAAAATTTACATCGTTTAATATTTATTTTATTTACAAGCTATGCTTAGTTTAGCACTAGGTTCATTGATTGGTGTTAATCATCCTATGATTATTCTTTTTAGATTGCAGCGTGTTTTGCTAGACCTTCTAATGACGAACGAACAATTTGGGCTGAAGTTATGAGACTAAAAGCTGAGCAAAAAAGTATCTCTATGAAGGAAGAGTTTGCAGCATACCACAAGTTACAACGTAAAATTAACGAGATGGAGAACAGATTGAAGGAAAACACCCAATCACGGATGAGCAAGAGTCTGGCTATCAAGAGCACAGTTCATTTAGTAGTTCAAGCTGTTGTGGCACTAGTTATTGTAGTATCTGTCATTTGGTTCAGGCGTGAGCCAATAGTAGCCCTAGAAGGAAACCTATTCCCTTTGACAACAATGCTAAGATATCCAAGTGACATGCCTAATGCTATCTCAACTCATGTGTGGGTAATGATCTCAAATCTTTCAATTAGGGCCTTATTAAAACCTATTGTATCATAATAATTTTTTGATATTCACATAAGTTATTTGATGGCTAATAAAGAAAACAAGTTTTTAATTTTATTGTTATTTATTAAACAAAGTTGCTACTATTTTATACTCAGTCCATTAAGTCCAAATGTATTCTCTAAAAATATTTTATTTACAATCATACTGCTTGCCCATGATCTGTATTATGCATATTAACCATCACTTTGATGTTACAAAATCTGTAAATTTCAAATTTTAACCATACTCTTAAAAAATATACTCCATAAGAAAACTTCAACAATAAAAAACATATTTCTCAAATTTATGTATCTATCTACATCTTGAGAATATAGAATCTAAATAGTTGTGCAAGTTTACAAACAAATATTTACAAGCTCTATATCACAGCTTAAAACTTACTATATTTGCGCTAAAATTGTAAAAATCCAAATAATTTTACAAAAGAAACGAAGACAAAAAGTATACATTTTGCTTTTTAAAGGAAATAACATTAATGGAACAAATTACATCAATTTACCCTCTCCCACAACACAAGGGAACGGACTGGCCACAAAGTAAACTGTAAACTTTAGCAAATTGCCATCAACTTGTTATTTGAAATCACTATAATTTGTTTCATTTGACATTACAAATGTAATGGTCACTCGCAATTGTTTTTCATTAATCCAACGTCTGAAGTGAAAAATACTGATGTATTAACACTTATAATGGTTGTTTTTAAAAATTGTACATACATTAAAGACTTAATGAAAACAAAATCACAATCACATCTTTTGTGTAATGAAAGCTAGTCCTACAAACTACCTATATGGGTAACTTTTGTTACACAAAGGAATAAATTAAGTTTTGTTTTAATTAAAGCCCTTAGTTTTGAACAATTTCCTTGAAATAGACTTGTTCAATAATCCAAGTTTTAAATGTAGACCTTAACTCGATTTTCATTTTTGTTCTATTAAAAGCTTGTGAATGTAAATTTTACATTTTTAATGTTATTTATGAAACAGAGTAGTCTTTTTTTAAATAAGGATTAAAAGCGCAACCCTAACAATATATCCAAAGAAAATAATTTAGGTGGTACTGGAACAAATAATATTCTTATAAAATAAAACTACAAAAACCATATGGCATTAATATTTTAACAAAACAAACCCATAATTGGTGCTGCTGTCTTATTATTTACAGTTAACTATTTCTGGTAACTTTGTCTGTGTTCTGCAGGAACTTGTCCCTAGAGTAAATCAGTTAAGTATTTCCATCGACAAACCACCTCACAAACAGACTAAGTTTACCTTTTCTTGTATTATAGATATAGTATAGAAGTATATCGCAGCAGAAAAGATTCTTAAAAACATAATCAATCATATTTGATTGTTATTCACTTCCCTATTCATGTTCAGGTATTTGTAAGAGTAAAAAAGTTCTCTTAATCGTCGCATAAGAGTCCTCTCCAACATTTCAGATGGCGACGATATGCAAACAAAGATATTAATCTAAATACTTGCAGTATTGGTCTATACGTATATGAATAAATCGGAAGCCATTATAACAAATTTAAATAATAGAAGCGCACTGTATTAAATTTTAGACATTAAATTTATGTTTTAACAACTAACAGTCCACAACAACAAAAAAGCGATACAAGATTTGCTTGACACAAGTTTTGGCACAAATCTGTGGTTTTGCTATGACTATTGTATGTATGTTGATCAAACAACTGGTCAAGGCACAACAACAAAGCACGAGACTAGACTACTGACTACAATGATTAATTCAAGACTGATTTTTTGGACTTAAATCTATAAAATAATCCACAATTTAACAACTCTGGCATTATTTCGTCTGAAATTTCCTATGAAATTCTTAGGATTTCAGAGAGAGATTGGCTACAGCAGACTAATAAAATGTCAACTATCCCACCCTACATAACACAACCATTCCACATTATTCATTAGCGATTATAAAAATACTACCTCTTGAATTTACTTCAAGGGAAAAACTATGGAGTACAAAGCTAGTGTCAGCTAAGTTGTTATGAACATTTACATATGGTTAAAAATTGATCTAGTCGTTGATCAAGGGCAAACGGTAGCCAGCAATAATTATTTGTTTAATTAACATCAGGAACAACTCCATTTACGTACTTCTAAACCTTATAGCATCATTTATATGTATAAGGATGTATGCCAGCTAGAAACACGTTTAGGCCTACATGACACAGGTTTGCTCCTAATCTGAACATGTTGCTAAACCTTAATAGCATTACGTTTGTATCCATGGCCGCAAAGCTGTTTCTATAACGTATCTAATAATAATCATTTTCATAGATCTTACATGGGATTCGATCCTAGATCCTAGATCCTAGATCTAATAACCTTCTGTTTTGAACATAGGCCGTTATACTACGTAGACGCGTGGCGTTCTTCGGACGGGGTTGGTCGAACTGTTCAGCGTGGGTTAGGTGTTCTCGTAAAAAGAACTGTTGAAGTGGGTAGTCAGGAGGTATACAACTGCTTCGTACGTTGACATCATGATCGCTGTGTTTGGTATCTGTCGTACGAGTTGTGTGCCGAGACCCCTGTGGAGTAGGAAAGTTTATTTATTATAATAATGGTCCGGTCACGAATACTCGCTACTGGTGCCGCGGCGACCGTTTTTTTGTTAATTTTGCAAGTGCTGCCAGGTAATGTAAATGAAAAAAGTTTATTACATAGGAAAGTTTACAACAAGAACCTACGGCTCTGGATCCTGAGCTAGAAATCTCTGTTCTACAGGAGGCAAAAACGAAACCAAATATGCATTTACTGTACAATACGGTAAAGTACAAGTTAGATATGAAGTATATTTTTGTATTATTTTTTCAACTTCATTTTTTATTACTTTTACGGTCATCCCGTGAAACCATAAACCAGTTAGACCAGTGGTGTGTAGTAGTATGGCACACGGCACGGAATGCTGAGGACCTGGGTTCGATTCTCAGCATTGGTCTTTTTTCTGGGGTTTTTTCTGTGCATCTATATTTCCGATTGTATTTAGTATGAATTATACGGTAAACTACCTTTACGCTAACCACTGCTCGTATACTATTACCTAACTTACATACGATTATTACATTCTGTTCTAATTCTATTGATCGATTCGATTTCTGTGTATGTGTGGAAATATTTTGTATAATGAATGACTGTGTAATGAGCGTTTCGGCTACGCAATAAAAAGAGAAAACTGTCGCCGTGCCGAGACCGTAAGACATGTTTTTTATATCCTTATGCTACACCTGACTAGCTACTTTCAGAGGTAAGAATTCACTTTGATTCGTCGCTATCATTGCCAGCGCTCCAGAGCCAAGGTCGGATTAACCATTAGGCAGAGTAGGCAACTGATTAGGGGCCCCGCATCGCCAAAGGGCCAGCGTGCGCAATAAAGAAATTAAAAAGGTTTTGGAGTGATAATTTAATTTGAAAATGTGTATCCTCGATGACAATAAGTATTCTTGCTTTTCGATGCATGCTACTAGTTGATTTGATTTGACTTCTTGAAAAGTGCGGTTGATATTTGACTGAAAGGTAGCCTCGAAAATCACATAGCCTGAGAGGCCCCATCATTGTTAATTCGGCCCTGGCTTACCGTAAGCTATGTACTACTAAAAATAGGGTCATAAATACCTATAAACACCGCGATACCCCTCTTCCATCCACACGGTGTGAAGCGTTTGCCAGAATTTGCGGTATTTGTCGCCCTCCTCTCTCAGCCGTGTCCTTGCGACCTCTGCAACATTAAGGGGCGCTTATTACTCCGTCGAACTTGTAGAAATAAACGTGCGAACAAATGAAAAACCGACCGACACGGGACCGATCTGTTTGGCGAGCCTTGGGGGAGGCCTATGTTCAGCAGTGGACTGTGGAGGTGAAGTGGAGGAACATATTTCTTGCATAAACGTAGCCCATCATAAGGTCGCGGGTGAGCAAAGTAATTGTTTCAGTTCATTTAAGCTACAAATAGAGAAATATTTCTCTTGGCAGAGATGTTATAATTATACACCGTGAAATTTTAGTGGTTGTTTTCCCGAAACGAGGTGATTTAGTTTCGATTGTAAATCGATTTATAATTACTATTTTGACTAGAGTCAAAAATCCAATTGTGAAAAACGAAAGTCGAAAATGACCGCAAACCAATAGTAATGCTTCGTTGGTACAAGTAGCGTGCGATCGTACGATAGGTTAGGTACCAACGAAGCGTTACTATTGGTTTGCGGTCATTTTCGACTTTCGTTTTTCACAATTGGATTTTTGACTCTAGTCAAAATAGTAATTATAAATCGATTGTCCAATCGATACTAAATCACCTCGTTTCGGGAAAACAACCACTAAAATTTCACGGTGTATAACATTATAGTTGTATGTATAATTGGCGTAATGGCAACATAATTACATTTGTTTTAACTATATGTATATTTTTAGTCTTATTTTTAATAAATAACTATTTTTTGCCTGCGACTTCGTCCAGGCAGAATTCAAATTTGTGATATGATAAGCTTATTGCTTCTTCATCTCTTTCACTGAATAAAGCATAAATCCGACACAGCAATATCCAAAAATACACCATCATTATCGGTATCATATACTGAATATATGAATTACATTTTTTCCTTATCCCGTGACAAATTTCAAAAATCCTGAAATCAGTTTTTTACTGTTATGTATGATCGATCACCTACACATATGCCAAATTTGAAGAGTCTAATCATAGCTATGGAGATAAGGTCACGCTGAATCGAACATATAAAATATAAATCCCATTCATTCCCTATCCTGTGGGAATTTCAAAACCGTCCTTATATCTTGCCTATATCATAAAGGCATCCTCTATGCAAAATTACAGCCTTCTAGGGCCAAGTTTTTGAGCTGGGCGTGGATGAGTTTGTCAGTCAGTGAATGAGTTAATCAGTCATGAACTTATCTTTTTATATGTAAACTAGCTTTATCCCGCGACTCCGTCCGCGGGGAATTCAGATTTGTGATCACCTATTTCACGGTGGTCCTATTCGGTGAACGAAATATCGTGAGGAAATCTGGACACACCTGTGGATAGTGTTGTATAAAACTCAAGTCTTTTAGGGCCGGCGCTCACTGACGGCATGGCACGGCATGGCATTTTATTACTATCAAGTTATTTTGAATCTTATTTCAATGAGTTTAGAATTCATGTTACTTTATTGGTTATGCGTTGCGTCTTCCCTCGGCCGGCACGTCGCGGCATCGTGGTATCGAAATAAAGTAACATGAATTCTAAACTCATTGAAATAAGATTCAAAATAACTTGATAGGAATAAAATGCCATGCCGTGCCATGCCGTCAGTGAGCCCTGGCCCTTAGTCTTCATTTCGAGACTTGAGTAGATTTTCAAGCCTAGGACTCGTTAGTCACATGAGTCCTTTGAGTCTTCTAAACAGTGGCGTCGCTAAACTTTTAGCGCCCTGACCATGGAGCAATATACATTTAATTACCGGCTATTTGTTTAATTTATAGATATCTATCTGTTCGAGACTAAAATGTTCCGTAAAAGTGAATAATGAATATTTGTAATTTGGTAGGAATTTTCGATTGGCTATTGACAAAAATAAAAAACAAAAAAAAATGCGCTCCCCAGCCCCGGCGCCCTGGAGCAACTGCTCCCACCGCTCCCCGACGCTACGCCCCTGCTTCTGAGTCCTTTCGAGTCTTTCAAGTTCTTTAAGCTAGACTGAGTCATGAACTTGACTTGGTGTATTATAAATATTATAATAGGTAATACCTTGGTAATACTGGGTGATTTTACTAGGGGCGTTCAATAAAAAGTGAGAATGAGTATGTTATAAACAACTTTTACTAAATGTAATTTTATTTTTCGACATAGTCACCTTTTAGCATATTACATTTATTATATCTTTTTTCTAAACTTAAAATTTCATTTTTAAAAAAGGTTTCATCTTGAGTACTTAAAAAATCTTGTACTGCAGCGACTACAGCGACGTCGTCTTCAAATTTCTGGCCTCTCGGGTATTGTTTCAATCTCGGAAATAGGTAGAAATCACTGGGAGCGAGATCTGGTGAATACAGAGGTTGCTTAAGGATATTGAACCCAGCATCACGAATTGCAGCCATTGCAACGATGGACTTGTGTGCCGGGGCATTGTCCTGGTGGAACAGCACAACTTTCGAGAGTTTACCTCGCCCTTTTTCGCGGATCTCATTGCGCAATGTTGCTATTTGTTTGGCGTATAAAGTGCCCGTAATAGTGGCTCCATGTTTGAGATACTCAATCATTAATACCCCTTTACCATCCCAAAAAACAGAGCCCATGACCTTACCGGCAGATGGGCCCACCTTGAATTTCTTCGGAGTTGGAGATGATGGCCTTTTCCATGTCATAGACTGCAGTTTCGTTTCAGGGTCATAATGATGGAGCCATGTTTCGTCCATTGTTATAAATCGCGCCAAAAAAAGTTCCCGGTCTTGCTGTATCAGGTCCAAAGCTTCTTGACAAATCTCGACTCTAGTTTGTTTTTGCGTGTCAGTAAGCATTCTTGGTACCCAACGCGCAGATACCTTTTTCATACCCAAGCGTTCATGTAAAATATTATGCACGCTCCCCGTTGAAATATTTACATTTTCAGCAATAAAACGAACTGTGACACGACGATCCGCTAAAACTGAGTTTTTAACTTTTTTCACAATTTCTTCAGTTATTGCAGTACTAGGGCGTCCGGAGCGGGGGTCGTCCATGGTCGATGATCTTCCATGTCTAAATTCGGCGCACCAACGTGTCCCGCAAATCTAAATTGACTTGGTCCGTAGAAAAATTTTTCAAACACAAGTATTTGATAACGGCGCGCAGTTAAATTTTCTCTATTTTCGCTAACGTACTCAATAGCATTGCAAAGAAATTACCGTATTTTTTTTAAACAAAAGACAGTTACTTTTTTTTTTCATAGCAATCATCTAGATAGATTAGCTTTACCGGCCAGTATTTAATTTCCTAATATTGAAAGAGTTTGCATCTCATTCTCACTTTATATTGAACGCCCCTCGTATATCGTCATCCATATTTATTTACTAATCTGATTGAAAATAAATCGCACAATAAAAATTAGTAACAATTTAATTGCATTAAGCGCAATCGTAATATCTTTTGAATGGAATGACCGATTTGGTTAATTCAAAAAGTAATCAACAGGTATTGAAATAGTCTGGAATATGAAATATCCAAATAATAATGATAAGGATTAATACAAAGGTATGAATAATATGGTCTGATTTTAGTCGGCATTTCTATCAACTTTTAAAATGTAAAAAAACCGGCCAAGTGCGAGTCGGACTCGCGCACGAAGGGTTCCGTACCATTATCTATAAAAATGGCAAAAAAAATCACGATTCTTGTATGGGAGCCCCCCTTAAATATTTGTTTTATTTTAATTTAATTATTTATTTTTAAAGTGAATATATAACTAAATATTCTGTGAATATTTCAAGCGTCTACCTGTTGCCGTTATCAATATCGAGCAAAAACGAGCAAAAAAAGTCACGTTTGTTGTATGGGAGCCCCCTTAAATATTTATTTTATTCCGGTTTTTAGTATTTGTTGTTATAGCGGCAACCAAAATACATGTTCGAACAGTGTGGAGGTGGAGAAACTGCATGAACACACATTTCTTGCCTAGCAACTTAGCCTAATCGCGGTGAACAAAGAAATGGTTTCAGTTCATTTTTTTTATGTATACCAGCTGTTGCCCGCGACTCCGTCTGTGAAGAATTAGTTTATCGCTATCCTGCGGAAACTGAAATTTTATGGGATAAAATGTATCCTATGTGTTAAATCCAGGTTACAAACTATCTGTGTGCCAAGTTTCATCAGGATCCGTAAAACCGTTTTAGCGTGAAAGAGTAAAAAACATCCACACATCCATCCATACAAACTTTCACGTTTATAATATTAGCACAGATTACTTACAGTACTAGTTACTTGATATTAGTGGGATAGATGTATATTCGTAGTACTCACAACCAAGAAAAGATCGTAAGATTCTTACCACCCTTTCGGCCTCACCGACAGTGGAAAAGAAATTTAATGTTTCAGTATGATTCATCTGACTCACATTGCTTAATTTTTAACAGCCTAGAAAAAATTCCTGTCTCAGTTTGCTCAATGATCTATCTTAGTCATTTGTTGTACGGCCAAGCGTCGAGCCTTTTGCGTGTCTCGCCTCGAATTAGAATAATGACTTTAATCTGGTAGACGAGATAAGATGGCACATTTGATAGTCAATGAACCCCTAGCTAGATAAATTATACGTCGTGTACTCTGTGCCATATTTAAGATAAAGGCATTTTATTATTTCTTTACTTCAAAGAAGGACGATTTAATCAAAAGGACTGCTAATGTGTATACAATGCCATGTTAATTTCAAATAAGAAAATAAGTCTGTTGGGTTTGTTAGATCAATTTACCAGAATCGTTATTTCCTAGTAGCAAAAGTTCCATTCGCATTTTTTCCCATAATGGTTTTTACTGGAGCCTATTTTCACAATCGCGTTTTTTCCCAATTGGGATGTCCCAATTTTTGACAACGTATAATAAAACGAAAACCGTTTGGAGAAATAGGCTTTGTGAAGCGTTTTCAGAAATCAGATTCCAAAAATATGATAAACTGAATTAAATAAAGAAAATTTAAGTAATGACCTTCATTTGACCCCTGCAGTGAATCGTCGCTAAGGCAGATATAAAACAGGTTTACACTCTAAAGCAAATTGACAGTTTGAAATGTTGCTTTCCTGCTTATAATAGCAAAGAGTGACAAAGACAGAACTTTAATCAAATGATGCGCACCTGGCTTTGAACAGTTGTCATTTATCGTTAAGTCCGAAATGTATACGAGTATTTCCAATGTATTTTTACAAATTTAATTATTAAATTACTACGTTACAAGTAAATATAAAATATCTATATCTATAATAAATATCTATCACACCATTAAACAAACAGGAATAATCGAAGTTTTAAGAAGAGAAATAAATAAAAATATTTGTCATGGTTCATTTAGGACCCTCAGTCGTGCTTGTATTATTGACAGTGACAAGACAAATTAGTAGTGCCACAGATTATGTTATGTACGACTTGAATTTTTCTAGACAATGGAACGTGGCTCTCTCACTGTGACGTCATCCAACGTATTTCTTAAAAAAATTATAAAAAATTAAATACTCAACCAAATTCAAAATCGATGAAAATGGTATCTTAAAATATCCTATACTTTCCAAAAAAAAAATATAAACTAAAGTATATTTTTTTGGTGCATCCCAATTCTAATTGACACAAAAACATAGGTAGGTTCAGCTTATGTTAAGTTTGTATCGACTCGAAGGGCCAAAAGCACACAGAAGAAGTGAGCGGAGCTCCGTCGACACTGTTTCTGTGTCAATCCAAATTGGGGGAAAGAACACTACTGTGAAAATAAGCTTCAATCAGTGTGAGAAAAAAAGCAACCGGGAAAAAATGCGAATGAAAATTTTGCTACGACGAAATAACGATTCTGGCAAATTGATCTAACAAATCACAATAATAACGCCTCTTTATTTAGATTCTTTATTGAGTTCATAGACGGCGCTATTGTATAAAGCCGTGGTAAAAATGCCATACGAAATTAATGGTAGGTACAGAGACCTCTCTATTTATACCGGGTTTATTATTTTAAAGGACGCGACGCTGTATAGACATTGAGAGTCCTCTTGATTTAATCGTCCTTGCTTTAAATCCATCATCATCATCATTTCAGCCGCAGGACGTCCACTGCTGGACATGGGGCTCCCTCATTGACGCCCAATCATCATAGTTGGAAGCGACTTGCATCCACCCTGAACCTGCGGCCTTCACCAAATCGTCCGTCCATCTCGTTGGTGGACGTCCCACGCTGCGCTTGCCAGTCCGTAGTCTCCATTCGACAACTTTTGGGCCCCAACGGCCATCTGTTCTGCGTGCTATATGGCCTGCCCATTGCCATTTCAACGAGCTAATCCGTTTGGCTATGTCATTTGGTTTAAATAATAAATAAATAGTTGATGGGCTGGAGAGTGACATAGGCTACTTTTACCACGGGAAAATATCTCATTCCCACGGGAAAACACGTTTTAATCTACTACAGCGGGAAAGAAGCCGCGGGCATCAGCTATTTAGTAAGGTAGTAGATAGATTATGTGCTACATATTTAGGTGTTTTTATTACTCTATGTGTCCTAGAATCAAGAACTGAGTGACCCAATTTGAGTTGCTATGGCCACATAAAGACTTAATACTAATTCTAGAAAGTGATAAAACAGTGCACACTCTAGACTGTTTAACGAGTTATCTTATGCAAACGAAATTAATCCGTGGTCAGTTGGTCGCCTCCAAATGCTAGCAGTGAAAAGAATAAGTCAATGTAGTGGATATTGCTGTTGGAACTCTTTGGTGTTTTGTAAACCTAGTTATAAACCTTTGTTTCTTCTAGTTATGACAAAGTCACTCTTTATTCTTTTGCTTGTCGCGTAGCACGTTATTTTTGAATACATTTTCTTTTCTTCAGTTTAAAGCTTGTTTTTACCTCAAATTATACAATTTCTATCAGGTTATGGGCCCAGCACGCTTCCACTGCGCTGTCTGACACGTGTAAGGAGGCCCTGTTTCTAAGGCAATTCTTGTTTGAAGTACTTGGTAAGCAATTCATAGTTGATATTTATAACGATAGTCAATCTGCACAGAAGTTGTGTTCAAATGCAATGTTCCACAGCAGAACTAAACACATCGATGTGCGACATCACTTTATACGAGAAATCGTAAATAAGGGTACAGTAGTCATAAGCTATCTGTCGACTGATCAGATGGTGGCTGACTTTTTAACTAAACCACTGACTAAAGATAAACATGACAAGTTTGTATCTCAATTGTTTATTGCTTAGTTAATTATGTTTTGTTTGTTTGTTTGATAGTGGTTTGTAAAGTGTTTAGTTATTTATGCAAGTGGATTTGTTGATTTATAATATAGTTTTATAACTAGTTTAAAGGCCAGTGTTGGAACTCTTTGGTGTTTTGTAAACCTAGTTATAAACCTTTGTTTCTTCTAGTTATGACAAAGTCACTCTTTATTCTTTTGCTTGTCGCGTAGCACGTTATTTTTGAATACATTTTCTTTTCTTCAGTTTAAAGCTTGTTTTTACCTCAAATTATACAATTTCTATCAATTGCAAGCCTGGAAACCAGCGGAAACACAGGAGTAGGTACATACATCTTAAGCCATTACTGAGCAAGCTACTTTTGTAGGCAGATCCTTTGGTGATTCAGCGTATCCAGCTATTCAATTCAGAAACAAAAAGTATTAGGGCTTTTTTGGGACTAGTTCAGAAAAAAAATTCTCACTGATGAAGCAGCCATTCGGAGGGGATCGCTTAATCCAAAATGACATCTCTGACATCAAATACTGTTTGTCTTTGACACTAAAAGCATATTTTGGGAGATGGCACGAAATATACCAGATTGAAAGAGACGCCAATGGTGAATGGGGTACAGTCAAGGTCATAAATATATGTACGTTACCAAGGCGTCAAAAATATCCATACAACTCTATGCCATTAACTATAAGGTATATTATTAATCCGATTATTATTTTATTTTACATATATTTGACGCGATGGCTGTATGTACAGCACGGCGAACTGCGGCAGTGTTGACTTTTGACCCACGCAGCATTTCGCGTCAATTTCTTAACAAATACTTTCCAATAAACTACAATCTTTTACCTTGCTAAGTGTCGTACAGATATTTCATGCTCGTGTGGAAGGTAAAATGTTGCAGTTCCTTGATATGGACTTGGACATAATCAAATACTTACCATGGGGATAAGCAATACAAGAAGCGACGGTCTTGGAGAAAGCTCCCGCAGCCATGAACTCGAGGAAGTCTTTCGGCGACCGCTGGTCGGGCGGGATGCCGTCCGCCGTCCGAGCGGCCATCAGCCTAGCCTTCACACCTTCGTACAGGACGAAGTGGACCACTGTCTCGCTTATGCCCATGTACGACGCTGTTATGCCTTTGTAGAATCCTTTTATGCCCTGGAAGGTTTAATTATTAATCGTATGGCATTATAAATAAGAGGGCAATCAGAGAACAGCCTTGAGGTTTAATGTGGGTGAGAGAGTGCCATCTTATCTTACTTTTTTTTAATGAATTATTACTCATAATTTACTTATTTTCGTACACATGTGATTACAGAGCAATAAAAACCGCAGTCAGAAATCGGAATAGTACAGATTATTAATTTTAATCATGGTTAGATTGAAGTAAGGCGATGGTTTACCTTCGGCTTCATATTGGGCCTTGTTTGGCCTTCAGTGTTAGCTTTACTGCTTAGTGCAGATGCGAATGTAATATTCCGAAAATTCTAGATCGTTAGATAATTATTCCAAATTAACTTCGGCACTTATAAAGCTTGTGTGACTCATGTCTCAAACATAACGTAACAAGGGTTTCGTTCATTACCCTTGGAAACAATGGAAACCTTACAACAATCCAGATAGCGAAAGCTTTGCAATTTCTGCTTGCGTCGTAACTATTTGGCACACGTTCCTAGCGCGTGCACTCAGTGTGTGTACATTAAAAAAACAATGACGAAATTCGTGGTAGATAACAGAACATCGTAGGATAACTTGAAACATGAAATTGAAATGGGCATCTGCATAAAAAAAGCAAGGAAGTATCTGGCGAAAGAAATGACAGTGTGTTCATACAGTCGAGATAACTGAATCGCGTACCAAAATGGAACCTTTTCATAGTCAATTTCACGGCGAATTCTTTGGCAAATGTATGGAATGCCAACATGACATTTTCTCACCGTGCATAAGACAAGTGACTGTTCGCCTTTTGAGCTTACCTATTAAAACCAAGTTAGCTTGAAAAGATCCCTTTTAGGGATAAGTTCGCATTTGTACTTTTTTGTTTTGTTGTTTGTTTGAATGCCTTGTGTACAATAAAGAATTTACATACATACATAACAAACATTTGCAGCAGAAAGGTTGCACCTTGCCACGCGATTCAGTTTCTTCGACTATGAGCACGATTTATGCAAGAGATTCTCGAACCATTTTGGTGTATATCCTTTTTATACACTGTACAGCTGTCACATTTTGACCGTCCAGTTGTAGTCTGGTTTTGACGAACCATATTGGGTTTGTCATCGTACAAGATACGAAACCTGAAACATACAGCACGGTCATTTACGGAAACTGGTTACCGCCCGGCAACATTTTATTCGGGATCTGATTTTGACGATAACCTTAAAAATAAAGTAGACATACTTTAGATTAGAAGAGCAATTAAAAGGCTTTTTTTGTATTAAGTATGCGGGGCAATTAAAACCTCTAGACATTACCAAAGGAGTCTTTGACCAGCTATCTTGAAATGTATACTATACCTGCAGCACTGGCGGCCGATAGATGGACGATGGGAGTGTCGGGAGCAATGTTCTGGTTTAATATAGCCTTGGCTTGGGAGTATGTGCAGAAGTATATAGCCCTAGAGGGGGCGACGCCCACAATGTTCGGCCCTAAGCCTTTGAACAGCGCCTTCGGACCCTCAGTTTGGACAATGTGCCTGGAAAAAGTAAATTCACCTAAATGTCTCTGCTGTCGTCAACAGGTGATACTTTGATGACGTAAATTAATTCATTTATCTGGTAAATGATCCGACCTTTGCACCTTCGTGTCAGGTTAAAATATAATATTAACTGGTCGCAGAGATAATACAGTTTATGACGTTAATGATTGTGTATGTTGTTTCGATTGAGATTGCTGTAGTTGCCGCCTAAAATATTTTAAGCTGACCGGCGTGGGGTCGTGTGAACCTGCGCGCGCGTCATCCCGGGGCTCGCACGATCAACAAGAGTGATTCTCTGATAAAAACTAACAGATAAGCGGTCACCATCATCAACCGTATTATTAAAAGCAGATAATCTCAAAATATTTGGAGACTGCAAATCCTGCCCACGACACGAATGCCCCACGTGACGATCGATGGGCGCATTTAATTTCTTATCTATTAGCGCACATATGATAACCATGCCAGCGGAAAGCGGTAAGATCCTGTTACTATTTGATAAATTGTTGTTTATATAACAAATAAATTTGTAGTTACGTAGATAAGCTCAAGATTTCGAGTATTTTTCCATTGCATCCATATCCTATGAACCTGAGTGGCAATAGCGGCATTAGCGGAGTGACGATACGATAGAAATGTGAAGCTCACGTGTAGCGAGAACGTACTGCGGTCGGTGGTGAGATGTTATCACAAGAATGAGATGGCGAACAGCCAACGTGTCTCTCTTCTATGCATGCCCGTCTAAAAACATGACCAGCATACTATTCGCGGTCGCGACAGTTACGGATAGGTCAGGCTCAATGGGAAAGGACCCATCCACACATTAGCGTTTTTTTAAATACAGTTCTTAGATAAAATAAGAATGTAGATATTAGAATTGCAGGTTTTATCGGACAGTAAAATCGCGATATAATATCTTTTCAATTTATTGCGTTGTTTCAGTTATTACAAATCCATGAAATGCGCTTTTCCACGCTATCGTCAAAACGCATCGCGGATAAGTCCATTGACAGATCAATAACGTTTTATCTTACCCGCAGTTCTGTTGTTCTGCATACAAAATAATGTATTCACATTCTTTTAAATTAAAAACAATGCCCTCCGGACACGCTAACAAATAATCGATTTTACGACCGGCTATAAAAAGCGTGACGCAAAGTAGGTACATACATAGATTCAGCAAACGGAGCAACCAAGTCTAACCATGCATTGTCAAACAAAACCATGTTAGTTACGAGCTTACGAGTATTTATCTGAAGTGGTACAATGTAGATAACTGTTATTGGGACTGGCCTTAAAATTATCAAGATGAGCAAATAAGGGAAGTCATGTTACCTGATGCACTGTATGAGGCTCATTCGCGAGGTGGTCCGTGTGTGGCCGGCGCGAGCGTACTGCTGCACCTGACAATTGTAGGACATCAGCATGCGATCTGCCTGCTTGCTGTATGCGAACATCGCACCCATCGTACGTCTGTAGCCCCATTTAGCCTCCTGTGTTACAGTGCTAATATTATAATACGACCCGACCGAAATTTCTGCGGACCAGAGATTTTATGCCACGAATCTACAGGAAAATATAGTAGAACAAAATGCATGCGTACTAGAGAGTTCCAGGGTCAGAAACCTACGTAGGCGTTGATAGGAAATAGACTATTTTTGTATTATCGTTTTACAAATATTTAGAAGTTTAGTATACCTTGACAAGCTCGTGCGCGGCGCTCGGCGGAACCCTGTCGCAGGGAGCCTCTGCTGTCCTTAACAAGATTATTATTAATAAGTGCGACAAATACTGACTGCGACAGGGTTCCGCGGAAGGTCGCGCACGAGCTTGTCGGACTATAGACTAAATAACAGTGACACACAGATACATAGTTTCTTTATATTGCACAACATCAGCATCCTTGTACATACAACTTATGGCTTTAAATAAATAAAAAAAAAAAAATAGTTTGCATGGGTGGCCAAGATATCAAGTCTCTTTCCAACGTCTGCATGGAAATGAGATGGATGCACCTTTGTGCGGGCAACCCATGCTCAAATCATACGAACTGTTTCCCAGCTTTGACGTGAGTAAACATTGCATTCTGTCATTTACTGCCATTTCATGGATATTCGTCAAGAAATCTCTGGTTCAAAGATACTTAGGTCGGTGATTAGGTCCATCTCTTGTGTCGAGCAGGACATGCAGTTAGGTAACATAACTAATTAGTAAATACACGCAAGAGCAATTGAAGCAGGTCTGATTTATAAACCAAACAACTTTGAAGGTGAGGCCTGAAAAGTAGAGGATTTATTTTATTGCATTTACAATTGTGGATATACCTATATTTATTATTTCTGAATTCGACCTGTGTTCATTCCTCTAGCTAGCTAGACTACGTAAAATTACAGTTAGAATGTCGAGAATTAACATTAAGACTTGTGAACCGGCTAGTTAAAAAAAAAACAAGTCGTGACCAATTTCATTATGGAGAGCAAACTTGTCATTTAATACTCAACATGTGTTAAAATCAACACAAATAGCCACACACTCGACATTCGATACTCTAGCACGTACAATGCCACTATTGGCGGTTCCGGTTTGGGTGCTACTTGCAATAAAATTGTTCTTGAACTTTTATTACGGCTCCATCAGTTCCGGAATTGGCTGCCGCGGAACCAAAAAATAGTGAATCAATTTACAATTGTTTAATGACCGTTACAGTTAATACACAATAACAATAACATTATAACGAGGAAAAATATTAACAAGTGCATTATGTACAACTATTCTAAAACAAACACCACAAACATTTTTGTTGCTCTACACAAGTGATGGTAAAAATCCGATTTAAAGGGGCTAAATGTTTGTAAGGGGCTTTTTGATTGAAATTTTTAAAAGAGATAATGAAATTAATGAATGATCTATATCTATACCTACTACACCAAAATTTTATTTAATAATCAGTTTTGAAGACCGAAAGTGCAGCAGAGGTAGGTAGACTCGTACATAATGTATGTAAAAATATAAATTCTAATTTTAGGACCTTATTTCCTTTGACGATAGACTGTGATTTTGTTCCAAATTAGAAATTATTATTCAGAAATTTTCAGATTTGCATTAAATTACTATTTAATTAGTCATGTCCAATGCCGTCGAAAAAAACAAGAAGTCTTCCAATCAAGATTGTTTTTTCCAAGTTCATTGTCGTCATGTTTTAAGGATTCAGTAACAGTGATTGTGGATACAACTAACAGACGTGAATAACATAATGGTTGTGAAGAAACATTAATCAAAGTCACGGAAAATAACAATGCAGAAAAGTAAACAGTGAAACCTTATGAAAATATAATGTTGACTTGAAGCAAATGAACACTTGTTGATAGGTAAACAGTGCACCCTAAAACTACAATTATAAGAGTTATTTTTAATTGTAATCAACGTGTATGATTCACTGTAAAGCTAACAATATCGCACCTTATTAGTATCTTGATTGGAGCGTAGATGCCTGTATTCGTTTTAATGTTTTCGTCTGACGCTACAAGCTAAAAAGGGCGCCTAGTTCAAGTTTAGATAATGTAAAAACACAACTTATACATATATGAATGTCCAACCTAGTGAATGTGAAGCAAGCGGGCATTCATTAATAAATACATAATATGTGGCATATATGCCTATAATATTTATTCACTGTATTCAGGACTTTAGTATTACGCAAAAAAAAACACCTATTTATTACTACATATTATACAAATTACCAATCCACTACCGAAGATATTGCAGTTTTAGGGCCGGCGCAGACCAGATGCGTGTGCGTGTCACGCTCACGCACCAGTTGTAATGAATGAAACTTTCATTTTTTCATTTCATTTAATTCATTACAACTGGTGCTTGTGCGTGACGTGACACGCACACGCATCTGCATCTGATCAGCGCCAGCCAGCATTTAGATGAAAACTTCATTCAAATTTCATTTTTTTTTATCCATGTTATCATAACGGAATTGGACTTTGCACGTACAGACGCGTGCGAGCATCAACGCAAACTCAACTACCATCTTATATGTGGCCATACCCATGATCTAAAATTAGAGCATTCCTTGACGATAAAAGTGACTGTTGTCACAAAAGACACGCCTTAGAGTTAAACAGCGACCTTGATAATCCGTTAACGTAATCACTGACATTGTAGAAGGTCACCGTTTATCTACTACTAGTTATGCAACAATACCTATAGTGGATACACCAATTAAATATATTACTGTAAATAAGACGCAATACAGGAGGCTTGTCGCTCTTAACATAATCTAAATCTTAATAAAATTAATTTACTTATCTGTCATTTCACGGTATCGCGTTGGATCACAAAGCTTTAAGTACTGGTTTATGTTATCGTCTTAGTATGTTGTATTGTTGATCGAAGTAGTA
Source organism: Archips crataeganus (assembly GCA_947859365.1). Lineage (NCBI taxonomy): Eukaryota > Metazoa > Arthropoda > Insecta > Lepidoptera > Tortricidae > Archips > Archips crataeganus. The sequence continues at coordinate 5,610,435 of OX402061.1, read as the reverse complement.
TGTGGTCAATTAACTTGTTAATACTAAATTTCATATTATTATTTACGTATCGTACCTACATATAACTACTAGATACCAGACCACGAGTAGGTGAATGTTTTAAATAGTCTTAATAGTATTGTTTTTGTTTCAACACATTGCGTGTGGTTAGGGTATGTCTATTTCGCCTACACGATTCTAAGCCATTAGAGTCACTTATGCTAAAACAATGATGAGAAAGACTTGATTTACATTAAAACGGAATTCCATTATTTATAGACGACTCAGGTCCATTCATTATTATTTCACCATGAGTTTCATTACGATTTCGTCATTCAAGCGTTTGTACTGCTCCTCCCGTACCTTCTTCGTGCGTTATGATATGACGCTGATTTATCTACTCAAGGATAATTTTCCGTTACAAATCAGATTTACAGGTTCAATTTTATATCTAAACAGCCCTCGACAAAACTAATGCTATGAATCGGTATTTTACAATTACTTATCGAAAGAAATTAGTTAGTTATAAAATCGTAACTATTTCATCATTTGCATTTCATTGCGATTTCATCATTCATAAATAGTTTCTGCCGTTACTAGAGTAACCATGATGCTATGATTCATGTATAATAGGAATTACAAATTTTTCAGAACGCATAGTGGCTGATGTAAATAACATAAAAAAAATAGGCTGCTGAACAACTTGCGTTTCTGAAAGACAGCAAAAATATTGGTATCTTAACCATGAACTACTTAACTACGTCATTCATTACACGGCGACGATGAACTATGATAATCTTGTTCTTAAAGCTACAAATACAGATACACTAAGTACTAACCAACCCTAGCCAGTTGTGGGAAACTTTTAACCTATATTTATCAATTTAGTTGTATTTAAGAACTTAAAAGCCAGGTCGATGACCAAGTGAATGAACAGTTACATAACGATTGCAATTGACTTCGGCATAAATAAATATGCATGTACAGTAAACACCAGTAAATCTTGACTCATTATTGCTTAATAGCGGCTAATGCTGAATCTGCGCGTAGAGTGCAGAAACGGTTGGTATCATAAATTATAAAAGCATACTTGCAAGTTCATGAAACAAATCAATATTTGCTGGCGTGTTAGCTGGTATTTGGATGAGCGCCAGCGTTGACTTCGGGTCACTAGCTCAATTTCTCTTCGATTTTTTCACAAGTTGGACAGGGACGGAAAATAAATTTGTCTTAACACACTTTCTATTTTTACAGCACAACAAATAGTTCCTCCTGTTCCTGTACTACCTTCGTGTACCCAAATCAAAATTGTCTATTTCAGTCAGGTTTAGTCTGATCTTAATGTCTATCGATTATTATTAGCTCTGTTTACCTCAAAACGCGGTCATTGTGTGTGGGTGTGTGAGTAAGATGAGAATGTGTACATGTGCACCGATGCATTGTTTACCAAACTGCCCATGTCGTACAATTCTACTAAGTGAGTAAAATATAAACAGACCAGAAAGATGGGAAGGACATTAGTCATGATCTAATTATTTTTTGACCAAAAAGTCTATTTCTATTATTCTCATAATTTCAACATTTGACCCGCTAAAAATTTTAACTACCTACCTAACACATGGCTGGTTTATTAATCTGCTCATTCATAAGTTTTTCTCAACTATCAATTTGACATCCGAAATCGATGTGATTTGCTTGTGTCCGCTTTAAGTACTTAAATCACGTGGTTAAGTTACAGGGCCGCGCCGCCCCTGCCTGTGTGCGAAGTGTGCGGCGCACACAGGCGCCAAGACAACAGGGGCGCCACCACCTATATTATTTTTTGTTACACTCAATACTTATACAAGTAAGTATGTACAATAGGCGCAACATTATGCCTTTTAAATGACAAAACATATATTGCGTTTATTGTAGAAGTCTCCCAAGATAATATTCATGTTTGGGGTTTAATTTTGAACATGAAAATTCGTAAAAAAACAGGCGCTTTATAGGTTTCGCACACAGGCGCTGCAGGGGGTCGGCGCGGCCCTCTTAACTTAATTTTGATTATTTTTAAGCACCTAGTAAAAGTAATTTGGTATGTTAGTTCTGCAAACTTTGCGCCGCGGCTCCCTCGAAAAGTACAAAATCATTAAAGGATCCAGAAGGAAGGAGAAGGTCAGATCGCATATCTATACAAAATATATAGAGACCGGCAATGTTGTTCATACGAGGGCAGAACGCATCCAGTGTGGCAAATCCTTCAATGCAATGCAACGCAAACTGAAAAAGCACGAGAACCTACCCTATCGTACGATCGTACGCTACGCTACTTGTACCAACGAAGCGTTACTATTGGTTTGCGGTCATTTTCGACTTTCGTTTTTCACAATTGGATTTTTGACTCTAGTCAAAATAGTAATTATAAATCGATTGTACAATCGAAACTAAATCACCTCGTTTCGGGAAAACAACCACTAAAATTTCACGGTGTATGTTTTTTTTTTACCTTTATAATTTTACTAGATTAAGTTAGTTTTAAAAGCATATTGTAGAACAATACCTGATTTGTTGCCTGTAACGCCATCTAGCGTACTTTTTTATTAATAAAGATAATAAAATCTTTGGTGATTGTGATCAGAGACATGCGCATAAAAATGACACAATGTCGGTAGTTGTATCTTGGCGATATCGCGAACGCTTTAGCTGCTCACACACATCAACGTTTTTCCCATTTTTTGTGTAATTTTGGTTTTATTTGGCCCATCATCTACATGCACTATAGTATAGGTACCTACTCGACAACGGATAAACATACTTATATAGATAAATACATACTTAAAATACATATTAAACATCCAAGACTCGAGCACAAACATTCGTATTTTTTACACAAATATTTGCCCCGACCGAGAGTCGAACTCGGGACCTCAACTTCGTAGTCAGGTTCTCTACCACTACTACCACTAGGCTATGCGATCTTCAAAAGCCTACTAATAACTATCCCAGTTTAGACTTGCAAAGAAATTATGCAAGTTGCATTACATTGCCAGTATGCTTAGTATAAGTTTTAATTCACCAAATTCGCTGTCCATGTTTCCCTAGTAATTGAAATTTTTACGTAAACGCGATCGAGAAGTATTTTGGTGAAGTAAAACTTATACTAAGCGTACAGGTCGTAAAGCTAACGAGTATGAATTGATCTGTCGAGCGCCGCAATGTAATGCAACTTAGGTATTTTTTCTTCCCAGGTCTAAACTTGGCTTTACTATTGATAATGGCCGCTTGCAACATTGTGGAATTCATTATCTGCATTATGTCTACTATCGTTAGTCATAATTTTAGTAAACATGTTTGCGTGTATAAAATTACAACCTCTTCAATTAAATTCTATTTATAGATCAAATTATCTTTTACAACTGGCATTGTAGTTATTAAATTAGAAAAGCAAATTGTGAGGAAAAGGAGCTAAATAAAAGCGGAAATATGGTAAAACTTGGTTCTGGACCTCCTGCCTGACCTTCAGTGTAAAAAAAACAAGATTTAAAAAGAAGTCAGCCTTTGCTTTTAGCTTTAGTTCTTAAGGAAAAGCAATAAGTCCTGTTTATCTTAAAAGTGAGATAAAATAGATAAAGATAGGAAATAAATGAGAACAGCTATTGCTACAAGTGAACTACTAGCTTGGTTTGGTTAAAAAATTTATTGGAATAAGTGAACATCATCCGAAATTTTCTGACAGAAATCACATCTATCACTCAAGTACTTAATGAAGTATTGTACCCTTTATTCGGCAAAATGTCAAAAAGTTGGTAATTCAAACCTCGTCTTAAATTAGGTCTCCTGAAAATTCTATATTAAAAAAAATACAAAAAGATGGTATTAGGTAATGTATATTGTGGTATAAATTTCCAAATAAAGGGTATCTCGACGTTTCAAACACATTACAGAGGCCGCAGTCACTGTGGTCTTGGTAGTTGAAGGGTTGATTTTTACAATCCTCAGATAAAAGCATCCATCCATCAGTTAAAACTATCGCTTTCCTTTTATCAAGTCACAGGAATAAAAGGACAGAGCTTACATTTATCTGACAGATACTTTAGTCTGAGGATTGAAAAATCGACCCTAAATAATATTAACTTTAAGAGATTAAGGGGCTGTTTCACCACCCATTGATTAATTTTAATTGACGGATAAATGTGATGCCGTCTCCGTCTATTCAAACAAAACAAAACAAATAAATTTGATCAATGAATGGTGAAACAGGGGGTAAGTCCCATGAGTGATAGAATAGTGTAACTTTAAAACATACTTAACAATCCAACTAGAATCATCAGAAGAATAAGAGGTGAAACGTTGGGTTGGGAGCAAATATAATTTCTGACAGAAGTTTCGATTAATGTGCACCCAGATTCTGAAATGTAAATTACCTGATGCTTAGGAATTTTAGAACAGACTCTCTTCGTCCTGGCAGCATTATTGTCGGAAGAGGGCGGCGGCGGCGGCGGCGCCCCGACGCCCTTCGACGACTGCAGACGAGTCTTAACAACTTCAAGTGGACATGTCACCACTGCCCCCGCAGTTCCGGCCACTCTGAAATTGGTTAAACATTTTTTTGATATCAGACATTACCTTGACTAGTACCAATGATAAATAGATATTGAGTGTTGTATCTAAGCCTTAAAGATTTGCCTACTATTTATTACAAGGTTGACATTTGGTTTGTTAAGTTTTATCAATTTGTGGGTGAATAAGCATTATGAGCACTCAGTTTTACACCATTACCAGCCCACAATTATTACCACAATGGAAACACAAGTTGCAAGATCATTGATCAAACTAGATTCTTTGCCTAAGATAAGCTACTTATGTATCCTAATTTAGGTATTCTATTCTACTTAGCATAGCAGGGCACCGTTAATCAAATAGTTAACTTTGTTAATCGCAATCCGTTACTAAAAAAGTTAACTTCAAAGCGTTACATTTCGGACGATTTAACGCAAGTTAACGTTAATCGTTAATCCGTTAACATGTGATAAAAATTGCTGTTTCCCAAGGGAAGGCCAAGCTCTTACAAGGCTGACATTTTGTATAAAATAATGACAGATTTGTTGAAATTCCCACAGGATAGGGAATAACCGGGATTTATAATATAAATTAACTACAACATTAACATTCATTAATTAACTGATACCGATGATGATGATGATAATGATGGATGGTTGGATGTTGCCGTGGTTGGATCTTTATTATTCAATGAAAGAGATGAAGAAGATTTACCACAAACAGGAATTCTGCGCAGACTAAGACGCGGGCATGAGCTTATCTACTTATAAAAACTGTTGGTTTGGGTTCACCACTCACACACTCGTCCTCTAAGCGCCGGCGCTAAGTAATAAAACGATGAAACAAATCATATGAATCGAAATACTTCACAGTTTTCTCACTCACACACCTGACCTACCTAGTGCGGTCTTTTTGGTAAATAGTAGGCACTGAAGTAACGATTAATGGACTTGGTGAAGTTTAACGGAAGTTAACGAGTCTGTTAACAGGTTTTTGAAGTATAACTTTTAAGTTAATCTGTTAGTCGAAATGTTAACTTCGTTAATTAACAATGAACGGATTAACCAATTAACACCCAGCTATTCTAGTCTTGTTGAAGAAGGTGTTTATTAAAGTTAACCATTAGTACAGTACCTTACCTAGATATTTATAATAATAGTAACATAGATTTAGCAAAGTGCTCACCAATATTTATAATTATGTACTTCAATTGTTCAAATAAATGAATTGAATTTAGCAATAGTACTCTTTGTAGTTTTCATATTAAGTTAACTCTCAGCATCATCTCTTTTAAAAATTAATAAAGAAACAGCCATGAAAATGATGAAAGGTATGTGGATGAATATTCATCCACATACAGACAGTTGCTCCATTTTTAATAAGTTACTTTTTACACCCAAGGAAAAAATAGAGATGTTAAGTACATATAAATATTTGATGTGTTTAGTCTGTCACTGGCATTATTACTTCCAAATGGAGGAACCAATTTAGATTCCGTTTTTTATCAATAATTTCATTTAAATACCAGAATCAGAATCAGATTCAGAATTTGATTTGTCAAAACATAGGTTTTTATACAGGTTTTAGGTTACATTAATTAAATTATTACATTAATTTGTTTCACTATGCTTTGCCTAGCGGCATACAAATAGTGTGCAATAGGCATGCATGCAGCATGCTCACTTGTCACAATAAATACAATGTCAAAGTTACAAAACAAATAATTATAATTTCAATATCAAATTTAAATACCATTATAATTATATTTTTGTTATTAGTTTATGTCAGTCAAGTAGTCATTTATCGAATAATATGTTTTATTTATGAGCAACTTAAATAATGAACATTTGAGTAATTTGTCATGAGTAATAGTCACCAGTTCTCCTGGCAGCTTATTATATATTTTATGTGCCATTCCTAGTATACTTTTCTGAAGAATGCAGTTTTAGAAGGAAATGTACTCATTTTATTATGGAGTCGCAAACTCGTGAATTTTTTAAATTGATTCATATTACCTCTACAAAATAACACAATTTCGAAAATACAGGGTTATTTGTAATTCACTAGCATCCTTTTAACCCTAAACTCCTACCACTTAAACAAATGTTTTTTGTTTTACGGCTTTTGTCATAACTTAATATTTTTGGTGTAGTAACGTTTTGAAAATTTGAGATTACCTCTTATTTTTACGATACTCTGTGTATTTGTATGGGAAAAAAGTGCTTCATTTTAAAAAGTCGTAATAATTAAACATTTGTTTGAGTGATAGGAATTCAGGGATACTGATACCAATTGCCGCTCTAAGACATTGTTTCTGGGCTCTAAATGCAATGTCACAGTCACAGGAGTTGCCCCAAAGTAATGACACCATATCCCAGCGTCGATGTGACGTACGCGTGGAATGATGTTAATTAAGACAGCTGCTTGACTTACGATTTTCCTAAATTTATAAAGTGCATTACGAGTATTGGCTTATCTTTTTAAATATTTTATCAATTTGATTTTTCCACGTTAATCTGTTATCAACTATTAAACCCAAAAATTGTGTTGCCTCTGTTTCTAAAATATCTTGTCCATTAAATGTGAGAGCAAAATTATTATGACCAGTATTTCTTAATTTAAATGTCATAATATTGGTTTTACTTAAATTAATCTTCAGGTTATTATTTTGTAACCATTTCATTATGGTCCCCAGCGATTTATAAATCTCCATTTCACTTGTGTCTTTACCAGTAAAAAACAAATTATGGTACTATCATCAGCAAAAATAACCATATGTATACGTTGTTTAATTGCCTTTTTGGCATGTCATTCACATAAATCAGGAACAAAAGTGAACCCAAAACACTTCCTTGTGGCACACCAAATTTAATTTCTTTGAGATCTGATGAATATAATTCAACTTTTTTGGATTTAGAACATATTCTTTCTATTTTAGTGACTTGCTTATGATTGCTTAAGTAGGATTCTATCAAGTCATATGTGTTGCCACAAACTCCATATCTACATATAATTTACTTAGCAAAATTCTATGATCAACATAATCAAATGCTTTTGTCAAATTTTTTTTTGAAAATAATAAATAAATAATAAATCCATGTACAATGCTGTTACAGGTATCTTTATGTTTATGTTGGTAATTATCGTATTTAGCAAATCGAAAATGGTCATATTTGTGGATTTACTGTTTCTGAATCCTTTCTGCTCTTCAGTGAGGAGATTCTTCGATTCAAAATACTGATTGAGACTGTTGTAGATTGCCTTTTCAAATATCTTAGAGAAAATAGAGCATAAAGCCACGTCTATTATTTGCCATGTCATCTTTGTTGCCTTTTTTGAATAATGGTTTTACAATAACTACTTTCAGTTTATCTAGAAATATTCCCTGTTTGATGCATAAATTTACAATATACAAAATCATAGGAGCTATTATATGTGATACCTTTTTAATGATTTTTGTCATAATTCCATCATAACCAGTGCTGTTAGTGTTTTTAAGAGATTTAATTAATTAAAATATCATCATAACTAACAGGTTTAATAAAGAAATAATTAAGTTCATTATATGTCATAGTGGATTTATAAATTGTTTTAGGTACTGAGCAGTTATTGTGGATAGATTTTGCAAGATTAATATAATAGTTTTTAAGTGTTGTGCTATGTCTAATGGATTATTCATCATTTTACTAACTTTTCTTATTTCTGAAATATTTTCATTGGGATATTTAGCATTAACATTATTTATTATACTCCAGGTAGCCTTACAAAGTATCTCTATTATTAATTAAGATCCTCCTTCTTTATTTAAGTTGATTTAGAATATTGTAACTACAGAAAGTTAATGCCTTTATAAAGAAAGCAGGCTGATACTGAACTAAATATTTAAAAATAAGTTATATTCTGACCTGATATAAGGGCATAAGACTTGTCTTAAGTTATTCTGTAAACAAGAACTAAACAATAGCCATCATGTAAATAATCGCAATAAAACCTAGGCATTGTTGCTGTTATACAGGGTAATTTGTAATTCACTGACATCCTCTTAACCCTGAATTCCTATCATTCAAACAAATGTTTTTTGTTTTACGACTTTTTAAAATGAAGCACTTTTTTTCCCATACAAATACAAAGAGTATCATAAAAATAAGAGGTAGTCTCAAATTTTCAAAACGTTATTACTCCAAAAATATTAAGTTATGACAAAAGCCGTAAAACAAAAAACATTTGTTTAAGTGGTAGGAGTTTAGGGTTAAAAGGATGCTAGTGAATTACAAATAGCCCTGTATAATTAGATTTCTTAGCACTAATTAAGTACAAATCAAACTCATTACTATGCCACTACTGTCTTGAAAACTCAACTGAAAAAAATATAAGTCTGCCAACTGCCACTAAACATAGATATTAATATTTACCATTGTTTTTAGGATTTTGTAATTTTTTACCAAAATGGCAAAAATGGATAGTTTCATCCCATTGTCTGCCAGCCCCCTGTACCACAAAAGTTACAAGTTAGCACTAGTTACAATTCGACAAAATTGTAACATTTTACTATGAGAAACTTGACAATTTTGTTGAATTGTAGCACTTGTAACTTTTGTGGTACAGGGCCCTGTAGTCACAAGCATTTTATTCTAAAACATTATGGAGCATATTTTTTGTAACTTGCAACATATTTCAGTAACTTTTAACATAAATAGGTTTCATTTGGATAAATTAAATATTTAAGGAGAAGGACGAGGATGAGGGGCTACAAAAGTTGTAAAAATTTTAACCTCCAAATGATATGGAAAAAATCATAGTCAAACTCATAATCAAAAATTGATTTAAATTTGTACAATGCAGGTGTTATGGTTGATTTTGAAGAAATTGACAAAAAATGGTCCTTAGTGGGAGCCCAAGAAGGGATTTGTGAAGTTACTTGAGCGTGGCAGATTAATATATGGGGGGATACCTTATATCCTCTAGAGTACCCCCATTGAATATGAGCTTTTCATGTGGGGGGATTTGCCTAGGGCACCCCATCAAAATACTTTGAAAAAAAATTGGATTCTTTGTAATTAACATCCCCTATGAAAACCTGACGCGCGCCCTTCCGTATGGCCACCCCCACCTTGAAAAGTGGCAGATTATCATACATTTATTATCAGTGGCACTCTGGAGTATTAAATTATCAAAATCTGACGTGCTCAAATATTTCAAAGAATCTATTTTTTTTACTAAGTTCTTTGACAGGGTGCTCCAGGCAAATTAACCCCCTTACATGAAGTGCTCATATTCAATGGGGGTACTCTAGAGGGTTTATGGTATCCCCCGTATATTAATCTGCCACGCTTGAGTAACTTCACAAATCCCCTCTTGGGCTCCCCTACTATTACACAAACACACATTAATAACATAAAATGTTTATCTTATGAAGGTACTCTTTTTTGCAACAATTGGCTTAGTGATCATGATGGTAATTATTTTAAGTTTGTTTGAGACATGACTGCCAGTTTTTTTTAAAGACTTACTGTAATCCCAAATTATATGCATAAATGAATGAAGATTACAATATAAATCTGCTACATTCATGAGAATCATTAATGTAAACACCTCAAATACCCATTTAAATATTATAGCTCTGCTGAAACAGTCCTTCCTTATACAATCAGTGAACATGTTTACAGCAAGTAAATAAAGTGTTCCTTTAATACATATATAGATGATAAAAACATACTTATTTCACTTATTTACATTTATAGTAATCATACGTACGCTACTACAAGCTGGCGGTCATTTATCGCAAGACAATAGAGACAGAAGGTTGGTGTAAATAACGCAGGCTAGGCCACATGTTACACATTCACACTCGTTCATGTAGGTAGCTATGTCAACAACGATAAATAAATAATATCAAATTTTATCAATTCAACATCATGCTCACCCTCCAGCCAGAAGATGTATTGCAGTATCCCTTTGAGACATTTTAGCGCCACTGAAATAATTACATGTCTGCAAATTGCGACGGTCTATAAATAAACAAATGCACCACCACTAATAGCAACGTTCCACGCACCGCACTCAACTTGTTGTCCAAAAATGTTTCATGAAGCTTTATAACTGTGTTTTATAGACAGTCGAAGTCGACTCCTGTTAAAAAGTCTATGTAAGAGTTGATAATTTCGACGCAGTTATGAAAATTCGGCAAAAAACTTCTCTCACATCACAACATCACTTTCGCACGTCCGCCGCCGTAATGTAATGTTTACGCACACAAGATTACGATCCCCGCGCAATACACACGCACGCTCGTATCAATCGTACCCACACATTCATGATACGGTTACGGCTTACCAGACATATGTATTTGTTTATTTTTCGATAATGCTTGGAATACCATTAATATTGGTTAATAAAAATATATAAATATAATAAAATGCGATTGTACTATTCGAATAGGCGAAATATCATGGATATCCATAATCCATACCCATACATTTTTACTAAAACTTCAATTTTGTACATGGTAACATTACAAACACTGTCTCTCAAACTTTGGGCAACAGTGCTCGACCACAGATTATATAATAGTTACCCACTGATAAGGTTTTACTGGTTTACGACAAAGTAAGCGCTGCGAAAGCATGAGCTCTCATCAACATTTATTACAAGTTTATTATAAGCTAGTGGTCCTACTCGTATTTCTAAAATTGGATCGACTCGGATTAACTATCAAACTAGATCTGCCATCGAGAAAATAAATGATTGGAACTAATATAATAGAATTAATAGAATTGGATACGAGCTATTCAGAGTTTAATGTGCAGTCGTCTCACACTTTGAGAGCCTTTGTAAAACAAATGACGTACGTCACGTACTTGACTAACATCACGACGTCATTTCTTAGAAAAAAAAAACTTCAAAATTAATCGATTTTATTATCCCTGATAAAATAATGGAATTTCGCAACAAATAAACATATTAAATAAAAATCAATTCTATTAGATCCTGTGTTTAAATAGAAATAGATTTTTTTTTTATTTCAATCAGTTTTGAGCTGCAAATAAGCTTAAATAAGTGAAAAGTGACCACCCGTTTTTTAACACAGCTTAGACAGCTCCTGTCTTCACTGACAAACAGCTGACAGTTTCCTCTTTGTTGCATAATCTTAATCATTTATTATTATTGAGACTGATAAATCAATCGTTAACTTTTTACCAGCAATAACAAATTCGCCGGATATCTTAAACTTAACATTCTACACTATATTGCTCCCAACTGCAGCCATGTTCGCATCACGGAGCGTCGGGAACTTGATGTAAGTTTTTTTTACTTAAGTGTTGAACCGGAGTTTTATACTTTGATTAATTTTATGGTTTTACTAGTCGTGTGGCGGGTGCTTGCCGCCAGAAGCATTCGCTGCCTGATTTGCCGTACGAGTACAGCGCTTTGGAGCCGGTCATCAGCCGTGAGATTATGAGTCTGCACCACAGCAAGCATCACGCAACCTATGTGGCCAACCTGAACGCAGCCGAAGAGAAACTTGCGGCAGCTCAGGCGAAAGGTAAATATCATTATTTCATCAGAAATATCTGCAATTATACTAGCCAAACCATTTGAAGAGAACAGGGCTATTTGAGATACCTATTATATTATAATCCTACTTGCTCATCTAACAATATGTTCTATTTTCAAATAAACTTCAGGATCGTTTTTTGTTTTATTGAGCTTTGGCTAACAAGGCCAACAGATTAAAAAGGATACATTAAGCAGAAATATACAAGGAGAACATAATTAAACTGGTGGTAGATTCTTCGACGTTCATAAGAGCATCAATTGATGCCTAAATTGAATAAAGAATTTTGACTTTGACTTTGACTTTGAAAGACTCGGAGTCAGTGCTTTCTATACAGAACTAATAATAGGAGGAATAGATATGTCTTGCGTGCTATGATACAAATGTGACCATGCAAAGGACTAAAAATATAATTTCCCAGCTTGTTCTGTAATGAAGTTAATTGCTTAGAAAATCGGTTATTGCTTATGCGTAAGGTTGCCATCCGTCCGGGTTTCCCCGGATTTGTCCTAGTTTAGAGGGCATCCGGGGAGCGTTCGGGGAGGGCTTCATTTGTAGTCTGGGTTTAAAAATTTAAAGTTGCCGCCCGCAACACACGCACACTTCACCATCCCCCCACTCCTGTGACTATGTTTAAAAATACCTGTTAACATGTCCGGGTTCTGAACTCTAAAATCCGGGGTTTTCACGCGTCTTGTCCTGGTTTCCAAATTTTAGAGATGGCAACCCTACTTATGTGGTAACTCATAAAGTATGAAATTCAAGTCATTGGTGGATACTTTAAATAAAAACGTATGAAAATACGAAAAAGTGTGTACAAGTTGACAGCTAAACAGCTGAAAAAGTGGAGATATTCATTATGGAAGGAACTATACCAGATAACATTTTTATTTCTCTTGATAATAGTTCTGCAACTCTTTGAGATGAAATTCTACTTGTGTATATCTAACATGTTCCATTTTTAAATTTAGCTACAAGATGATGAAAAAGTCAGATGTATTTTCAGTTAGGTACTTATCTAAATTGACAGTAAATAAATTATTGTTCACATTAAAATGTTAAATCCGACAGCAGCTGATACAGACACAGTACTGAGTCTACTCAGTTCTGTGAAGTTTAATGGAGGAGGGCATGTGAACCATTCCATCCTGTGGCAAAACTTAACTCCCTGCAAGACTGAACCATCCTGTTGCTTTGTAAAAGCTGTTGAAAAGTAAAAAAAAAATATTTTTTTTCATGTAGGTAGAAAGTAGGTAAAATAATTATCTTATATTAAGTGTTGTTAGTGGGTACATTTAGATTTCATGATGTAATTTTTGTTAAAAAAATCCTCTTATGTTGATTTGTTTCTGCTTACCTTTTGAATGCCAGCATCTGGGTCATTATTTTATTTTAGGGCCATTAATCTTTTGTGAAATATAAGGCATACCTGGTGATTTTTTCAAGTGTAAATAACTTATATAAAAACTAAAATAACTAAATTTAATCTTTTAAAGCAAAAAACTTTAAATTTTAAGAAAATCTTTGGATAAAATTGGTAACTCAGCGGAGAATACACCAATTTCCATACAAATGGCAGGGACATGCATGTCCACTGCGTTACCTACTTTATAGATAATAATGATTACTTTTTATACATAGTGATAATTTTAAATGTAAGCTTAATTATGTACCTATTTAAAGGTTTAAAACCTAGCACTTTACCGTTTTTGTAAAAAAAATATTTGAAGAGCACATTACAAAAATTCTGGCCCTAAAATAAAATAATGGCCTATCTGCTACAGGCAACAATATGGCAATACAAAAATTAACCTACCCACAGCATCATAAGAATCAATTTTGTTTGTAACAAAAACGATGTCTGGTATTCAAAAGGTTAGTAGTGTTAATTAATGCTCCATGACATGAACAATGCCTGCTAATTTTTGGTCAGAATTATTTTTGTTTTTCTGATATTTCAATTGTTTACAGAAGTTTACACTGAACCTTGTGGCAAAGTTTTTAAGGTAGCAAATTCTTTGTTGTTATCTGACTGTTCCTATTTCTCTTTGTCATAGAATTTTAGCTGTTGGGTCATACACACCATAGGAAACAATAGGTGTCTCTCCTGTGAACATAAAATTAGCAACCCGAGTCAGCAAACTTAAGATTTATTTAAATGGGCCGAAAGTTGGGTACACGCCCCACAAGCTGATGTAGACTTGACTAAAAATATTGGCTGGATATATGTAGACTCTTAACTTTTGCCATGTCCACAGGAAATATGCAAACAAAAAATGTGTGAGACCCAGTTGCACAATCATTGTTTTGTCAGGGGTTGTAATAAAGTCAAGTTAAATAAGTTATAAACAGAGTAATATTAAAATTCTCAAGTATTTAGTCTTATTTCATTATACAGTCATAGACTAAAACTATGTTCTCTTGTATTTTCATTATTATCATGTTCATTTTCAACAGGTGACATCCAGACCATAATCAATTTGGCGCCAGCCCTCAAATTCAATGGCGGTGGCCACATCAACCACTCAATATTCTGGCAGAATCTGTCCGCCAGCGGCGGTAAACCTTCGGCTCCACTCGTCAAAGCTATTGAACAGTAAAACATTATATTGGCCTAAGCATGAAAAATTTCCTAACACAGCTTATTTTTTGTTTAAACTTCAATTGCTTGGTTATCCTTTGCTTTATTTCCTACTAGCTTTTGCCCGCGACTCCGTCTGCAAATAATTTATTTATCGCGATCCCGCGGGAAGTTTGCAATTTTCCGGATAAAAACTATCCTTTATCCTTCCCAATGTCTCAAACTATCTCCATACCAAATTTCATCTAAATAGGTTCAGTGGTTTAAGTGTGATGAGGTAACAAACAGACAGATACACTTTCGCATTTATAATATTAGTACCTATGGAAGTATGGATGTCCCCAATGAAGAATTTACTTTTTCACCATCGATTAGTTTAGTTGCTATGCTCTGACTCTCTCTTTAATTAACATATTGGCTAACAACAGATATTAAATGAGATACAAAAAATGATAAACCCCTCATAACCTTCATGTGTCACCGTAACCTGTGTATTGT
Source organism: Archips crataeganus (assembly GCA_947859365.1). Classification (NCBI taxonomy): domain Eukaryota; kingdom Metazoa; phylum Arthropoda; class Insecta; order Lepidoptera; family Tortricidae; genus Archips; species Archips crataeganus. The sequence continues at coordinate 5,595,280 of OX402061.1, read as the reverse complement.
TTTTAAACTTTCTCAAGTTATCTGGTTATCATTTTCACCTCATTAAGACTGATTAAGAATTTTGCGTTTGTTTTTCTTTGAGATTGCAGTGTTAATTAGTCTGGAATATTTTAGCTTATTCATAGCATTAATATTTCATTTCTTAAAAAATAAGCTTGTATTTTAGATGTTATTTAAAAGTATACATAGTGGAGGTTAAAATAATATTTTATAATCCTATTTTTTTACTAATTCTTGGTACAGATATTGATGAACCATTTAATCGCTGTAGTTTGATATACACCGTGAAATTTTAGTGGTTGTTTTCCCGAAACGAGGTGCTTTAGTTTCGATTGTACAATCGATTTATAATTACTATTTTGACTAGAGTCAAAAATCCAATTGTGAAAAACGAAAGTCGAAAATGACCGCAAACCAATAGTAACGCTTCGTTGGTACAAGTAGCGTACGATCGTACGATAGGTTAGGTACCAACGAAGCGTTACTATTGGTTTGCGGTTATTTTCGACTTTCGTTTTTCACAATTGGATTTTTGACTCTAGTCAAAATAGTAATTATAAATCGATTGTACAATCGATACTAAATCACCTCGTTTCGGGAAAACAACCACTAAAATTTCACGGTGTATAAGACACAGAATTCCCAGCTCATTTCGCCACAGTCTGATAATTGATTATATAAGACCTAGTTTTGATTAGTATTTTAAAATATATTCAACGTTCTAGCGAATTTTATTTAGATTGACTTATTCGCGATCATTACTATTATTTCGTATTGGTGGCGACATGAGCATGCACGATGAAAAATTCTAAGCGGTTAAAGGGTTAAATGGTCAAAAGGTCAAAAATCTTGCTATGCTTAATTGAACATTCAATTGAATTTTCGGTCTAGGATAGTCACAAATAATTGTTTAATTTGTTTAGTCATGGGCATCACGCATTTCCTCTGCTGCTTATTGTATGGCTCTTTCTGGAAAACCCAATTTGATTCAAAAGTACAGCCAGGAAGACGTAACACTATTGGCATTTATCCGTGTATCCGTGGTTACAGTCCTGGCCTCCACAAGGGAGAGGCTCCTACTAAACAAAGTCTTAAAAAAATCCAAATTTCGACGGCAAAACGTCAGTTTTTTTAAATAGTTTATCCGCCTTGGAGGCCGCTCCTTCGTTGCCCCTAGGCTTATAGTACGGTTACTATAGGAAGAAATATAACAGCTGATGTTTAATTGCACTTAAAACAATATACAATCCACAGACGTACAGGTCGAGTCACAAAATCTGGCACAAATGGATTGAACACTTTGACATTTATGTAGGAAAATGTCTGATGCATGACGTTTTCATATTTGTGTGAAGTGTATTAAAATAAGTAACACATAGATACTTTCATTCCCTCATTCGATCCATTCGTGCCAACTCTTGTGAATCGACCTGTACAGTCTGTCATATTGTATAGGAATTTAAAGGATATTTTTTTGAAACGGGTCCCAAATTAAAGCAACGCGACCTTACATACAAAGTACAGTACTGATATTAAATAAAAAAAAAGGTTTGGTATTTTATTTTTCAAGTTTGGAGTGTAGGTTTCTATACAATGGATTTTAATATGACTGTTCCTATAATAACATTAATAGAACTATAGTCCTCTAAATCCAGCCCTTCTTATCCTCATGACTTCTTATTCGGAACCAATGCGTAGCGTACACTTCGTACAGTGATTAAGACAATAAAGCCAATAAGGTCGTGTTTTAACCGCACCCGTTGCGAGAAATGTCGTGCTAGTATCGTTACATTGCGGAGCCGTGCGGCAGATTTATCGATTCCTGATTATTAAATTCGATTATTGATCGATTTTTGACTGCAATGTACCGCAGCTCGCACCATGTTTTTCACAGCATCCATATGAGGCTTCAGGCATCTTCTTATCTGGTCAGTACCTTGTAATAAGTCAAACTACTCGTTCCAGGGATTTCGGTTCACTGGACAGCATGAAGAACCAACTAGCGGCGGCGTCGGTGGCCGTTCAAGGCTCCGGCTGGGGTTGGCTCGGCTACAACAAGCAGATGAGGAAGCTCCAGATCGCCACTTGTGTCAACCAGGACCCGCTGCAGGCCACTACTGGTATATCTCAATGCTACTATCACGTGATAGTCTCGGAAAAATTATGTAGTAGTGGGCTGGTGGCGCCACCTATTGACGTACCAGAGGAGATGCAAGAATGCATCAGTGAGAAGAAACTTTCTCATTACGTATCAATATACCTAGAGATTTTTCTAGCACGAACAACTTGTGATTAGTGTTTGACATATTAATAACATCGATTCGATTTGGTATTCTTGTTTTATATTTTCAAACGTGTCTCATTGATATAATGCCACTTACAAGACATCGATAAACTAAGTATTAGAAGGAAAAATATTCATTTGTGCTAGGAAAATATCTAGGTATACTTATCAATGATAAGTTATCATTTGAACACGGGCGGACCGTGAGTTTGTGGGGCTCTGGACTAATGTGGGCCTACCTAATTAACAAACTAATTGCCATTTTGTCAAAATACTGAATTCAATATGAACTGAAACAATTACTTTGCTCACCCGCGACCAAAGCGAGCAAAGTAATTGTTTCAGTTCATTAATATGGACCTCCGCAAAGTAACGCCTGATTCAATAAATTGAATTAAATATTTATGTACAGTTGAAGGCATACATGTCTATATAGACATCGCGTCAAATATATGCAAACTTTAACCTTAGGGTTAGTGGCATAGAGTTGTATAGATATTTTTGACGCATTGGTAACATACATATTGTTACGAGCCGTAGGGTTCGTTAGATAGATAATACGCCTTTAACGTAAAACTAATTTAATTGAACAAAAGGGAATCACTTGCAACACTAAACTTATTCGCTTAAATCACTTAGTAATCACTTTGATCTCTCTTCGATGTTTATCTCTCGGTATCGTATCCAAAACTGACTGTGTCGGAACCTTGTCCGCCTTTATATAGGTCCAGTGCAACGGTCCACAAAGTTCGAGAACATTCCAGCTAGAACTCTGGCCCATACGTCTAGAATATTCCGGAAACAGGATTATCTGTCTGTCTCTTTCACACATATAGGCTATCCTTGTCACACACCTTCTAGAATGTTCCGGAAACAAGATCGTCTGTCTCTCTCACACATACAGGCTATCCTTGTCACACACCTTCTAGAATGTTCCAGAGACAGGTGGACTGTAACTTGGCCTGAAACGGCCTGAAAACGTGTTTTCAGGAAATGGTGCCATGTGACAGTTAGTGTCCTGAAACGGCCTGAAAACATGTTTCATCCTGCTGAAAATAATGCTAACTTGGGATAATTTCTGATTTACCGTTATGTGTTAGGACTTCTTCCAGAACGGCCTGAAATCAGATTTCAGCCTGCTGAAAACGACTGCAAGTGCTACTAATTTAATAAAAATGTTTTTGCGGGTTTCTCGTGGACCCATCTCCGTAACAATATATTTATGCCCTTAACCGTACAGGGTCTCCAACGAAGGTTGGGGGGCCCTTTATACTGGGCTGCTGCCCAAAAAGCCCTTATATTAATCCGCCCCAGTTTGAACAAGTGGGTATAGGTTGCTGTTGTTCTATTCTTAAGCAAATTGATCACACCCAGGGGCCTGTTGCATAACAAAGTACAACTAATATTACAAGCGGAACTCTCGCTTCAGTTATATTAACTAGAAAGGGAGTTCCGCTCCCAGGCCCCAGGAGGTGTTTTTATCCTTCGATTCTGCTATGGAGTTATCAAATTTATTCTACCTACTTGTTTTTTTTTTCAGGATTGATTCCCCTCTTCGGTATCGACGTTTGGGAGCACGCATACTACCTCCAATACAAAAACGTACGTGCAGATTACGTCAAAGCCATATTTGAAGTTGCTAACTGGAATGACATCTCCAGCAGATACGAAAACGCTCTGAAGTAAATAAAACATACTGCATTTATGTAACAAAAATAGCTTTTGGTTTGTCCAGGTTTAGATACGAGCGCTTTAATCACATGGTGATTTAGATGTGATACTAATAAACATTAATTAAATCTAAGTTTAAAATTCATTCAGCTTTTTATTTTGTTCAGAACCATCCAATTTCCGATGTACCTAATGTAAGAGGCGATTGAAGGTAGAAAGATGCTTTTCGCACATGCCCATAACCCTTTTCTAGGACCCATCTATTATGATAAGCTAGTATACAATTAATAATTGTTTTATATTGATTAACCTATGCAGGATAAATTCAAAAGCAAAGCACATTTTAAATAAATAAATAAATAAATAAATATTAGGGAACAATCTTACACAAATCGACCTAGTCCCAAACTAAGCAAAGCTTGTACTATGGGTACTAGACGACGATTATACTTATACATATAAATAAATACTTAAATACATAGAAAACATCCATAACTCAGGAACAAATATTCGTGCTCATCACACAAATAAATGCCCTTACCGGGATTCGAACCCAGGACCTCTTGCTTCGTAGGCAGGGTCACTACCAACTAGGCTAAAGCGGTCGTTAAATTGTTATTGATTGATTTTCTACCATAATGTAAAGAAGTGAAGGTCGAATTTTGTGTATAATTATGTGGCCGCTATATGCACTACCCGACAAAGGGTTATTGCAACTAGAGTTCATAGATGTGGTGTGCTATTCGCTGCCTGCAACCACCATACCATCCCTGAATGAAACGGTACGAGAAATTGAAAACAAAACAAACTGCAAAGAATTAAGGCGTTTTTCTGTAGACTACCATAACCATACTTCAGTCAGATTAGACACAGTCAAAAAATTGTTTTTTTTTAGCAGTTTATACGACCCTTTGAGTATTTAGACTGAAAGGAGATGTTATCGCCCGTAGGTTGGTAAGAATTTTTTCTGCCTAAACTCGCGGGGGGGGCAATGCACTCACACACAAGTAATTTAACTACAAATGAAAACAGAGCAATGTTTGTACATACGCACACAAACCGAATTCGTCAACACAACAATAATCGCCATGCACACAGTGAAAACATCTCGTCTATACATGTCACACGTACGTCACACATAGACAACAATCTAGAAACAACTAGTGTTAGGGCCATGTCGATAAGCATTCACTCGTTCATACATTCAGTCGTTCAATCAATCCCAATGTTGGTACTAATTTAACCTTTTAGCATCAGCAGGAAGTTGAAAAAATTACAATGTTGATTTAATCACCGTTGAATTTAGGCACCCGTAAACACTGCCATACACACGTTCTCGTGACGCCGCCATTATTAAATAAAATATTATAGTATGTACCTAGTTACTTTGTACCGAGCGCTTATAGCCACGTTACGGAATCGAAACGGGGGCGAATAGAGCGGGCGGCGCATCACAGCACTCACTCACGCAGCGACCGAACTGCGCGGCGTGCGGCATGGAACTGCGTAGTTTTGTCTGGCGAAGATTGGTTAGCGGCCGTGTAAGACACTTGGCTGTCGCCAAGTCGCCAACGCTGTTGGCGTGCGTCGATTCGGGTGCTCTAGTATGAAGTCGAATCACTGCCTGTTACTTGTATTGAATCATTAAAAAGTATTTGTTAATACTTTCACGTCAATTTTTTTAACGAGATCGATACTTTAAACATACATTTATTACTAACCATACATGGAAATTTTATTAGTAACCTTTAAAATATGAAACCATGATAAGACAAATCAATCACTGATTCATTCACTCAATAGTTTATCGATTGTGGAAATATGTGTGTCCCCTCTCTAGTCGATACTAGTCCGGTTATCGGTGTGGCCAATTATTTAGTAAGTAAAAATAGCCAATATTACTAGTGGTCGGTGAAATACCACTTAAATAAAAAAAATAGCTAAATCTATTTAGAAAAATAAAAAAGAGAACTAAGCTTCGTCCATAGTTAAATAAAAATAGCAATTAAAATAGTAACGATTCTTAGAATTACTGTCTGTTTATCTGTGCGTTTGTTCGTGGTAATCTCCGAAGCGGCTTAAGCTATAAGGATGTAGTTTTCACTTATTTGTTAATCTCATTAGTCCAATATTTAATTTACGAGTGAGGGGGAGTGGGGGGGGGGAGGAGGTGCGGGAGTTTCAAAGGGGGATGAAAATTTCATTGATTTTGCCGTAGGATGCACCGTTTTCAAGATATTTGACAAAACACCGGTTCTCGTCCGATCAGCGAGGTTAAGCAACGTCGGGCGCGGGGATGGGTGACCGCCTGGTTTCATTTTTGTTTTTTGAATGTTTTGTTATGATGGTGTCACGTTAAACTATCGTCCGTAAGCCGACTTTACAGACAACCGGTTTTTATTTAATAATTGTCTGGCCAGTAGTTTTTTGCCAAACCACTTGATATATATTTTTTACTGTATTAAATTTGATATAAAATTATTTTAATCCGTTAAACAGATGGGTGATGGTAGCTTCTTCTTTATTATTATTATTATTTATTTATTTAAGGTTTACCAACAATTGTTAGTACTAGTTACATCAGAAATTGTTGCTTGTATAAACATTTTGAGCTGAGTGTCACAATCACTTATATCTTATAGGTATAACCGCATACAAAACAAAACTGAGCTGGTTCTAGTACGGATCTTAGATTATTAGACCAGGCGCCGACTGCACTTTTTTGTCGCTTCGTTCGAGTCGAGTGCTATAGAATTGTTAGGAATTTTTAATTGAGAGATGAAAACTTGTTTTTTGTGTTGATGGTAGAAGCGGTGGCATTTTGAATGGTGAGATCGCTTTCATATAATTCCAGCACAAAAATCAATAGCACTCAAACGAGGTGATAAACAGTTGCAGTCAGCGCCTGGCCTTAAAGTCTACATGGATGAAGTCAATCAAACAATGTAATGAATGTATAACATCAATCAAAATATTAAATAATTTATATTTTACCTCGTTAATAATTAATTGATTTATAAAAATTAAAAATAGCCAATGTGGCTATTTTTACAAAAAGCTGGCCACACTAACTGACAATAATATTATTATAAACTTCACGTATTTTTACTTTTAATCAACAATAATTACTTTACGAAATACTTCCAGATGAAAAGTTACGTTGTCTTTTTGTAGACTCGAAGTGTCAGACATTTTTTCACGCCCGAATTCTTTGCATTTTGGTCATTTTTGTGGGAGCTCATTCACTGACGCGTGCCGTTTTGAAATGTCACGAGAGGCGAGCGAAACAGAGGCGCTACTACGAAGTTCGAAAAACGAAGTTCGTGTCGTATTATCCCTCTCACTCTCGTGTCAAATCATATTAGCGTGAGCGGGACGGCACAAAACGAAGTTCGAATTATGCACTTCGTGGTAGGGCCTCAGGGGGGTTACTACGAAATTCGAAGTTCGAAGTTCGGATAGTGCGGTCCCTCTCACTCTCGTAATAAATACCATTAGCGTGAGCGGAACGGCATGAAACGAAGTTCGAATTTAGGGCTTCGTAGTATAGGGCCAGTTTTGTATAACGGTTATACCCGGCGGGTTCATACCTTTGGCAGAGGGGAAACGCGCTTCAAGGCGCCTCCCTTCAGTCTAAATACTCAAAGATACGACCAAATGTTCAGTAGAAACTGTAGTTTACATTTACACAATGTTAACTCATATATGTTCAATGTTTATTTAACATGTTCATATACAACACACTATTTTAGCCACCTGCTAACCTGCTAACCTGCTAACTCGTCAAAGCAAAAAAAAATGAAATTGACAGTTCGACTTCAGTTAAAGACGTAAAACGCCTCAATGAAATGAGCAATTTCGTTTCGACGTTTGTTAAATGGTTTGTGTTGTGATCGAAAATAAATAAATAAAAAGAACATTACGGGATATTCATATTTTCTGACTGAATTTTTGTGTTCTGCTTGACTTGCGACTTTCACCTGTGAAGAGGTAAGTACCGAATATCAAATATATTACGCATTTAATCAAAGAAAGTGGAGAGCGATCACTTGGAGTGTTATTGATTTTTCAGCGAACTAACCAGACGTAGGTAGAAAGTTCAGGAGATTGTACTTTTAAGTGTCGAATTTAAACATTCTTAATCATATTGCGGTATAATAAAGTATAATAAAGTGTAATTGCAAAGTAATTGCAACTTATGGAGTTCGAAAACGAAGGTCGACATTTCAGTATTTCGTAAAGAATAACTAGCCGTCATGCTCGGTGCATATCTAGGTTTAAGTCCGTTGGCTATTAAAACAAAATACCTATCTCATGAGCGTATTGCTTCTAATGCTACAGACAGAAATACCTCTGGTGTGATTCATTTGCCTCAGCATTAATTATCTTCATTCATCACACACATCTGGTGCACAGACGGTCAATCCAGTGTAGGAAAATATTCACCATTTTTGTCTCATTACATTTACCTCCATGGCTTTTAATGTTGCATACAATGTTTATATCTGTATGTACCTATCATATAAAAATGTAAAATATTGTAAATACCATATAACCATTAGGTTTTCCTGTTGAATTGCAATTCCGGGATGTTCCTAAATTCCTATGGGAATGCCCAATAATTATTACATTATAGCTCATTATCTTCATTTACACTCCAGCTAAAATTCATGACTCTACTTAGTAGCTGGAACTCTGGGATTTTAAATGTGCATATCCTGATTTGGTGTAGCTTATGTGTTTTTCCTGAGATCTAGCTATCTACATACAAAATTTCATGAAATCTCATTCATTCATTCATTTCATCTGACCAGCTTTCAGTTGTTGTTATTTATGGGTGGTGGTGATCATTTTCCATCAGTTTACCCGTTTGCTCATTTGCCTCCCTCTCATAAAAAAAGCCATTTTAGTGTGGCAGAGTAACAAAGACTCAGAATTTCTAGGTGTAGCAATTATAAAATTTTGTTTGATAATAATAACAAAAAAGTTGGCAAGTTTAATGACCATAGAAAATATTGTAGAGATTTAAAAAAGTTACTGTCTTGTAAAATTAAAGATTATTGAAAGCAAACATAAACTCTGTGGCATTCAGTGGGTCAATTGCAGGGTAGGTAGCTGTTAGCCGGCAGCTACCATATAACCACATAAAGCAGGGTACCGCCAACTGCCTTCTCTGGAATTGATTCACTGCACACTGCAGCATTTTTACATGTACATGAACAAACACAATTCCTTTATAAAAAAGCTTGAAAAGTGAGTGACAGTTGGGGTATTCAAATATGCATAGTGTGTTACATCACACACAATATAAGCCTTTTGAATGCCAGTGTCATCTATAGACAACCATATGGTTATACAAAAATTGGCCTAGTTGCATCTGCTTAAGAATCAATTTTGTTTGTAACAAAAACAATATGTGGAGTTCAAAAGGTTAACTGATAAAGATATTAAGAAGACTACCCAATTTTGCAAAGTACCTGCTTAGAATTTCTCTTCTGGTAGTCTGAATTCCTACAGAAAGAGGAGAAAAGTACACAAACTATTATACACTATTGTATTTGTAAAACTAATTGGGCAAAAAAAATTATATAGGTAATAATAATAATAAATTCAGACAGTCCATATTTTTATGTTATTTACAGGTGTAAGAAACTATGTTAGTAAATAAAATTAATTATAAAAACTAAAATTTTATATAAATGAAATTAAATCAAAAATAAACCAAATCACATAAAATAAATCATATCAAATCAAATAAATTAAATTAAAATAAATGAATGACCAGAATATGCTGACAGAAGCAATACCTATACTTAAAATCACTTTGTTTAAACAGGAATTTCTTAGAATTAATACAATGTGGTGAACAACCATATAATTTGGTGTGCCATGCGTTCACCTAATAATTTTAAACCAGACCTACCTCAAAATGCAAATTGCATTATGCACAACTATAATAATAGGGTGGCAATCCCGGTAGGTAGTGGGAAAGCGTGGGGTATAGAGATAGATCATGTTTTGTAATAGGGTGACCAAGTTTTCATACAACTAATAGGGACTTACATATTACTTAAGTTTAGTGATATTTTCAATTGACGAGATTTAATTTTTTTGACACCTGAAAATTACTACAGTTTTGCCTCCTAAACACGGAAAAATATTTATTATAATTTATTTCCTCATATTTAAAAAAATACAAGAAATTAAAAAATATATCTGAATTTACCAATACTGCCACAGAATAGATATGTTCCCTTTGCCCTTTTCACCAGAAAAAAGAAGTGTAATAATTTTAAATTTGATAACAAGCTCAACGTCAGATTTACGTCATCACTTTTTTTTAATAGAGACTAGACAAAAGTAATGGACCTATTCTGTGGTAGTTTTGGAGTTATGTCCTTTTAGAATAAGCACATCTTAAAAAAATTGTTATATATTAATTAATAATCCCAGTGAAAATTTAAAACTATCAGCGTCTTTCTCTTTCCAAACAGAATACAGAGAACAAATCAAATAATTAAAGTCTTAGAAATATGAAATCTTGTCAATTTAAATTTTAAGAATTTTCATATTTCAAAGTAAAAGAAAGGAAAACATTTTTAACTCGTGTAATTGAATTAGACCATAATTTTAATAATATCTACATGCATTCACCTCTAAATGTGTTCAAAATCTTCTCATTAAACAACTTTAAACTCTTCTTAAACAAGCAAAAATACAATCCTATCTTGAAATGAAATTAATGTGTTTTTCAAGCAATTTTGACCCAGTCTAACCTATTAGGAACATTTATCCCGATTGTAGTAGCAGTGTGGGCATCTCTGCCGATGGGTTATCGCGACGGGCGCCGCACGCCATCGCGCGGTGAATGCACTCGCTGGGGGATCCATAAACTATTTAGGTCCGCAGGTTACCGTGTCTTAGTCCTTAGACTGCATTGCAGAGGTCAGTTAACATGAGAACAAAGATTTACAGTGCCGTGGCCCGAAAATTTTCGTCAGGCAACCCGGTAGGTGAGAATGCAACCTTTTTGAATGAATGAAATTGTTTATTGCTCGAATGTGAGTAATTACAAAAGGTGTTATTTATGACATAAAAAGTGCGTCACAATCAGCCGTCGTCCAGCATGCAATATATTTTATATTTATAAGCTGTTTTTGCCATAAGTACTCGTCATCCATGACACCACTTAAAAATGTAGGCAAACTGAGCGCTTGTTGTCTAAGGCGCTGGCGCTTGCTATCGCGTTCACTATTCATTCTGTCAAGCGGTATAAGATGGTGACTGAAAGACGATGAATGCGATTACGAGCCGGCTGTGCGTTAGACGGCTCAGGCCTGAAATGTCCGTTTTCCTAAAATGTATCTTTCCTAAAATGTCTGCTTTTCCATAATATATCAAGTCTTTTGTATAGTAAGACATGACATATTATGGAATAGCAGACATCTTGGGAAAGATACATTTTAGGAAAACGGACATTTCAGGCTTGAGCCCGTTAGACAATATGGCCTCTGGTGAGAATCAAGTTGATATGGTGCTACGACACCCGTGCTTTAAGTTGTCATATTCTTTGCTTTATTTAGGGGTGTCTTAGAAACATCTTCCCGAGCAGTGTGGGCATCTCCAGCGATTGTGTTATCACTTGTACATACTATCACAAAACGGCACGTCTCAAAAATTTATGATGAAACTTCCAGACGAATCCCGCTGCTTGTAGACAAATCGACCCACAGACCAGCCATGTTTTTCTGTAGAGCGTAGTTATTAGCTTTTATTCTGTTGTGATTTTATATAGGTACGTAAAGTTTTTAGGTTTTGTATCTTACTTTAACACGTAGCTAAGCTTAATAATCTATTTTATTTAAGTAGATCGTAGGAAAGTACAACCAAAATTGCGTAATGTAGCCACAATGTCAAAAACTTCACTTTAATTATGTTCTATGGTCCAATGTTGCAGACTGGAGGCGGGTTTTGTATTTACACAGCATCCTTTTAAGCCCACCCTTTCTATTTTGGCAGCGATATAACATTATGTTATGTCGTCTAGACTAATAACCCTTAAATATTTGTCATACTTCATTAGCAACATCGTAGCGTCCCACATTATGACGCCGCAGCTAAAAATAAAAGGAAACTTAGCTTCCCCGTTGCTGTAATGTAGTTGGTATCAGGATGTTTTTAATCCCTCACCTCCACGAGATCAACGACCTTTCTTGTATCGTAACCAAAAGCTAAGCAATACGTTTTATGTTATTGAGGAAAGGGCGGGCGAGGGAGTGTTGACGAACTCTCAATCGAATCAGGAAATTACCCATCTCCTCGGGAGAGCGTGTGACTTTACTGATCTCCGCTTATATCCGAACCGTTATTCTTATTGGGCTTATGTTATGAACTTATGATCCAAGTTCCCAGAACCGCCAGACATAATCGAACCGAATGTGCCTAATGCATTATTTTAGTATAAAACCATCTTGCCTTTAAAAAGAAACCGGTTTGGGGCACATCGGTTAGATCAATTTTTAATTCACTTTCATTTTCAATTTTGGTGTTGGTTTTTCAGTCTATAACGGACATAATTGAAACATTTTTTGTGTTTTCTATAATACAGTTACCTACTAGTGTTATACCTACGACTCCGTCTGCGAATAATTCGTTTATTGTTATCCCGCGGGAACTATGCAATTTTCCGGGATAAAAAGCGTGGGTTAAAATTTCGTAGTAGCCCCCAGTAGTGTAAAGAACCCAAAACGCAATAAAGAGCACTCTAAAACCTATTAAAAACTCTTTAAGTAGCTAGTTTCCTGCTACACGCTTGAAAGAGCTTGCCACTGGTAGTATAGTGGTTAAGAGGTTTATAAAATAAGTACTAGCTATAGGTGAAAAACTTAAGATGACCTGTTGTATGTAGTGGTGCACAAAATTGATATGGAGCTTAAGTCATTTTTCTAATTTGGAACGTCAATTTGTTTATACGGACACGTTACTACAAACTATCTCCGTACCAAAGTTCATCTGAACCGGTTCAGTGGTTTAAGCTTGAAGAGAGCTATGAATTACTCTTTTTAGGGTGTACTTGTGGTGTCTTTTCTACACACGCCTACACATTCTCACTGCTCAAGTAGACGAAGAAAATGAGCAAAAACGCCTTTAGTTTCCCGTTCATCAGCCTGAATTTTCTTAAGTACTTCAACTTTTTCGTTACCTCCTAATAGAGGTGGCAAAGTTGCTAAATAGCGATGTAACGGGCGCTTTTCCACTCAATATAGCTTTTATACAGCTAGAGCTGTAGCGGGCACAGCTGAAGTTCACGCATTAGGCGTTCACTAACCTCGAACGACTTAATGTTTGTTTAAGTATATTTTACTAGTCTTTCGCTGTATTGCTCGTCGAAATTAGGTATACTGTAGGGATGTGCTGTATCGGCGCCGACATATCGGTAGAGCTCATTTTCTTTATTAATCGAAATGGATAATTTATGATTGAAACTGAAGTTTTAGTATAAAAGAAAGAAAGAATGAAAGAAAGAAACAAAACATTTATTCGTGATATCAGGCCATTTCATAAATAACACAGCAATAAAAAAAAATGCGCATATCACGAAATGGTCCCAAATCAGCAAAGTGCCGATCTTGCGAACGGTGCTGATCTTCCTTTGGGACCATCACGTCAAAAAGCGAGTCATGTTGCTTTAAAGATGCATGTTTAATCTTCATTGGTAAATTTGATAATGATCTCATTACATAATAGTCAAGTAGGATTTTTAACAAAACAAAGACTTGACAAAGTGCAGTTTCCAATGATTTTAATTTTTGTCTGTTCCCGGATTCGTTTGTTTTGTTCACGTGGAGAAATAAAAAAGTGGTTACTTTCCAACATGCATTTTCAATGTTTCCTTTGTTTTGTTAGTCCAGTATCGAAGTCGCAGATTTGTCGTTTGGGTATTCGATATCGGTATCGGTTACAGCCATGGAGCAGTTTTATCGCTGCATCACTAGAGTACAAAGAAATATAGGTATATATATTATACTTGTATTCTAAATAATTTGAGCTTGTTTGAGGGCGTATGTGGACTTAGGGACTTGGTTCAAATATTTACAAAGTAAATCATACGTTTCAGAAAGTTCCTTTCTGTTTTTGCAGACTATAGGACGCTATAAAACGGTTCTACGCATCTGCGTCATGCGTTTGTTTTCATGCAAAAATCTCACTCTGCTTTGATTCCATACGAACTTCCTGTCACGGAGTTACGGAAGGAATAAAATATTTGACAATGCTTAAAAAATAAGTGTTACGGTTTTCTTTTTTAACCGAGACGTCATGCATGATAAATACGATTAAAAAGAGAGTACCTACAGTCAACCAATTTGATTCCTGGACCACCATAAAATCTTGTCATGTTACTTAATATATTATAAACGCGATAGTTTGTATAGATGGATGTATGGATTTTTGATATTCTTTCACGCTAAAATGGTTTGACGGATTCTGATAAAATTTGGCTCTCAGATAGTTTATAACCTGGATTACTTAACACATAGGATACTTTATATTTCGGAAAATTGCATAGTTCCCGCGGGATAGTGATGAACGAATTCTTCGCAGACGGAGTCGCGGTTGTGGTAGCTAGTTATAAATTATTTTACTTGCCTGTAACAATCCTTATCAATCCTTAACGCACATGTCACGATGGCAAGGTTCTATTTTGCCTAAAATGAAATTGGTTAGTATAATAACAGTTCCTACATCTTGTCTACCCCTAAGTGATGCTATATTTAGGGGCTGAGTAATAAAACTGAAAGTCCTAGGGGAACCTAAACCTGTCTAGACGGAATATAAGATAGGATGCGTGCAAATAAATTCACAGACTTAAGTAAATCGATCGAGGTCATAAATAAGGATACCTGGTCCTGGACGTGTGGATCATGGAAAATGTTGGGTAAAAATGTGCGCGTGATCATTTACCGATTTATTGAGATTAAAAACGTGGAATTTTTGAGTCTTGTGTTTTTGGGATAATGTTGATATTTGTCTTATTTGGGATGTACTGCTGTATTGCGATGAAACATGCCACACTAAGTTTGTAACTTAGTGATCTAGAATAGAACATTTTAACCTGAAGCAAGTTATTCTAAAAAAATAATCTAATTTAAGGTCAGGTTTTGTGAAATAACGTAGGTATGCGAATAATTATCCAGACTACCTTTTCTTGGTTTGATTCAGGTTTTAGGAATTTTTGAGAAAAAAACATATTGAATTAAATGAAATAAAAGAAAGAAATGACAAATGAAAAATGTCATGAAATGACATGAATGATGATGTGTCTTGTGTTGTTGTAAATAAATGTATTTTCTTTCTTTCTTTCTTTCTTTCTACGGACGTTTACCTAAGTGTGGATAAAATGTATTAAAACTCATACAAATAAAATGTACTTACGGGAAGTCCTCGTGCTAAAACACCGAACTATAACAATATCCGTACAAAAAACTTCAAAATGAGATAACGTCGTATGAAAATTATTGTTATTGCCGACAAGGACTTTTTCAATTTCACCTTTCCGAAGTAACACAATTCTATGCCATACGAAAACTAATAAAACTCCCATAAATCAACGGTATAAAAGAATGTTGAAATGGTTCATTTGGTTCATTCTTTCCCATCAAAGTTTAATTTGCTTTTGTATAATGATGCTTCGTTGTGTATTCATCAGCTTTTGTCGTGGAAAATAAATGAGTTTTGCCTCATTGTAACCTCAGACTCGTATGGAGAGGCTGAAACAAAGGAGACCTATCTGCCAATATTCTATCACGTGTTGGCACGCCATAATTCTGTAGCAAGCAGGTATAAAGGTACGAGTAGTCGAGTATGTAAGTTATACTTATCAGTTATAAGCATCGTTGTTTGAATATCTTAGTATTTCGCCCACATTCATTGTTTCTGGACAGAATAGGCTTATTTTAGATAACTAAATACTGTTATTTGTCCTGTATCTACGTCAACATGGGACGCTCGGGCGGGCAGTTAAGATAAATGTAGTTTGTCTGGGAATTTTATACAATATGAAAGACCGTATTTGAGTAGCTAGTCTTTATGAATTAACTAGCGATAAGCTACCTTAGCTCTACCTAGACAAACTTTAAAACTACATCGTAATCAAATATTGTCTGTTGGTTGATTGATTGATTCTGTGCCCAAAAGGACCCTTAAAAATATACTCGTTGAAGTCAATGGAACAGTGACGTATACGGTATTACACTCTGCAGAGAATTCGGACCAACATTTTGTGCACCTGAGTTCTGTACAGTATTGCTTTTCCTTATGTCTCTTGTGCTCGTTTCTGTTTTCTATACCTACACTGAGCACTGTAAAGCAAAATCGAGAGAATGGGTGTCTAAACGAGTGTTTCCAGGCTTCTGCTTGAATTATTCCTTTCGGGACTGACGTTTGCCAGCAAACTCGACACCAGACGATAAAGAGTCTACGAAGCTTTGCTTTAGACACCTTGCGTTTATTTAATGAAGCGGGGGAACCGACAGATTATGTTCTCTAAGCGAATAAACAAAGGGTTGATGCGCCAGGCGTTTACGGTTTTTTTTTTTTTTAATCAAAAAATGTAGATGATTTAAGTACCTACTGACTTAGGTCACCCTGGGTACAGATACTCGTATTTAAAATTAAACCACGCGAAAATATCCGAAAGTGGTAAAATTTGTGTATTGTTACATAGTTTCAGCTTAAATAATTAATCATTGTTCGACTAGTTGACTGGATTAATTACGTAATTTTTTACTATTCTATTCGTATGTCAAATTCAGTACAACTTTTTCAGCACTTTCGATTGGTATTTAGATTTTTCGACTGCTTTTATTCCTTAAAATCTGTCTTTGGTTAGTGAACGTCACTTGTTAAAGGATTGTTGGTGTAGGTTTAGTCCATAACCAGTTATGATTATTTTGATAATTTTACTGCCACCGAATCTTTGTAATTTTTTCATTAAAAAGATAATATTCTCACCCACGGTACGGTTTTTTAGTCTTTAGGATAACTGCTTTGAAACTTTATTACAACTTTATCCTTGGGCATTAATTAGTTACTTTACTTTCAACATGCTTTAAATTATTTAAGCTATTAAATATATCCTGCTGCAAGGAGGTACTAATTGACTATTGTACATTGCAAATAACTGGCTATACAAAATTTAAACAATAGTACTCAGGAACCAGCTTCATTCTCAAAGTACGAGATAAGCTTTCAGATTTAAACCAAAGCTGGCATTTGTTTCTGTTCGGGGCTTGTCCTGGGGCCTTACCATGATCTTTCAATAAACATTCCAAACGCAGAGCAGTTCAATTTAGGCACGTTAACTGAATCGTCGAAACTGGTACCACGACGTCTATTTCTTAGAGCTGAGTCTCAATCGCTTACAAGTGAAAGAAAGACCGATATTTTCTCTGGTCCGAAACTGAAACGCTAAGTCGCGAAAGTGATGCCGCTATATGCAAACCAAATATATCTATCTCTTTTAGTCTCGACTGACGTTTGGACGTTCGAAACCCAAAGTACTTCTAAAGTTAGCTTACGGTTTGATTTCTTCTTCATTTTTAAAGCACTGAAAACTTAAAAAAAAAACTCATTTCCTTAAATAATGTTTCTTTGTCATAAAATATGACTTTTTTTAGAGCTAAATATAATTTTTAACACAGTGGTTGTGAAACCTTTGTACAAAATGTATTGGTTATATTCTCTTTGCTTTGTACATTTTAAGCAATCTGCAGCTAAGATTCGGAACGCGAGGGCTATCGCGTATGAATTCGTGAGGCGCTAGTGTAGCTTGAGGTCTTCGAAATGTCAAATGTCACTGTTTACGGTTTGGCTTCGCGGGTTTATTTCTTTTTATATTAATATTGCGAATATTTAGCAAGACGTTAGATTAATTATGGCAAATATAAGTTACGGATTAATGAATGAATGATTTAAAAGCGGTTTTAAGAAAAAGAGGTGCAAAATTAAACGGTCTGAAAGAACAGCTAATTCAGAGGTTAGTTTTTTACTATAAACAAACTATTTCTTTGTCTAAAATTTGCTTGTTTACCTAGATTACAGCTGTTTTTTTATTTTTACAGGCTTCAAGACTATGATAGGAATAATATATTTATATATATATATATATATATATATATATATATATATATATACCTATATATATATGTTGGAAACATAGGAGATGAAATACTAAAAACCGATTTGGCGTACATACTGTTGAGTGGCCTTCAGACAGTTCGTACAGCAGTGTAACATCGAGAAGTGTACTTATCACCTGACTTAGATACCTATAGTGAAATTAACACATACTTTTTAGAGATTTACAAAGACAGTGCTATAATGATAAATGAATATTTAGTGGCTCTAGTGACAATGTACACAAAATAATTTGCTTTTCTATAGGGGACAAGTCCACTCTGAAAACACGAAAGCATTATCATATTTTATGAGCATTGCCTTAGAATCAGATGGAAAAATTGTTCAATCCATGTGTGAGTGTGCTGCTGGTATGGAACCAAAGGCAGTTTGTGAGCACATAGCCTGTGTATGTTATGCAATTTTACGATTTAAAGAGTAAACAAACAGATATGGCATGAGCCGAAAAAAAAGAAAATGAACTTGTCTCCTAAAAAAGCTGAAAATCTTACATTTGAAATACAAAAATATAATGTCACCAAATCAAAACGAAATAATATGTGTTTTGATCCACGTTCTGATAACACTTGCAACACTGTACAATGGTATGATTATGCTAACATAATGTTACGGAGATGGGTCCACGAGAAATCCGCAAAAACATTTTTATGAAATTAGTAGCACTTGCAGTCGTTTTCAGCAGGCTGAAATCTGATTTCAGGCCGTTCTGGAAGAAGTCCTAACACATAACGGTAAATCAGAAATTATCCCAAGTTAGCATTATTTTCAGCAGGCTGAAACATGTTTTCAGGCCGTTTCAGGACACTAACTGTCACATGGCACCATTTCCTGAAAACCCGTTTTCAGGCCGTTTCAGGCCAAGTTACAGTCCACCTGTCTCTGGAACATTCTAGAAGGTGTGTGACAAGGATAGCCTATATGTGTGAGAGAGACAGACGATCTTGTTTCCGGAACATTCTAGAAGGTGTGTGACAAGGATAGCCTATATGTGTGAGAGAGACAGACGATCTTGTTCCGGAACATTCTAGAAAGTGTGTGAGCGAGATAGCATAGTGTACTCGTGAAAGAGACAGACAGATAATCCTGTTTCCGGAATATTCTAGACGTATGGGCCAGAGAGTTCTAGCTGGAATGTTCTCGAACTTTGTGGACCGTTTCACTGGACCTATATAAAGGCGGACAAGGTTCCGACACAGTGAGTTTTGGATACGATACCGAGAGATAAACATCGAAGAGAGATCAAAGTGATTACTAAGTGATTTAAGCGAATAAGTTTAGTGTTGCAAGTGATTCCATTTTGTTCAATTAAATTAGTTTTACGAGAAAGGCGTATTATCTATCTAACGAACCCTACGGCTCGTAACATTTGGTGTCAGAAGTGGGATAGAGAAATGCCTATAACACCGAGGGACGAACAGGAGGAGTCCGGCGGAGAAGCGCCAGCGATGCAGACACGGGCACAAGCAGCACGTGACGCCGCTCGTCGTCAAAGTTTTGACAACAACCGCGCCATAAGCGAAAATACAGACCAGTCCAGTCTGCTACTGGCCATGCAACGCATGATGGAGGAGCAAGCTCGCCGTCAAAAAGAGGAAACTCGTAGCTTAATGGAGGAACAGACTCGACGTCAAGAGGAGCAGGCTCGACGTCAAGAGGAGCAAACTCGGAATTGGATGGAGGAGCAAGCTCGCCGTCAAGAGGAAACTCGTAGCTTGATGGAGGAGCAGGCTCGACGTCAAGAGGAGCAGGCTAACCGTCAAGAGAAGAACACTCGGGCTTTCTTAGAAGAGCACTTGAAGGCAATCGGCGTGCAATTCAAGGAGAAAATAGAGAAGTTAAAAACAGAGGTAGAAGAGCACGACGACAGACTTTTAAAGCACGACAAGCAAATTTTAAGTATGGAAAAGGAGCTAAAATGTTTAAAGTCTAACGGAGTTGTGACCTCTGGTGCGCCTGCAGGCAAACTAAAAGCGCCCCCATTCGACGGTACTTCTTCTTGGGGGGCCTA